>JAWWEN010000002.1:1347376-1371611 GCA_035582955.1 Sycophila texana
TTCAACATTAATTTTCTTACAGTTGGCTACACTTCACGCTCTAGTGGTTTTTGCGGACCCGCCGAGAAAAGTCGGAAACTCGGAAGGTTGTAGACGCAGCAATAGACTCGTGGCAGTCGTGGCTGTGGATCATGGATCACGGAGTGCAGACGATTGTGGATGAAACTTCTTTATATTCTTACTTTGTATAACATTAACCTTACCTTACCGTCTTCATTTTATTACAATTACAACTGTTAGAAGTTGTGAGTACTGCTCTGCTTACAAAATTGAATTTCTCGTAAAATATATCGTTTGGATTAACAAATTTATTTGATTTCAGTGTTCGTAATAAAAGGCGACCATACCTATTACCCGAAGAACGTATAAAAATTTGCGATCAAATATGTCTAACCACGACTACATGTGAATCCGTCGAAACGTTGTCCATACCCACATTGCTAGCAGCTCCAAAAAAGGGGCTAGAATAAACTAAAGTTATTTCATAAATTTCGTTGGATAATTGAGATTTTATTTCAACTGTTAAGCTTGAATAAGGGCTTACCCTTGTAGGATAGGATAAGATAAAAAATGCCACCGAAGAAGCCACCCGCAGCTGCTAGTAAAAAAATAGAGCAGAAAAAAAAGGAAAAAGTTATCGAGGTAATCTATACGGATTAGTAACTAACGAATATCATATTCTCGAAATTTCTATAGTGATCAATTCATTTATTATTCAATAAAATAACTTTTCAATCAGTACAATTTCATGAATTTATGCTCTAAAACCTTTTAAACTATTTACAGGATAAAACATTTGGTATTAAAAACAAAAAAGGAGCTAAACAGCAAAAGTTCATTCAACAAGTAGAAAAGCAAGTAAAATCGGGGGGTACCCATCCACGTAAATTAGAAGATCCAAATGTCAAGAAGCTTGAAAAAGAAAAGAAATTGAAAGAGCAACAGGAATTAGCTTTAATTTTTAGACCTGTTCAAACTCAGAAAATCGATAAAGGTTTTTTTTTTTATAATAGTCAAAGATCTTTATTTTCCGGATAAAACTGAATTTTTAAGTGTCAATTTTATTCCAGGAACCGATCCAAAGTCTGTCGTATGTGCATTCTTTAAACAAGGACAATGTACCAAGGGAGACAAATGCAAGTTCTCACACGACTTGACTATAGAAAGAAAAGCTGAGAAGCGATCATTATATTGTGATGTTGATAAAGATAAAGAAAATGATACTATGGATGATTGGGATGAAGATAAGCTAAAGCAGGTCGTGGAAAAGAAACAATCTAGTGGTGGCAACCGGCCTACTACTGATATTGTAAGATCTTTATTTATTCTAAATAGTAAATTTTTCTTATAAAATCTTTCTATTAAAATTTTTTTATTTAAGATTTGCAAACACTTTTTGGAAGCTGTCGAGAAATCTAAATATGGATGGTTTTGGGAATGCCCTTCTGGTCAAAAATGTATTTATAGACATGCTTTACCTCCTGGATTTGTTTTAAAGAAAGACATTAAAAAGGAAGACAAGAAAGATGAAATATCTTTAGAAGATCTTATTGAAAGAGAAAGAGCCAATTTAGGACCAAATCAAGTAAGTTTTTTTAATATATTTAAATAATGTGCTTGTGCAGTAATCTATAATTTTTACTGATTGCTATTTATTATTGTTAAAGACCAAAATTACCTTGGAAACGTTTTTGGCATGGAAAAAAAGGAAACTCAAGGAAAAAGAACAGCAAGCTCTTAAAGATGAAGAAAAGAAGCGAAATGATTATAAAGCAGGACGCCAAGTTGGTATTTCTGGAAGAGAAATGTTCTACTTTAATCCAGATCTTGCAGCTGGAGATGGTAAAAATATTTTACAGTTGTTTAACTTTTTTTTATTCAATGTTTAATTACTTTAGTTAAATCTTTAAAATAATTACTAACATTATATTTTTACTTTAAGGTTCCATATCTGATGGTGATGATGAAGCAATTGCAAGTTATGATCTGGAAGATGATGAAGAGAATGTGAATTATCGAGAATTAGATATTGATCGACTGGTTTTAGAAGCTAGCCAAGTTGATACTACTGGAATTTGTACTATTGCATCTAATCGAGATAATAAAACGAATGATTCTAGTCCATCTGATAACCAGTCAAATGAACATAATACAAATAATAGTGAGTATTTATGAATGATATCAAATATTAAAATGTAAAATACATTATTTATTTATTTTTTAGCTATAGATCAAGCAATGGCCTTAACTATCAATGAAAACCTCTTTACGGAAGAAGATTTAGAAGGCATTGAAGAAGAACTAGGGGACCTGGATTTAGAGGAGTGATCCAGTTGTCCCTTATTTTTTTCTCCTCTACACCGTACTTTAATAATGCAAAACCTTTTTGGTCTACTTGCACCTGTTACAGCTCTTAAAAATGTTTTCATACTTCTATTTGTATTTGATTCCACTACTATCCATGGTATGTTGTATTCAGATATTTCAAATATAAGTGATCTTTATGAAAATAGTTTTTAAAACAAACAAACGTTGTTAATAAAATTGAAAATTAAATCAATTTTCTAAATATTTTTCATCACAAATACTAAAGAGCATTTCAATAAACCTATCTACAAAGGTGTTCTCTTGTTTCTCAATTTAATTTTTAAAACCACTACCTACGGTGAGAACTTAAAATTGTTTTTTCATTAAACTTTTAAGTCTAAACTCTTTTGTCGCAATTTTATTATTTTGTAAATAAAATTGGTATCACAATGAAAATATTAAATAAAATTCAATTGAAAAATAAGGGCAGCCTGTCATTTAAATGTTATAAAATCTTTTATTATGTATTCATTAGTTTTAATTTCAGTTAATTTATTAATATAAATTTATTGCTATTGACCATGATTCTTTTATAATAACAATGAACACTTTACCCAGACGTTTTGCAGTGTGTAGGTGACTGACCTTCTTAAAATATGTATGTTATTAGTATAATTTGTAGGAAGTGCATAAAATAAATGGTTCCCCCAGTCACCTTACACACTGATGGCTTACACTGTTTTCCTAATATATGTGCAAAATTTCTAACGTATAATCACTTATAACACGCTAACAAATGCGTGTAGGAATGTAGTACTTCGCAAAATCGGTACAGAAAATGAAATATTGCACACAGAATTAGGAAAATGCATACTCAATTACTGAATGAATGTATGTTTTTGTACAATACAATGGATTTATAAAAGTTTTGAAATATTCGTTTATAGGTTGTACATATGTACAAAAATTTATGGTTTGTATGGGTTAACAAGATTTTCTGAAAATTCACGAACTTGTGTTACTCCTCGCACCTCCCTTTCCAATAGCGGCAATTTCGTTATATGAAAATCTTCATACAAATCCATAATCTGAAAGTAAAATGATTAAATTATTACTTATTAGGTCTCTTCCAATTACTGATTTTAATAAAAAAATATACCTGATCCAAATATTTTTCTTGGACTTTGTGCCTAGCAAGACAAAGTCGGCAGGGAGCATCCCCCTCTTTTAAAAAAAGTAATTGATTGACAATAATATTATGTGTGTCAATCCCACATTTTGTTAGTTCTTGCACTAATCTTTCAGTTTCATAAAGAGATAGAAACTCAGCTATACAAACACATACGAAAGTTGTTTGTTCAGGATTTCGAAACTGTTCATTCACTTGACGAATTACAGCAAGCATTTCTTCTACTTTATTAGAAAAAGAATCCACATTAAAATCGGCAATACCCAGTAAAGTACTAAACTGTAAACATACAAAATCACAAATTCCATATTAAAAATAGTTTTGTTTTGAAACAAAAATGAAGGAAAAGCTAACTTACAAACCTGTGTAATAAATGGACTTATTTTCATTTTTAATTTCATTAATTTGCCTAAACCTTTCTCCACAACTTGCGGAAAAGATAGTAATCTTAAAGTATGACCTGTTGGTGCTGTATCAAATACTACTACAGAAAAATTCATACTTTTTACCAGCCTGTAAAAACATTTATTAATGTTTTAATTCTTAGAAAAGATTGTTCTTTAGATTTTAAACATTTTATTATATAAACTTGCTTCATAACTTCAGCGTAACTCATAGCTTCATCAATGCCTGGAAAAGCTCCTACTATTTCTTGCATAACACTCTTGCTTAAACGCATTGTTTCTCCAACTCCTAAAATAATAAAGAACCAATATTAAAATGACTTTTAAAAAGTAATTAGATAAAATCAATTTTAAAGTAAAAATAAATAAATAACCCGTTTCATTTTCAAAATAATCATCTGGCAACTCCGTTATTCCAGCATTCGGATCAATTTCCATAGCGAATAGATTTTCAAATCCTTTCACTTTTGTTGGAACTTTACTGAATTTTTGATCGAATGCATCTGATATATTATGAGCAGGATCAGTAGAAATAATGAGAACGTTGTCTCGGACCTTTGCCAATTGTACTGCCAGAGAGCAACTAAAACATTAAGTACAACAAACACACAAATAAATAAAAAAAATAAATAAAAAATGAAATTATTTAGATGTAACTTACCTACAAGTTGTTTTTCCAACACCACCCTTTCCACCGACGAATATCCATCTTAATGAGTGCATACCAACAACATTTTTTAATGATGGCTCTAAAGGTTCATAGTCATCAATGCTACTGCTGCCCACGTCTACATCTATATTCATTCCAGTCATTCTGTATTTATTTACTAAATATTTTTCTTCGATAAAACTTCTTTAAATAATGGCAATATTTATCGCAATTTATATTTTGAACGTCTCGAATTTGCAATGAATTTGCAAGTCTTCAGATAATAAAGGTTACCCTATAATGTCAGTATTGTAGGTAAAAATATATTTCACTTTTTCGATTTGAGATTTGAGGCGGAGAAGACACGTCTGTCGGCACTTGGTTGCTCCGACTTTAGGTTGTAACACAACAATTAAGCACAAATTAAAAACCGGAATAGATCGACGCTCCCTCTCCGCTGACGCGCGACTTTTAACTTTTTGAGCGTCACTTCGTTCTTCGTTGCCGACTATTAAGATCAAGTTCGTTACTCCTCCGATAATCTTCAGCCTATTCTTTATGTAAATACTAAATACGCTCCTTAAGTTAAGTTCGTCAATAAATAATTGTTAAGTTATTATAAATATTTATGTAGTGGAAATTATTGTGTTCGAGTCCGGATCCGTTATTTCGCCTTTCTAGTCGTACCTCTACGACTACACGCAAACTACACACTCCAAATATCACACACCTAAAACCTAATTCACCCACATTATTGGTATTTTCCCACAAGCGTCTGCCTGCGTCACGTTTATTATAGGTTAAGTGAGCTGTGAAAACAGTTTACTATTGCAAGAGTGAATTACAGTAATGTTTTGACGAGTGATTTGGATAACAAAGCCAATGAAACATTCTTTTTCGTGTATTTGGAATATATTTTAATAAAGTATCAGATAAACTTTAGTAATCTTTCAGGTAAGCATTTTTTGTATGGAAATTATCAAACATGCATAGGTACGCGGCGTCCGGGACTCATTTTAATTTTACTGCATTTCTATAACAATACATGCTGTAAATGACTTATAATACTAATACAAAAAAATGAAATATTAACAATTTGGAGTGCAGTAATATAAATAACTTCAATTTGGAGCAACTAAAACTTGTACGAAAATTCTTCTGTGCTCTTAACTCTATCTGTTAATAAGTCAGATTAATACAATTATTTTATTTTGAAAGATACAAGAGCACCTAGGTTTGTTATTACTTGAATTACCAAGTGTTTGTTGACTATACCATTTGTAAAATTAATCAAAAAATATTTACAGTTTTTCATGTAGTACATACAATGCATTGTTCATGTTGTAACATTGTTTATTTTATTCTTTACTATTCTTGTTTGTTAAGAATTAATGGAATTAAATTACAAAATATTGAATATGGCATTATTATCATTAAATGTTTTACAAAAAAAAATTTATTGTATTTTACAGAATGGGTGAGCGATACAACATTCACAGTCAATTGGAGCATCTTCAATCCAAGTACATTGGAACTGGTCACGCGGATACCACAAAATATGAATGGATGGTGAACCAACATAGAGATTCTTGCAGTTCTTACATGGGACACTATGATTTGTTAAATTTCTTCTCAATTGCTGAAAATGAAGCAAAAGCAAGAGTACGGTTCAATCTTATGGAAAAAATGTTGCAGCCTTGTGGCCCACCACCTGAGAAACCAGATGACTAAGACAAATATGTATAAGGAATTTTGTAATAGGATTAATTTCAAATGATAAGACATACATATAAAATAAATGTGTAAATTTAATAAAAAAAACATATTTTATACAGACAATACTTCTTTATATCCTTGATTAATCTCCTTCTTCTTCTTCTTTCCTTTTTAACATTTTTTTAATCAACTTTGTGAGTGCTTCCTGAAGCACCGGTTGGATTTCACTGCTGGTTTTGCTTAAAACTTCTATACACGAATTCACACATTTGATATCCATACTTCCCACAAGGAAGAATTCAGATATTTGCTCATGTTGCGATAGCATAGCCTGCATAATAATCCCGTGATTTACCTGTGTGCCCTTTCTCACCGATGCTAAGCAAAGAGATTCTTCTTTGTCAGTGGGATCTAATAGAACTAAATCATCGTGAATTCCCTGCACAATGAAAAGAAATGTTTTTAATCATTCAATTACAGTTGTAATGTAGAGCAAAATTGTTGTTTATAACTTACAGCAGTAGCTGCTGTTACTATTCCAAACATCGGTACACTGGCATTAGCCAGTGCTAAACTTGCAGCCATAATAGCAGCACCCAAAGCTGATCCCCCATTTTCTAATACCAATGCATAAACATCAACTTGAAAATTAGGAAATTCATGCTGTAAAAATCAAATTAATCAATTATTTACTATTTAATTATTCTAACAACTTATACAACTACTAGGTAGTACACAATTATTTAATTTAAATAATTTTAAAAAGTTACTTAGAAAAATACTAGCCAATTACTTTTATCTTATGAATAAAGCTTATATTCTGAGAATTTTATACTGCACTACTTTATCACAGGGATATTTGAAGTAAGAAAATATGTACCCTGCAAACTGCTGGCTCCAATGCTCTCTGCATGATTAGACTATATTCTTTCTCGTCTGCATCTTGTTGATGACCTTTTCTGTTACAAGATGCAAATGGAGAATATTTAAATTCACAGTACAATTCTCCTTGCATAGTGTAATTTGATTTATTTGGAATTTCTCTCGGATCAAAGGCTGAACATATAACTTTTGTTTGACCCATTTCAATATAAGCTGAACCCTTTGCTTGACTCACTACTCCTAATTTTATAACTAGCAAAAAGAAAAAAAGCATATTATTAAAAAGAAAACAATTAACATGAATATTTATTAAATTAAAACTTACACATTTTTCTTAATTCATTGTGTTTTCTGGAGTCTGTCCTGTTTTGGAGCTCCTGTTTTATCGTAGACTTTATAGACTTGGTATTTAAATCAACGTAAATACTGTATGGAGTTGTCACGTCAGGACCATTTACTCTTCTTTGGTCGTAAGGCATGTTGAGTTAAT
This sequence comes from Sycophila texana, assembly GCA_035582955.1. NCBI lineage: Eukaryota > Metazoa > Arthropoda > Insecta > Hymenoptera > Eurytomidae > Sycophila > Sycophila texana. Next base: position 1,355,014 of record JAWWEN010000002.1, read on the forward strand.
GCTTAATTTCATTTACTATTTAACCTACAAAGAAAAACAAATAACAATTAATATAACGATTCTATCAAAACTAGTAAATTAACAGTATAATAAGTTGTAAACATTACAAATATTCAAACATTCAAACAATTCTAAAGAATTCTTCTTCTTCTTCTTCTTCTTTTTTAATGGCCGTGGGTTAGATTTCTAAAGAATTAATAAAAGAAGAATAATTAATGAAGTAGCTATAGAATATTGCAAGAGTTTTGTTGACAATGACCGAAAAAAAAAAAAAAAAATGAGTACCTATAACAAGTCGGCATACTTGGCCGAGGTTATGTTATCCAACTTTCGACGATGTGCTTCAAAATAAGTGGTATAATGTAGGGTACGGTAAGACCTTCTGCCTTCCGATGGAGGATGTCAAACAGGCAATGGTTTTGTGCGGAAGGCGGAAGCGGCCAATCGGCCATGCACGTGCGAGCTGGCTGTCGGTATCGAAGTTCGCTCATCGTCTCAGCCGCGCCGGTATACTCCACAGACCACATAAGTGCAAATAATTTTTTAACCGAGGTTTTAAGTTTTAACGGACGACAAATACCTAATCATGTATTTATAACTAAACTGGCAGTCAAATATACACAGGTACAAGCGTATATTAAATATATTATATATTACATATATTACATATATCACATATATCAAAACCAACTGGCGAAAGCGACCGCCCGACTGGCTTTATACCATCGCGTCAGATTTCAGATATCACTTATCAGTATACTACATCACTTATACATGCGAAATTTTGAATGCACCGTGCAGTATACATGTACACACTAATAAATCATATTACAGTTGGCGGCAGTTGCAGTAGTGTGTACACACACTTTGAGTACTGCGAGCAGTCGAGCACCGCCTGAGCACTCGATGAGCAATAAAGCACCAAGAGGAGCGCGTACAATCGTATTCAGGGTACATTAGCGGCTGCATTAGGTAAATATAGGCGTACGACATTACGACAATATACAGCGGCGCCGCGGTTTCCGCGAACCGACTCGCCGTTTCATTGCGTGTGCAGCCTGTACACGGGCACCGCGTTCATAATAGAAGATCCTAACATTCGTGCTGGCATCACGCACAGGTGCACCTGCAGAGGCGGCTGAGACTCGTCCGGCCGCTCATCCACGGAGCGAGTTCCTCATATCGTTTGAAAAGGCTACGAGGTAACCCAGTGACTAAGTGAAATCGCGAAGGAGAGAGCGAGCCATGGCGAAGTCACTTTACAAGCTGAGCCGCGAACTCCTCGGGCACACCGGGGACGTGCGCGGCGTCGCCGTCACCTCAGACGGCAGCGTCGTCTCCGTGTCCAGGGATAAGACTGCTATTTTTTGGAAACTCCAAGAGTGAGTGTATGGTACTTAGTCTACGAGTGCTCCGGTCGATGCACTCACTTTGTCGTCGTTTGTTTTAAGTCCGGCGACTTTTCTTATTCTGCTGATTAGCGAGATCTTATCACGCGTGTCTCTTATTTCTTCTCGTTTAACAGATGCCTGCTGCTAACAGAATTGAAATGTATTATTGTAATTTATTGTGTTCATTATTTTTTATATATTTTTTAGTAATGTTAAGTACTAATTCGCAAGAGCTTTTCACTCGTGTCTCTTATTTCTTTCTGTTTAACAGATGACTGCTGCTAACAGAATTGAAATGTATTATTGTAATTTATTGTGTTCATTATTTTTATATATTTTTTAGTAATGTTATAAGTACTAATTCGCAAGAGCTTTTCACTCGTGTCTTTTATTTCTCTTCTTTTAGCAGATGACTTTTGCTAAGAATTCATGTTTTTTTTTTTTTATTCAAGTCATTTTACTAATTTGCGAGATCTTGTCATCACTCGTGTCTTGCTTTTTTCTTCATTTAACCCTTTCACTGCTATGCGACTAATACATGGTTCATGATTTTTCTTTCTTACGACAATAGGATATTCGCATATTTGATGTAGAGAAAAATGTGTTTTTGACTATGAGAGAAATTGTACCCATATTTAAAAATATGTTAACAAACTATTGTTGCCAATAATATTGTTGCCAGTAATAATGTGTTTTTGTAATTTATTTTCATTCATTATTTTTGTATTTAAGTAATATGAAGTAATACATCGATAATATTTTGTTTATCATTTTTTCATGAAACAGCGGTAACTGCATTGGAAATGAAAAGATGACTGGACATAGCAATTTTGTCAGTTCTGTGTGTACAGTAAATCCATCTGCGAAGCATCCAAAAGGCTTGATTATAACTGGAAGCAATGACAGTCATATATGTATTTATACTCCTGGAGAGAGCCAACCCCTTTTTAAAGTCAAGATACACGAAAATACTGTATGCTGTGTGAGAAATAGTAGTATGGCGGAAGATGCATTTCTTAGTAGTTCGTGGGATATTTCTGCAAAATTGTGGAATTTAAACAGTTTGGAAATGCCACAAGTTACTTATTTAGGTCACTCCGCTGCTGTATGGTGCGTAGCAGATTTGCCAAATGGATCGGTAGTTACGGGTTCGGCAGATAAAACTGTCATAGTATATTTAAGAGATGGAAAGATTTTGCACAAACTCGAAGGTCACACAGACTGTGTCAGAGACATTGCTGTGATCAATGAGAATGAATTTTTGACGTGTGCAAATGATGCTGTTATAAAACACTGGACTGCCCTTACAGGTGATTGCCTGGGTAATTTTTATGGTCATGCTAATTACATATACAGCATTTCATCTATGCCTGGGGGGAGATTAGCAGTCTCTTCAGGGGAAGACAAATCGGTAAGAATTTGGAATAATGGAGAAATTGATCAGACAATCACATTACCTACACAGTCAGTCTGGAGTGTTAAATTTCTTCCAAATGAAGATATTGTGTGTGGAGCATCTGACGGAGTTGTCAGAATATTTACTGCTAATCCTAAAAGATATGCTGATAATGAAACTATGCAAAAATTTGAAGAACAAGTAGCTAAAGCTTCTGTTGAAATTGATGGTTTGAAAATGGATAAGTAAGTTGCAATTACAGCAATTTAAAAAAAGAAATTAAAGCTTCTAAGTTTTAAAATATAATTTTACTTTTCTTCAGCATTGCAGGACCTGAAGCTTTAAATCACCCAGGAAAGAAAGATGGAGAAACTAAATTAATTAAAGAAGGAAGTGTAGTTAAAGCCTACGGTTGGTCTCAAACAGAACTTAAATGGAATCTCATTGGAGATGTGATGAGTGCTAATTCTGATAATTCTAATAAGCAACTTCACAATGGAATTGAATACGATTACGTTTTTTCTGTCGATATTCAAGATGGAGTTCCTCCTTTAAAATTACCTTATAATAGAGGGCAAGATCCTTGGCATGCTGCTCAAAAATTCATTGATGACAACAACCTTAGCCAATTTTATTTGGAACAAGTAGTTACTTTTTTATTCAAAACAATTATATTAAATGTTGAAGAATTTAAACTATTTTTATATATTTGCAGGTGGCAAACTTTATCATTAAAAACTCGACACCAGCTCCTGTTGTGAATAACGCATCACAGTTTTATGATCCGTTCACAGGTGGTAGTCGATATGTTCCTAGTACAACATCACCAAGTGTTCCTCAAACTGCACCAGCACCTACACAAATTACAACGTCCAAGACGTCCTTCTCGTCCAATTACATACCGATGACAAACTTTTTAAGATTGGAACAAGCCAATTTGCGTCTTATTGAAGGTATTCATTAATACAATAACTATTATTTAACTCCTTGTTAACACAGTATAACGGAAAAATGAAAATTTTGTTTCAGAAAAATTAAGGGAATTCAATACAAAACCAGAGGCAGCTCCTCTCAGCCTATCGCATGAAAAATTGGAAACTGTGGTAACACTAGCCTCGAACCAAAATCAGAAAGCAATTGAATCCGGAGCAGTAAACCTTTTAATGTCACTTCTAAATTGGCCAGATTCTATTTTATTTCCGGTCCTGGACGTCGCTCGACTAGCTGTTTTGCACAAAAATGTCAACGAAAAATTCTGCACGGATGAGATTTTTAATTCTCTGCGGAGACATTTGAACAAAGATGCAGTAGCGTCGAACCAAATGCTTAGCTATCGTTTACTGGCCAATTCGTGCAGCCACGAAACCGGAGAAAAGTTCGTGCTTCGTCACAAAGACGAATTATTGAATTCCATTAGAGATCTGCCTTCACTTGGAAATAAAAATAATCAGGTACTGAGAAATTAAAATATTTATTTAATCCAATGAGCAGTTAAATTGTTGACAGACGAACTGTTTGTTTGTTTTTTTGTTTTTGTTGTACCGATTAAAATTTTAAGTGGCAGTAGGTTTCCTCGCGAGAAAAGGAAATAAAATGAACTAAAATTAAAAATATTCTTCTCGCAAAAGTTTTAAAATTGCTTTGTCCCGCAGGTGGCCGTGTCGACGTTCATTCTAAATTTAGTGGTGGCTCTGAATAAAGCGAGCGATTCGGTGGGTAAACGTCGGACTCTCGGCGTCATCTGCTCCATGCTGGCACAGCTGAAGGAAATCGAAGCGGTATTCCGCGTCCTGGTGGCGCTGGGCACGCTGGTGACAGGGGCGAGAGGAGGCGAGCGGACGGAGCTCGTCGACGCCGTACGGCAGTCTGAGAACGCGCTCAACGTGCTAACAGCGGTAGCCGACGACTCGGACCAGGGCAAGCTCACCACAGTTTCCAGGCAGATCGTCGAGCTCATCCTCTGACGCGGCGCGCGCTGACTTTTTTCCTTTTTAAGAGAATCGAGCATGTTAATATTTTCTCGTTATTTTTTATACTAAAAAAAAAAAAAAATATACGGTATTGCTGCGCTGAGAGATAAAAAAAATGCATTAAATAAAGAGAGTCTAGTCGAGTTATCGATTTTTTTTCCGTTTAATCTCGCCTTCGAATTGTTTTCATTTTTTTTTTTTTTTTTTTTTTCATTTTCTTCGCCAATATTGCCAAAAGATTGTGATTTTACTATTAAACAAAGGTAAGAAGTTAATTTCTTTTATATATCGCAGTTAAAAAATTTTATATTCATCAGTGATTAAATTGAATGAAATGCTTTCAATATGAAAATATTGATTATTGCGCGGGAAATTAAGTTTTGGATCCAGTGCGTTGCTTTTAATACACATAACGTATAAACGACGTTGATAATAAATAATAATAAAAACAAGTGGATTTCCGCAATCCAAAATTGTCATAAGGCTGTTATTTAAAAAAAAATTAAAATAAATAGAAAATTTTGCAATAAATTACTTTTTTCTTTTTTTTCAATTGATATTACTCCAAAATTCATTTTTACAGTAATAACGAAATCATTTTTTGGAAAATTATCTTGTTACCAATTGTAAAATTTTTTAAACTGCCGTAATTCAGAAATAATTTGAAATTTATAATTTAAACAAAAATTTTTATTTAATTAAAAAATGAATGCTGATTTTTATAACGCAATTTGAATAGTATTCAGATTTCGTGAACTTTCCGCATTGTGCGCACTTTGTCCATGTTCAATTTTGCGGAGTCACTCTAAAACATTTTCGTGTTGCATTTTCAAAGAAACCTACAAATTCACCTGAGGTGATAAAAAAAGTAAAGATACGATCTAATTGAAATTTTTTTTAGCGAAAGTGTGTTTAAAAGTTGTTTATTATGCGATTATTTTTAGAATCGTTCGTCGAGAATTCGAGACGTACAGCACGTAAATTAAAACAACAATTACGGGTTCTGATTGACTAAAATTTATTTGCAGTTCAGACAAAATTTATATCTATATCGATTTCTCATTTTTGGAAATTTACCTCAAGAATTTCGTCACTGAATGAGTCTATACGACTACTCTTATATTTTTCAACTGATTCAGATGATTTTCTCTTTAAAGAAGCTTCCTGATTGGTTTATAAAGTACCACTAAGTTCTATCATTCATAAGAATCAAATAGCCGGCACACGTGACGCAGTATCTAACGGTACAGTAGTCCATGGTAAACAAAGAAGAACAGCCGTGATCAGCTGAAGCTCAAACACAAAGGAACGACGCGCTGCCCTCTGCGCAAGCACTCAACAGATTCAACTTAATTGCTTTTTGTGTTTATTTATAGAATTTCGTGGCGGAATAATTTGAAAAGCAATGGCAACGGCCAAATGTTCGTACAAGCTCAGTCGCGAGCTTCTGGGACACGCGGAGGAGGTTCGCAGCCTTGCAATCTTCAACGATGGAAGTATTGTGTCAACCTCCAGAGATAAGACTGCGAGGTACTGGAAAGCAGGCTTGTAAGTTTTACATTTTATCATTTATAATAATCATTTATAACATATATTTACAACATTCTACACCTAAACTTTAATGACATTTTTGTACTTAAGGACTATTATAGTCCGTTGAATTATTTAAATAAATAAATAAATATATATATTTATTATGTTAAGAGATATTTTATTAAGTTTTAATATTTTTCATGAACTTGAATTGGAAAGGAATAACTATGAAGAGAGTATTGTTATGAGAGGTCATGCTGATTTTATCTGCGCCACTTGTGTAATTGAAGCAAACACTAAAAATCCTAGAGGATTCATTATAACTGGCAGCAGGGACAAACAGATTTGTGTTTATTATCCTGGAGAAGAAAAACCAATCCACACTATTCAAGCGCACGATGATGCTATTTCTAGTTTAAAAGCTAGTCTTCTCCACAATGAAGGATTCCTTTCTTGCTCGGCAGATCATACGGGAAAGTTGTGGAATTTATCTAATTTAAATTCTCCAAGGGCAACATTTTTGGGTCACTCAGAATTTACAGTTGTTTGGTGCATAGCCGATTTACCTAATGGCTCTGTTGTTACTGGAGGTTCAGATAAAAAAGTAATAGTTTATGGAAGAAGTCAAATAATTTTGCACAGATTGAAGGGACACAAAGACTGTGTAAGGGATATAACTGTCATTAATGATAATGAATTTTTAACTTGCGGTGATGATGCAGTGACTAAACATTGGAATGCAGTAAGTGGAGTTTGTTTAGGCACTTATACTGGACATACAAATTATATATATAGCATCTCTGCAATTAATAGCGGTAGTTTAGCTGTTTCTTGCGGAGAAGACAAAACAGTCAAAGTCTGGCGCAATGGAGAAATGGATCAGACTATAGGAATCCCTGCACAATCAGTTTGGAGTGTTAAATTTTTACCTAATGAAGATATTGTTTGTGGTTCTTCTGATGGAGTCATTAGAATATTTACTATGGATGAAAAGAAATTTATAGATGATGAAACTATGCTGAAATTTGAGCAAGCTGTACTTGATAATCTGAAAAATGATTCTACAAAAAAAAAGAATGGAGTTTCTAAGTAAGTTACATCATTTTCTCACATAATGAAAATAGTTTTAGTTAGAAAAGTAATTTCAAAGTAAATTTATTTATTTCTGTTTAACATAGATTATCATATGCCACTGAATTGAATCAGCCAGGTGAAAAAGATGGAGATACTATTGTAATTAAAGAAGGTGAAGAAGTGAAGGCTTACAGATGGTCAGAAAGACAATATCAATGGAAATTGATTGGTGATGTTGTAGAAAATGAGAAAAAAAGTGTCGGCAAACCAACATACAATGGAGTTGAATATGATTATGTATTTTCTGTTGATATAAAGGAAAATGCTCCTCACCTAAAACTGCCTTATAACAAAAATCAAGATCCTTACATAGTTGCTATGCAGTTTATAGAAGATAATGATTTGGATCCAAAATATTTGGATAGAGTAATTTTTTGTTATTTCTGTTTCAAATGTCATTTATAAAAATCATTGTTATTTTAATAAATTACTTATTTTGCAGGTGGCAAAATTTATAGTTACAAATCTACAAATCACACCAATTTTAAACGCTGAGGCACAATTCAGTAATCAGTTTAGTGGAGGCAGTCGATACATTTCTAATACTCTAGATGCCTGTTCCAGTTCATCATCAATGTCACCACCACCTAATTCCTTAGCTTCAGTGGCTTATATACCTCAAACAAAATATTTAAAAATGGTAAATGGGAATGTTTCAGCAATTCATGGTAAATATACAATCATTTATCTTTTAAATTTTTTAGAAAACGGACATTTTATTTTTACATTTGTTTTTAGAAAAACTGAAAGAGATGAACGAAAAGAATGAAAATGAAATTCAAAGTATACCTGCAGAAAAATTAGAATCTTTAATAAAATTAGCCAGTAACGAAGATACATCAGTCGTCGTCACAGATGAACAAATTGCCAATTTAAATGTACTTTTAAATTGGCCAGACAACGTAGTATTTCCAGTTCTTGACATTGTTCGCTTGGCTGTTTTGCAAGAAGAAGTTAACAAACAATTTTGTTCAACTGAGATTATGAGTACATTAAAACCTCATTTACAGAAAGACGCGAACACAATAAATAAAATGCTTACATTTCGATTGTTTGCAAATCTTTTTTCACACGAGTCAGGAGAAAACTTTTGTCTTCAGTATAAATATGAACTGCTAAAAGCTATAACAGATATAAGTGTATTCGAAAACAAAAATAATGAGGTACTACAAAAAAACTCTATTTTCATTTCAATTATTGATTGTATATTATTTATCCAAAATTTCCCTTTTTTTAGGTAGCTGTATCAACGTATATTTTAAATTTAGTAGTAGCTCTTAACAAAACTGAAGATTCAAAGGGCAAAGAACAAACTCAGGTAGCCATTTTCAAACTCCTTGAAATTTTAAAAGAAACCGAAGCTATTTTTCGGATTCTCATCGGACTCGGCACTCTGATAATGGGTGCCTCGAGTTCCAACGAACGTTGCAGGCTCATCAAGTCGGTTAAACAATCAAGACCAGTCCTTAAAGCGTTAAGGGTACTGCTGGATGGTGTAGATTCTTCAAATGTTCCTAACAAACTCCTAAGTGTTACGAGACAAATACTCGATTTAATTAAAAGTTAAAATCTTTTATAGAAATCGATTTTAAAGATATATTTTATTTGTGTTGTTTACTAAACTATTTCATAAGTGCCATTTGTAGTTTTCTAAGATTGATTTTATAAAAGTGAATTTTATACCAAAGTACAAAATAAACATATTTAATAATATCAATGTGTTTACTGTTGTAAAACTAACTATAGAGAAAGGTTTTTTGGAAATTAATAGTGTAGGTATATAGTAAATAGTATAGATATAGTAAAAATCGGCGTAAAAAAAATAATGAAACTGACCTTTTGGGTAAAGAAAGTTTGTATTTCTAACGAAAGTTGGTTAAAGTATTTACAATGACGAATACAAAATAATAATTTAAGTAATACAGTTGGTATTTGATTAAATTTTTCGTAAACGCGATTTTTTTTTCTCAGTAAACATACAACAGACAACAGTGTAGCAGTAGAATATTATTATTACAGTAACGATGAATGAAGCGCGGATTATCGGCGATATCTTCGTTTTTTGTGTGTTATGTCTCTGCACAACCCTCGGAGCACTCTCTCCTTTATACGCTTTACTTACACATACATAAATTTGTTATTACAATAAATACACGTGGGTGCGTTGGCTTCATCGAATTTCAACCGTGAGGACAAAACTTCGATCGACGCATTTCATCCCTCACAATTTTTTTTTTTTTTTTAAGTTCTCGCTCGTTTCGTCGCAGCGTCGATGACGATTACTTTTACTTTTAAACGCATCGCGACTCAATCGTTACGTGCATTTTTTTCACTTAAATATTTTGTACATAAATCGGATTTCGTCGAACGCGCTGATCTATTTTTTTTTTCTCGGCGGCTACGTAAGCCGTGACAAAAGAAGAGATTACAAAGTATATCGTTATAACACTGAAATTTATTCCGAGAGGACGTGATTGAGCTCTCTAACAAATAGGGTTCGCGACTTTTTTTTTTACTATACATAAACTTTGTCCTTACGAGAAGAAACGATATTACATCCAACGATTCGTCTTTAACTATATTCTTTTTTTTTTTTTATTATAATAATATACACAGTACATCGAGAGACACATCCACGTGTCGATTAGAGTGTTATTTTTTTTTATAATTTATCCGATTTCCGTCTTTCTGCTTTACAAAGGCGCGCGTATTTGCTTTTCGCCTGATTCTGTACCGGAATGTTGTTCTAAAGGCAAATTGTATCTCTTCTCTCTCTATCTTCCCCTGGTACAGTTTTTTTTTGTTTGCTAATCTCTCTCTTTTTTTTTTATAAAAATATTTGCTGAGGTAAAATAGGACAATTTTCTCATTTGCCTTTTTTATCTGGAAACTTCTTTCAGAATCATCTTTTTTTTTGTCACTTGAAATCGTATTGACTAAAAGATATATATTACTTGGTTAGAAATACATACGAGAAGGTATATTGTTATGTAAGTTTAATAAATTGCAAGGTTCATCGTAGTTCATTTTTGTATATTCGGAAAACTGCGCCGGTACTTGCACATTTTAATTTTTCCTCGTCTTTTTTCTTTTAAGCACATTTGTATCATTTTTTTTTTTTTTTTTTAACGAACGAAATACTCGGTAGTAAACTATAAAAAATAGATTCTCCGTTCGTTTACTTTTGTCAACGAATGCCAGTGAAAACGTTCGATTATCATTGGTTTTATTTTCTTTTGTTCATTTCTCTTTCGATTCATTGTAGAAAAATAAAATTTTTTTTTGGCTCGTTCTACCTAAGGCTTGGACACACTTTCGCTTTATTATTTTTATTTATTTTATTTTACCATAAATTCTTTCATCAGGGTATAGTCGTGTGTATAGGATTTCTCTTTCGCCGGAGTAAAAAAAAAAGGGCGAAAATCTGGAGTTCCCTTTTTTTTTTTTACACTTTGCTCTTGGTACACAGAGTATTACAGCTTAATGTAAAGAAAGTACAACGTGTATCGCTCGTCTAAAAAAGTTTGCTGTTATACATCTTAATATTAAAACGCTTTTTTTTTTTTTAATAATGCAATTAGTTTACCTAAGATAGCTGCGGTTTTATCGGTGGGTGGAAAGATTTTTTTTCTAAAAGTCATAGAAATTTTTTTTGTATTCGTGTGGTTAGTGTGTCTGTGTGTGGAAGCACGCACTTCGCGCTCTTTCGTGTATGTACATTATTAAATAAATTATTTTCGCAGATTTGAGAAATCGTTCCACAAAGGCGTAAACAAAATGCGTAATAGAAGAACAAGGAATTTGAAAAAAAAAACGGAAGATTTCAGTTTTTCTTTTACTAAACGTCTATATATAGTGTCAGTTTTTGTTTCTCATTTAACAAGAGAATTTAGCTGACTAAATGGAAAATAAAAAATTGGACGTGTTTGTTAGTTTGGTTTGTTGGTTAACTTTACTAGATATTACTCAAACGCATGTAACAAGAATGTTCCTGTCTTTTTACTCTTGTAAAATGAAGCAGAAAAATGAATTGGAACACTTCGTTTGAAATGCGTTTAAAGTAAAATTAATTTCCCCTTGAGAGAGTAAGTAATAGGGCTGCCGACCAAATACGGATTTTTGGATATCTGAAAATTTGAATACTTTTAAAGTTCGGATAAATCCGAATCTCGGATTCGAAACATTGAGACACCAAAAATACGGGTAAATCTGAATCTCAGATTCACTACATTCGAATAACCAAAATTCGAATAAATCTAAACCGCAGATTCACTACATTCGAATATAAAAAATTCGGATAAATCCAAACCGCAGATTCACTACATTTGGATATCAAGAATTCGGATAAATCCGAATTTTAGATTCAAAACATTCGAACACTCTAGATCAATCTATTCGGATACTCTATCTTACGGATAGTAGATCCAGATCCAATATATGGATCTTTCGAGCTTAATTCGAATCCAGATCCTCGCGTACCCTTTTTCTTTTTTAAATGATATATTCGGATCCTACGAATCCGAGATTCGAACCTGTTCGAATATCAGAAATACTTCAATTTTCGGATAGTCGGTAGCCCCAGACTAAGTAATGCTAAATTGGCAAATCGAAGTACAATAACTCTCCGCACACTTCTTTTCCGTCTTCCAGTGCGTCTCTTTCGCCAACGAAAATATAACATAATCGACTTGAATTGCGCGCGAAACGGATTCTTCAATTCAATTTGTTTAAATTCTCGTGTAACTCTGACAGTCGTATGTACTCTCTCCTTGTGGCTTTCGCACGTGAAAATATTGCGTTCCCCTTTGCCATCCTTTTGCGAATGAAAAGCGCGTTGAAGATTGCCTCGACAATTCGGTAGGGAAAATAAAAATAAGACTCGTTTGATACACGTTGCGCAACTATGTACACGATAATTTCGCAAAAGAACGGAAAGGTATATAATTATTACACTAGTACGCAATACCTATTTTTTTTTTACATTTAATCTACGACTCAAATGCAGATAAGAGGAGAATTATATGGGAAATAGTAACATAGAAATGACCAAAAATGCGGATCTTTGATTCTGCTGAAACTCTGCAGAATTCTGTGCTCAAAAATGTTAAATGTGAGCCTGTAGAAACAAAAGTTTAAGAACAATTTCAACAACACATTTATACGTAGCTTTTTTCAATATTAATTTTAGACGTGTATGTGATAATAATATTTTTTTTAAGTTTATTTTTGTAAAATTATTCTGCAGATTTTCGTCAAAATCCAGGATCTACATCTCTGGTCATCACCTTCGTGTGAGTAATATAGAAAATAATAGAGCAGAAAAATTCCGTAACTCCTTTTACGTCATTTATTACAGCGATATCTTCAAGAAAGACACACTTCGCACTTTAAATTTGACACTTATGAATTTCGCATCTAATATTTAGTTTAGTTTTGTTTCTTCTTTTTTTTTTTATATAAATACAATGCGCAAGTAAAATTTGATTAAGCTGCGAAAATAAAAATCGCCTCGGCATAAAAAAAATGTTTGTCTACGTAGTTTTTCGCCCGGAACGTAGTTAATTGTGTGATATGTCATAAAAAAAAAACGCTTTCAATATCACAAGTGCACGTGTAATAAATAGCTCAAATTATATCTACAAAAATAAAATATGTATATACTTAAAAAAGAAAACGATTGACCATTTTACGCAGGAAGAATAAAAATTAATTGACGCTGAACTATGCGTTTTTTCGACAATGATTTTTGTTTTAAAAAATACAATATATATTATACTGTTTCGCTGTTTTCGTTTTTATTTCGTATATAAATAAATAAAATGATAAAAAATCTTTAATTAATAATACAATAAAAATATACCTATTAACCTGGTTTATCATATAAAATTAATTGATCTATTTCAGTCATCAAGGTCAGCTTATTGTTGACGTCATAATGATATAATAAATTGACCTTAAAGATAAAAATAATGAATCGCGTATAATTCTCTTACTTTTTATTGAAAATTATTAAACCTTTCAATAATGGATACTGGTCACTGAAACGCCGGGATAACGGCGCATCAAAGGACTCGAGTCTTCTCAATTTATTGCTTTTTGCTTATTAAATTTTCTTGGCAAGCGTATAAATAAATGGCAAAACAGATATAAAATATTGAACAAATTATTATTATCACTGATAAAAAAAAAATCTACTGGCTTCGAAGAGTTTGAAGTTCAGCTTTGTAAATAAAGTTAAATATCTTTGTGCTTTTAAGGTATACTTTAAAGAGCCTTGAAGCGTTAATTGTTTGCTTTTTTATGGAAAGGCGATTTTTACGTCATTGTACACTGTAAACATAGATTTCTTAAAATTAAAAAGTAAAATACAGCATCTATCCACTTGTAAAAAATATTTTCTGTGAAAAATTTGTGAAAAATTATAAAACTTTTCTTTAATTTTGTGGACACACGTTTGACATTGCATTAAAAAATTTGCGTGAAAAAAACCGTCGAAATTTGGACAGCTGTAAGAAAATTTCCCTTCAGAAAATTCTTATTCTCTTTTTTTTTGTCGAGTTTCATTAGTCACATGAATCGAAAATGTTAAAAAGGTGGTAAAAATGTATAATACTCGTTATACAAAACAAATGAACGCCAAGCATTAAAAGAAACATAACGATCTATAAGATAATCAAATTATAATTTGACTACAAACCCAATCATAACTTCGTAAAGAGTGTATTGATAGTTTTAAATAAAAAAACTATACAAAAACAACTAATAGATCTAACAACAATCCACATTTTTTTTTAACATTTTCAAGAACGATAAATAAAGCAGATTTTGACATTTAAATCCAGCGGATAAACTCTAGTTACAGGATTTATTAAACGTCAAAATGAGCTCAAGTTTTTCGTTCAATAAAAACGAAACAGCCTCTTAAAATGCAATTAATAGAAAAAAAAAAAAATAAAAGAAAAATGGTAGAAAAAATTACGGGGCTACGCATTTAGCCCAATGCATCCTCACAAATTTTCCGCAGCAGAAGTCGCTATGTAAATGGCACCCAAAATTCTCATCGCATGTGTAGGGTAACCGAATCAATTTCCATTCGAAAGTTTTAACTTATAACTAAATTGAATCTTTTTTAAGAATTGAGATTTAAAAAGTGTTTACACGTCTGTTTAAACGTAACAGAATGAAATAAAATAAAGTTCTCTTGACACTTTTTTATACGGCTAAAATTAAAACATACACCGAGTTTATTGAGGTATACCATCTGGAAATAAAATGAGAAATAAACATCCATAATATTTGAAATTGTTTGAATTAAACAAAATTGTTTGCTAATATCAGTAGAAATATTTACTTGGATTTTGAGAAGTCTATAGGGCGTCGTTCAACTTCTACTTTTAACAGGTAGTCCCTTTTGAACAACTACTAATACACTATCTGCAGGATTCCAAGACAACCATTGGATCAAACTATTCTACATTTATGGACATTACTATTTTATGCAATAGTTATAATATGAATGCAAGAAATTAAATTTTAAAATATAGCAAATTTTTATTGCATATATCATTGATTTTTTATATTTTATTATGTGGAGAAAACTTCTCTAGTAAAACTTACAATAGTTTTTTTTAGTGTTCTTACAGACTGATGTTATTGGAGAAATTACAATATTTTCTTGTAAAATTTATTAAAAACTATTAGAACTTTTCCAATGGCAGTCTGTAACGCAATTGAAAATGACTATTGCAATTTTCAGTAAATCTTTTCTCTCTGTATATTAATATAAATTTATTAAGAAATTCATTTTTTAATAACAGTATTTCTCTATTCATTCATTGAAGAATAATATCCATCAATTTAGAGCAGTTTGGTCCACTGGTAAAGAGAATCCTATACGGATAATAAATTCAGAGTTCGAAGAGGCTTTCTGCTATAAGTAGCTATTAGAGGACTTCGAAGAGGTCCTAGACTCTCATAATTCCGGTAAATATACATAAAATTACATAATACATATAATATGTAAATACACACTAAACGTAACAAACAATGTTGTTTAATTCAAACGATTGCACATACTTTAAATGTTAATTTTTAACCGTTCCCTTAAAACGTGATATATACACCCCTTCAAATTAACGGCAGCAGACCGACGCGGTTACCCTGCACTGCAAATCCGAAGACCGCATTGTCGCAAAGCGTCAAAAATGAATGAATCGACGCATATCTCAGCGTACGTAGGTGTACATAGGAACGCGAAAAAGGGAGCATCCCTCGCGCGGCCCGTCGGCTCCGACGTTTACCCGTAGAAGCGGCCATAAAAATAGGGGGTTGTGTGTGTGTGTGTGTTTGTGTGTGTGTGTGTGTCAAGAGCTCGCTCCGCAATATATACGCTCGACTGTCGCTCGTTCGCTAAGCTCGGTCAAGGCTCGCTCTCTCGTTGTTTTCTCGCATCTCGGGGGTGACCTCGTGTTTAGAAGTTGTACTGGGTCCCCCCGTGCCCGTCTCATTCGGCGGGCGTGCTGGCGGCCCAGCGGTCGAACTCGATGCCGGAGTCGGGGCTGAGGCCGAGGTCGACCGGGCTGAGGAAGCTCGTGGCGACGGCGCACGGGCAGGTGCAGGGCCCGCCGGGGCGGCAGGTGCTGATGCAGCGCTGCTCGCCGGGGCCCTTGGGGCCGGCGCTGCCCTGGCCGCCGCCCGCGCGCTCCCGCTGGTCCCTCAGCTCCCGCTCGAAGCTGTGCAGCTGCTCCATGAAGTGGAAGTTCGGGGCGATGTTGGACTTGCGGCTGCGCACCAGGTTGAACGCGTCGTTCAGGCTCAGGCTGCACTTGTGCATCAGGTAGGCGACGGTTATCGTCACCGAGCGGGAGATGCCCGCCAGGCAGTGCACCAGCACACCCTTGTCCGAGTTGCGCGCTTCCTCTGCAATAGCGACGAAAGAAAATTATTATTTTATTGGTTTTTATTTGTTTTATTAAAAAAAATTTATTGTTTTTTTTTTATTAAGGGGGGGGGGGGTATCGTTTGTAAACTTTTTTTTTTTTTTCATTTTTTTTTATTTCATTTTATGAATGTACAGCATCTGAAGAATGTTGTACTAGACCTGGCATCGACGATTCTGTGTAAGTATACAGCGAGAAAAAGAGAATAATCCTGATTTTTTACTGTTTAAAACTT
>JAWWEN010000002.1:1387161-1410296 GCA_035582955.1 Sycophila texana
AAGAAAACTGTGTTCCCTTTTTTCTTTCTCTCTCCTTTCTCTCTCACTCTTACAGGCTTTTCCTCTACCTTCCACTGTGCGGCGCACGCTAATCCCTTTTTTATGCAATTATTACTATATAACTATAGTACAATTATAGTATACTACACCGACGGTATAACATTTTGAATGAAAATTGTACCTAAGAGCTATAAGTATAAACATTAAGCTTATTAGCTAAATATTAATAAATGTTATTTATTTATTTATTTAAGTAATGAACGGTCAAAAAGGCCCTTAATTTTGATGAACAGGCGTTTAGTTCTATTCATCAATATTTATTACACAACTGAAGAAAATATTTATTTATAACACGCTTTTATTTATTTAAACAATCTACGAACAAATTGTCGTTTAAAATTCAAAGGATACAACGTAAATACAACATTTAAGTATAAAAATAAATAAAAAACTATATTATTCGAGTATTCAGGTATTAGAAATTGTCAATTTTTGAAATATACTACATATTTTTATAATTCTTCAATGAAAACGGAGCGCCTCCGCGCCTTAAAAATCTTGCGATTGGCAGCAGTGAAACGAAGCGACACTGCCGACGTAGTCAAAACAAATACTACGCGCTCCCGCATGCGTTGGCCACTCGGCGGCGACAAATCTTCCCCCGAAATAGACTCCAATTATTGCAGGATTCATCAATGTTCCTTGAATCGCCGTTTTTTATTAAAAAAATCAAGTCCCATTAAGAGAAAAACGAATAGACACGAGGGCGACAGTTGGGCCACGCTACTGCGTGTTTATCGAGCGCGATGCTCGCTTGACTCACCGAGTATCCCACGGCTGCATAGGCGCGCCATTCGCGAGGGGAAGCTCGATTCCGGCTGGCCTGCCAACATGGCCGGTCATTCAAAATATTCCTCATTTTCGTCCCTTCATTCTTCTCGAAGTATCTAACCCACACTTCAAAATATCAGTCCCAAATAATCGAAAAAGTGCTCCATTAAAGGAATCCAAGTGAAAAACGCAATAAAAGCGAGTGAACGAAGTTAAAAAGCAGCTTGAGCGCGGCGGGATTGATTGGCGGCCCATCAGGGGGCGGTAGCGCCGGTGCAGCCGGACGCGAAATTCACGCAGAGCTCGTCGCACTATTGCCTCTGCTGGCTCCGTGCTCTTGCCCCCGGTAAAGCCCGTCGCAGTCGGTCTCGTCCGGTCCGGTCTTTTGCCTACTGCGGTTGCGGTGCGTGTCGCTGTCCCCTCCGCAGCGTGAAGTCGTCGAGTCGTACAACCTATACACGGCTCTCCGCCTCGTCGTTCGGCTTGGTCCGCAGTCAAACTCGCTTCTCTCATCGTCGACTGGCTCGATCAGCGTAGAAAAAAAAGAAGGTAAGCGCCCGATAAAGCGGAAAAAGGGTGATGCACGCGCGCGCGCCCACCACCCTGCCCACCGCCGCGCGCGCGCGACGCACATCACACGCCCGCCGTCCTCTGCGCGTCTCCCGCATGCATAACCCTCCACCGCGGCTAATTTTTTCCCTTCGATTTTTCGCGAACATCTCGTTCAATCGGAACGTCCGCTTTCGACTTGCGTCGGTCCCTTCGCTTTTGTCTTTGTACACGTGCGTCCTATCCTCTCGCCAGTCCCGCTCCCAGCGTATCGCATCGGTCCGTCTCTCTCTGTTTCGCGCTTATTTATATATACTCTCCATTTGGAGGGACTGGTGGCGAGATGCGCACTTGAACTTGAGGGGGTGCGGGTGCGGGCTGAAAAATGCAGTGAAAAACGGGGGGATGGAGCGATCCGGGAGGATTTTCCGGGAACGCCGGAGCTCGGCGTCCCTCTGCGCCGCCACCGCCGCCGTGTGTACGGATGCCATGTTCGCGCGCGCGCCGAGCGTGGCCTGTGGGCTACGCACGTACTCGCTCTCCCAGTCATTCAGCGTATTTTATCCACATGTGCGGCGACTCCTCCGGGCGACCTTTGCTCTCCTCTTAGCTTCCACGCGCAATTTTTCCGTCATTTTTTTTTTTTTTTTTTTTTTTAAATCGTTCATAGCGTACTCTCGCGTAGGCTTTGCAAGTCTCGTGAATTTTTTTTTTCACGAGTGCAAGACGACTCGGCCAGTAAGTATATATACGAGGGAGAGTGAGAGAGAGAAAGAGAGGGCAGCCACGTTGCCTGGAATCCGGCGTTTTCGCGTGCTTCCCCCCCTCGTCGCGGAGAAGGAAGTGGCCCTGTTCCTGGATAGAGTTACGGTGGTGGAGGTTCACTGACGCCGGAGTCGAGGTGGGAAAAAATAATAAAAAAATAGAAAAAAAAAACACGTGCACAGCCTTCGTCGGCGGCCCGTCTCCGATGCCCCACTCGCGCGTCTGGATGCGCGCGCGCGCGCGCTCGACCCGCTCGCTAGATGCACACGGTGCCATTTTATATTTACACGCGCCGCCGCTACGTGCCGGGGAGTCCGGGACACTCGACGCTTTTTCGTGGCGCAGGGAAGACGCTCCGGGCTGTTTGGCACCTTCACATCGGAGCAGAGCGTCGTAGCGAGTTGACTATTTACTTTTGCCTGGATTCGGAGCTTGCACGTGCTTGAGGCGTCGCAGGTTTCTCCGTCGTTGTCAATTTATGAGTCTAATATCGTGTAAAATCAGTGAAAGCCAAGTAGATGGGGGGATGGGTAGCTTTGGATGTCTTAGCTGACAGGGATTGAATTATCCATTTTTTTTTACATCTATGGGAAATGAATTATCATTTTTATGGGGTAAAAAGAGATAATTCAGAAAGCTTCTTTGTGAAAAATGTACTTTCTTATAACATGGCACATTCACACATTCACTCTGTGAAGCTGATTTATATTATCTTATATACAATGTTTAGTTTGTTAAATATTGTTGTGTAATTATTTCTTTTCAATAAATTGTATTTATTGAATCTTAATTGCAAAACATGCTAATCTTATTTGAAGGAAATCGGAGAAAGTTCAACTTTCTATGATTATTTTTTTTAAATACAATTAACATGCGTTAGAATACATACCATGTAAATACAGGTTATAATAATTACCCAACTGTTTGCATGCATTAGGAACTATTTTACTTAGTAAGAGTAATAAGAGTTAAAAGTTAAGTCTGAATTACTGACCTTTAGGAGATCACTGCTATACACCTAGTAGCGATTGCCTAAAGTTTAGTAATCAGTCCTAACTTTTGAGATGCTGAGTAAAATGTAATTTTATGATTCCTAATTTATTCAGATAGATGGGCAATCATTTGACCTACTCTGTACTTCTCTATGTAGAATCAATTATTAAAAATTCTAGTTCCTGTATTTAATGAAGTGACTTATTTATTGAATATATAGAAAAGAAGCCTGATTTGTAGTGGAAACATTAATTCTGTAATTTCTCTTTTTATTGTTTGCAGATTAAAAAATGAGTTCCAGCGCATGTTACAAGTGCAACCGAATGGGCCACTTTGCTCGGGAATGCCCACAAGGTGGTGCCGGTGGTGGCAGAGGTGATCGTCGTGACCGAGATGGAGCCTTTGGCAGAGGTCGCGAAAAGTGCTTCAAGTGTAACCAGTATGGTCACTTTGCACGTGAATGCAAGGAAGATCAGGATCTCTGCTACCGCTGCAACGGTGTTGGACACATTGCAAAAGACTGTCAACAGGTTGGTTACACGGTAGATCTTGCACAAATTTAATACTCATATTACCAAGCATCAAACCCACGAGCAAAGTGTCTAAACTGAATATGATATTTAGGGACCGGAGATGAGCTGTTACAACTGCAACAAAACTGGACACATCGCCCGCAGTTGCCCGGAGAGCGGAAACGACTCTGGCCGCTTCACGATGCAGAGCTGCTATACCTGCAACAAAACGGGACACATCGCGCGCAACTGTCCCGAAGGCGGTGGCAAGACCTGCTACATCTGCCACAAGGCCGGTCACATAAGCCGGGAATGCGACCAGGATGACAGGAAGTAGGAGACCGCTGGAGTCCGTGCCGCCGCTCGCTTAAACGATAACGACAGCTGCCGTTTACCGTCTCTCGCGCGCGCGCGCGCCTACTGCCCGGGATTTTGTAGCTAGGTAGGGGATGCGAAAAGAACGCGGACGGACGACCGTCTTTCTAGCCAAAGCTCTCGCTCTGTCATGATCGCTCTTAACAGCAAAGTACATCTCTCTCCGATGCCAACGGTCTCCTGGAACAGTTCCTCCGCCTCTCATTATTCTCTTTGAATGTCCATTCCTCGACGACCCCCTATCCCCCGCCCCCCTACAGTTCTCAATCCGAAGAAAATGCTGAAGGACCTCCGCAACCTCGTGCGATTCCTACAAAGTCGCTCTCGGCGACTTGAGTTTTTATCCTCGTTGATTCTCTTTCTTAGACTCTTATTGTTCTTCTTTTTTTTTTTTTTGATAAGCAGAAACCCTCCCCTTTCTTCATGTGTGTGCGCGCGCACAGTATATTTACACTTTTAAAAAGGACTAAGTGAGTTCTGGAGGTCTCTGAAATATATTTTTTTTTACTTCGATCTTATCCCAGTAAATTTTTTTATGCCAAATTTCGTTTTACAAAGCAAATGTACTTTGGCAAAAGAAGCAAATATTTTTTCGTTTGTTGCAGTAGTTAAATAATTAGATTCGGGCTTGATGTAACGATTTTTATTTTTTAATGAAATGTGTATTATACTTTGGCACGTTACCGAACGAGCCTCCAGAAGTCACTCGTGCATGATTATAAGGAAAAAAAAGACAAGTAAAGTAAAAAAGGTTAAGGCGAAACCGCGTACGTGCAAAAGCATGAAAGTACGCGGACTATTAATGATGTAATAATATTGTAACGTTCGATTTAAAATAGTAGCGCATAGAGTGGAAAACAAAAAAATTAACCAAGTCCTTGGGATTACCCCTCCTACTACCCCCTTGTACCTTCTCCTTACCTTTCCCAACCGTGACCATCTCCACGGAACGATTCTGTATTTTTTCCTGCGATGATCTTTTTTTTTTTTAAATGATGCAAGGTGTTTGGATAAGCTAAGCTAAGAAACGAGAAAGACACGAGATGACATATTGACAACGAAAGTGAGCGAAGTCGAACGAGCTGCATTTTGAGTTAAACGTATAGTCGAATAAGCTTGTAATGTCCATTATCGGCGCAATGGAGCTCGTTTTATATATTTTTTTCGTTTTTTTCTTTTTTCATTTTAATACAAAATGACAACATGTGACCTTGTAAAATCTTACTTTTCTTTTTCTTTTAATTAATTGATGGTATGGTGTAGCGCGCGCGGAATATTTGATCTATGCATCTTGTATCGAATCGTCTCTCCGATTTTTTCGAGAGAACAGCTTTATTTTTAGCTCTATCTCTCCTCTTAAATGAATAGTAATAAAAAAAAGGTTCAGTAGTTGTTTAAAGCTGACGAAATTCGGAAATATAAACACTAGAAAGGAAAAAAAGGTAGAAACGGAAGTGTAACGGCGCGCTTTGAGTGGATTGGCCCTGAAAGTTGATGATGGCGCGCTGTTCAAAAAAAAAAAAAAAAACGTTAGATAAAACAGAATAAGGGTCCGCTGAATAATAATAAAAGCTCGTAAGAATGTAATGAGACTTGTATCGAAGTGGAGACTTTTTTTTGTAAACTTTGCGAGCGAGGCAGGTAAACAGCCTGCATAGTATCTCACGTGTGTTTGTATACAAAATGAAGCCACATTGGTCGTAAGGCTGAATGTTGGGTCCAATCGTAAGTGAAGGTGTATTTTTTTTCACATTAAAAAATCCCATTTTTGTCGATAAAAAAAAGAAAAGATATACATGGCAAGTTTTTTTTTCCCTCCAAATTCTTATTATCTTTCTCAACCTCCGACTTCTGTGATTTTCATCGTGATAATATATAGTATGTATAATATACAGTGTAGATCCGTATATATATATTCTCACATTCTGTGTATAGTCATGGTCGAATTCATCGTTGTCGATAATAATAAAAAAAAGTGCACAAAAAATTCTTCGCAAAAGTATTGTAACTACGATACTTAGAAATAAAAATAAATGGGTTGTCGATAATAATAAAAAAAGGAAAATTGTTAACGATCAGTGAAAACAATTTTTTTAATTTAATACGAGCTCTCGAGCACTACTTGGAAAATTGACGCACGGGCCGGGTTTCTCATTACATTTTTACACCTGCGAAGTGAAATCGATTCCTTTATATACTGCAATCGCATTTAAACTGATACAAACGTGCATATACGTGCAGGAGCTGTATTTTGTATTGTAAAAAGTTAGATATACTGTGGTCGTTGCTGGTGACTGATGTCGATTTTGTGAACACACACACACACACACACATGTTTTTAAAAAACACAGACGTTTTTTCTACCGTATGTATAAAATTGTACAGAAACTTATAGATCCACATTGCCACGAGAATGGCATCTATAGATTCCGGTACATTTTTTTTTATTATCACACATATATGCAAAGAAAAAAATTTGTAGATTCAACCAAAATTTTGATGAATATTTCTTACAGAGTCATTTAAAAAGTTGATTTAGCTAAACATTTAGTTTAGTCAACAAAAATTTTAAGTTGAATTAACTAAATGTTTAACTAGATTCATTTTTTAATTAAAAATTTTGGATATTTCAACTAAATATTAAATTCAATCAACAAAATAATTTTGTTAGGAGGATTCAGCAAAATTTTAGTTGAATATACATTTTTTTTTCAGTGCAAAAAAAATTTTTTATTCAAATATCTTATAAATAGTATAACTCTCATTCTCGCCCCCTACAAAAAAAAGATAAACGACTGCTGAGCGATATTCTTTTATATTTCTCCTACATACCGAAGTATAAGTATACCTGCTCATTTGCGACACGCGGAGGAATCAATTTTTGTAGATACTTAAAAAAAAAAACGACTGCTACGTTACTTATGCGCACGATCGAGGACGTGCGACGAGGTGAATTTTTTTACGGATATAGAGAAAACAAAAGGGATAGATTCGTTGAATAAAAAAAAATAATAAACAAATAAAAAAAAGTACCCTCTCAAGTTGAATCAGTGAAAATAAAAAGTCACTAAAATTAGTGTAAAATCACTTCACTTATTCACTAAATAGTGAAATTTTCTTTCCAATGTTTAGTGAATATATAAATTAATATCGATTTAGTGAATAAACTAATTTTTAGTGAAAGCTAACAATTAATTAATATATAGTACTTAATTAATTGTAATTAATTAATAATAATTGTTAATTAATTGTAATTAATTAATTATAGTAGTTTTTTCACAGATTCAATTTAAGACAGTATAATGAAAAGAGTATGGAGCAAGCTTGAATTTTTTTAGTTTCGACTGAAATATCACTAGTATTGTAATAAGAAAAAGGTTCTACGAGAGAAATGCGTTTGATATAAATTCAACAAGTGTGCGTGACTGGCTTCTTTATATTTCTTGCGTTTCCTCGAGTCTCGAGGAGTTTTCGTACATTTTGTATAAGTCTTCTTTGTTTATCTAATCTAATAACGAAAGAGAATAAAGAAAAAACTGAGTAAATAAGAAAAAAAAAGAGGAATCGAGAAGAATGCAACTTGTGCGTAATAATAATCTCAGTCAGTGTTTTTACCAGCAGCGACAATGCGTATAAATATGTACAAAAGTCAGGAAGCCCGATTTCGTACACTTGCTTTTTTTCACCGCGCACTGATCTCATTACTGTATACAACTGACTATATAGTGTTGCATTTACGACTAAAGAAGCTTAGATATTCGCAACGTTTTTTTTTTTTTCATTGAATCGTGCCGAGGGAGAGTAAAACTTACAGTAGCTTACACGACGAGCCAACGAAAATAGACTAAAAAAATAATAAATAAATAAATGAATGAATAAACAAACTATAGCGTCTCGGGGGTTCCTGTACTTTTGTCCTTTGTCAGACTTTAGTACGAATGTTGTAAAAAAAAATTTAAATGAAAAATGAAATACGACTGCTACGATGTGTATTTAATTAATTGGCGGCTGGTTGATATCCACTTATACCTGGTCGAGGTTCGACTCGATCCGAATCTATCGATAATACACTTGAAAAAAAAGAAAAGATGAAGAAAATGAGGACGAAGAGGAAGGAATGAAGAATAAAAAAAAAGAAGTAATCTACAATTGATGGAAGGACTATTTAAAGTTGTGTTTTTAAACTGAATTTTTGAAATAGAATGCGTACGGAGAGGCAGACTCGACTTTGTCTTGATTTTTTATTGGCTTTTCCCACCTCTTTATATAATTTGATAATTAAGGAAATTATAAGTATAATATGAACAGATTTGAATCGTTTCTATCTTTGTTATTCTGATGTCTATAAACAGTGAGCTTTTGTCGAGTATAATAAATTGAAGCGTAGTATATACATAAACACATTGGTATAATAAATATAGCACTTTCGTTTTGCGTTTGTGCTTAAAAAATAAAAAGTCACTTAATTTTTTTAAGTTTTATAATATACCCAGTCAAGATATCAGTTGATCGTTGCTTTATTATCTTTTTCCTTCAATAATAATTTGGAAGTCTGTTTTATGTTTTTTTTTTTTTATTATAATTTAGTACTTATACTTTTTTCAAAAGTATAGAATTTTTCATTTAGTTTTTTGTGAATTTTTGTGTGCGTTTGTACACGCGTATAAATGTTTTTTGTGAAATTTTATAGTATGATCAAATTTTTTTTTCTTTTTTAAAATTCATGATAAATAATTTAGTATGCTTCTAAGTTTAGTTTTTTATTTTAAATTAAATGTATTTGAAAAATTTGTAAAAATACCGTTTTTCAATTATTAAAGATTTTACAGTAATTTCACTTACATAATTAGTTAATGCATTAATATTCACTAGAATTCACACGCGCGCTCCGCGCGCTGATTACTTATTAGTTCGGACTTCGGAGACGACAAAAACAAAAAAGCAAACACTTAATTGCTACTACTTTCACACTCTTCAATTTCGGTATTCGATAAATTCGATAATTCAAGACTCTTCAATTCGATCATATCGCAATGCATTTTAATATAAGGGATGAAATTCTTTGCAATTAAAATATGTAGAGAAAAAAAATAATTTTTTTGTTTCCAGAAGATTATACAATTCCAAAATCAAAACCTTAGTAAATATTGAGAATGAAAATGGTTTACTACTTTAATAAATAAAATAAAAATCTACTATTTATCAAATTTTCACATTTTACATATAAATATTTTATTATTTTCAAAGAAAAAAATTATTTTACAAAAAGATAAATTTTTGTATCTCGACAGTCATTACTCTAATAATTGTTAAATCGATTTGAAGTTTTATGGAGGAATTAATTAGAGTTTATATATCTTATTTGTTGTAGTTTTTGATCATACCATATTACAACATTCATTGTTACATCCATTCATAAATTTTTAATATATTTTAAGGTTAGATTTAAACAAATATATTCCCTAAAATATAATATTTCGAGAATTTTTCTGTTAGAAATTTATAGACTTTGATCAGAGTCTATGTAATTTATTGATCTATTTTTGTTCTTTTGGAATTAGAAATTTATATAGGTATCTAATGGAGTAAACGAAGTTTGGCAGCTACACAAGCTAATTAATTAGTAGTTTTTTATTCTAAACAAATTTAAATTTCATTTAATAAATTAAACTTTTTTTTAAATGTAAACTCAAAATTCCTGTTTTGTGTATATATAAGTAGGTGTATCGAGATCTTGTATAGATGCTCCAAGAAAATCTTAGATGGGATATATAAGAGCTATATATATATATAAAATGCATGTATACTGTATACATATATATCGCACTGTTGCCATTTCTCTCGCTTGTCAAATCGTCATCTTCTGCTAGTACTTCAAAACTTACAAGACAATATTTAATTACGTATTAATATGAAGAAATAAATTATTCAGGACACAGATTAGCATTATAAAAGGCATTATTTTTCGTTTAAAATAATAATGCTCGTAAATTTCTGCGATAAATGCTTGAGAACAGACGTGACCTGCAGTACAGTGAGCACAGAAGGTTATGAAGTAACTAATCTTGTAAACAATTCGTCTCAGGGTTTTTTAGCCTACTCCTGCATCAAGCCCCCAATTCACATAGATTTTGTTTTCATCTGTAACATTAAAATAAGCCATGTCGTGGTTTGGCCTCAAATTGGAGCTCAGAAATCTTGTGGTTTCCAGCTGGCCATTAAGTCTTCCGATACCAGCAGTGAGCCATTTACAACTGTGTCGAGTGCATTTTTACAGAAACAAGACTCTGGAGTGCTGTTTTATCGAGGAGACCTATCATATCATTCGGAAATTGTTACACCTCCAAATTTCATGAGACGATACATGAAAGTTATAAATCTAACTAATTACACTAATACTATGCGAATTAGTATCCTTAAAACTGATAATTCTGTGCCTGCAATAGCTAAGGTTGATATTTGGGGTAGTGTATCACCCAACTGTGGAAAGGACCTAGCTATGAATGTAACAGCTCTCTGGATGAATAGATTTAACAATGTATCGGTCCTATCTGAATCAGAGGTAACTGCTCCTGCTGCTAATAATATTGAAGCACATGAAAAAAGGTAATACTTATTAAATACTTTAAATACTTAAACATTAAAATGACATTTTTTTATTTTTTTTATCTTGTTTTCAGAGATTTAGAGACCTTGGAAATTAATGATATATTAGATGTGCCAGAAGACTTTTTAGATCCAATAACATTTGAAATAATGACTCAGCCAATTATTTTACCTAGTGGAAAAATAATTGATCAAAAGACTTTGGAAAAGCATGGTCAGAATGAAGCATTGTGGGGAAGACCTGTGTCAGATCCATTTACAGGCATTCGTTTCAATGACATTCACAGACCAATAGCAGCTGTTCCTTTAAAGGCAAGAATTGACAAGTTTCTTCTAGAAAATAGTAATAGAGAAGAAGTTAAAAAACTGCCCCGAGTATTAGGTTCAAAATTACTGCCAATTTCTAAAAGTATAGAAGTAATTAGTTGTGTCACTGCAACTCCTGTCACTAGTGTAAGTATTCCAAAATCTAATGTCAATTTAAAAAGGACTTTATCAAATGAAGAAAATAATAGTACAGTAAAAAGGAAATTTCATGGGCATTTACTGCCAGTAGTATCCGTTAAAAGTTCTGGTGCTAACTCAAGTAGAAGTTCATTCAGAAAAGTAACTGAACAAATTGTTTCGGTTAATAAAACTACAAGCAAAGAAGAAATTGAAAAAACGAACAGTGCTATTGAAGAAAAATTAAATTTAAGTATGCAAGTCACCAAGGCACCAACTTGCGAATGTTGTACAAATAATATTTTTTATAAGCTACCTTGTGATCATGTAATATGTAGAAAAGCTTTGTTGACACTTAAAAAAAATCAATGTAAAATATGTAAATCAGAATTTAAATCAAGTGATCCACAAAGATTTCATTTATAAAGCTAATGTAAATGAACTTATTTTTTTATTGATATTCAAAGTAATTTATTAAAAGTAAATTCTGTTTTTTTACATAAAACCAGCAAATGTAAATCAATAAATTTCTTTTTATGATTACATCAATGATTTTCTTAATTCATATTTTTATCCATAATATTGTTAATAAAATAACAGAAGAGAAAATGTTTTAATAGTAACTGGGAGTTTTTTTTTAAATTATGCTCAAAATACATTTCTTAGATAACTATTTTTTTCTGTTTCTGACTACTAATATAGATTTTTCTTCAACATTAATTACTAGAAGTGCAGATGGCCAAATGTATCAACTGATTTTTATCACAATCTATTTAGTGTGATTAAAATCGCATTTTGTAGCACGCAAAATTGCTTGTATATTTGATATTTCTAATGACTTCGGTTGCCTTTTCTAAAATATTTCTTTTTACATGAAATTTCAAAAAAATACCATGAAGGGAATGAAATTTGTTATGCAACAAAAATTTTTTAATGATTATAACATCAAGTGAGAATGTGACAGATATAGTTTGCATTGGAAACGACATCCATCACAATTTAATTTCTCGCTTTTTTATTATAACCATTAATATAATGTCTTCATAATATAATGTTTCAAGCTATCTCGATCATATAACATTTGCAATGTCAATATAAATGTAAGTTTTTGTCTCGTTCCTAGATTACAAGTAATCCATTCATTCGGTAAACTGTAAACCTCCTAGCTCATTGCCGAGAGCTGTAATGCCATCAAAATTCTGCAACAAAAAGAAAAATTTATTTATTTTCTGCAATTGTGCATTTCTCTTTATTATATTGTGAAATAATTATGAAAATTACCCGTTGGGCACTATTATTAGACTTCTTGCTTAGCAAGAGGGGCATCTTTTGATTCCTCCGTTATTTTGACAGCTTCTTTCTTTTCTTCAGCTGCGAGGGCTTCATCTGCTTCCTTCTTTAATGCAACCTTAAAAAGAAAAGAATTATTCATAAAAATAAGAACATTTTAAAAAACACATGACATAGATAAAATTTTTGAAATGTAAAATATTCACATACCTCTTCCTTGCTTGCTTCGTCAAAGTTCTCAACCAAATCAGGCACTTCGTCGTCCTCTTCCAACGCAGCCTTACTGACCCCACTACTTGCCACAGTGCTGGCCAATCGCTTCAGCTGAGTTAAACCTTCAGGGCCGAGTTGACTCAGAATGCCAGGAAGCATTTCTGTGATTTGTTTGTTTTCACCGTGTCCAGTGATGGCAAAGGTATTTGCAGATAGACTGGCCTGTGCTTTGGGATTGTTGAAGTGGATGACAGTTCCGTCATCTTTGATCATGTTTACTTCCTCAATGCCAGGGATGGTATTTACCGACAGCTTCTTCAAACAGCTCTGTAACTTCTTGTCGTCTGTGGCAGCGGTTGCGTGCACGACCTTGAACCCCCAGAAAGAATGTAATTAATACCACAACATTGTGTCAAACCTTCTCGAATCAAACATATATCCTAAATCACTCAGGTTTATTTTGCTTCTTATAGATTTTCCAGTGTACTTAAATTATTACAAATAAAAAGTAAAAAAAAATAAAACTAATTTGCATATACAAAGCATGGTGTACCAGTGATCAGTATAAAATCGTTGAATGCACTGGAGCAGCCAGCTTAAAAATAGATCATCCAATAGGACTGAGTGCAAAGTGCACACGATAATACCAGAGCCAGAGACCGAGTTCCATCGTATACGAAACAAAAACTCGCGGTGCTGCACAGGCACAAAGGCGAGAGCAGCGTGCGCAGCGCAGGACGCTTGCAAAAATGCGCCCACCTATCCACGACCCCTTCGCGAAAACTACACCCGCGATAAGCACGACAAAGCATCATCCGCTAAAGGAGTCTTAAAAAAAAAAAAAAACGCGTAGTTATCGCGCGGTAAGCGTTAATCCACGGCTCCGAAACGAGCGTAGCCCTTACCTTCTTCTTACGGCGGGGAGTACCTTTGCCACCGATTCGCACTTGGGCCTGGAGTTTCTTGAGCTTCTCGGGATTCATGACGACACCGGGGTAAGTCGAAATGCACTGGACTGCTGAGTGCGCTGAAGAAGGCAGGCGAGGAGGCTGCGGAACGGGCGGCGAGGTTGCGCGGGCGCCGGCGGTTCGGGAGCGCAGAGAGAGAGCCAAACACGTGCTCCGTCGTTGAGTCGAGAGAGCGCCGAGCAGCACAGGAAAATGGAAGTGTACCTTTGCGCCGAGTCTGCGCGCTTTGGGCGAAGGCGCTGCAGACGCCCCGGCCGACTGACGGCTGGAGTCAAGGCTTCCGGCCTTAGGATGTGCTTTCACTTTCAAATAAAATCCGGATCTAAGCGTGTATGTTGTTGTATATGAGTATTTGTGGCTCACATGATACGCCCGGCTATTCCGATTCATGTAGAATTTTTTATTTTATTTTATTTCATTTATCACTTTCAAATTAAACAACGTACCTGACTTTTTATTTTGTGCGTGAGTTGCCTCGATAAAGTTGAATTAGTGGAAATCCCACTAATTGTTTCAGTGAACAGATTTTCCACTAATCATATATTAATAAAATTAGTAAAATTCGCTAGCAATTATAGTAGAATTTCACTAATTGAAATAGTAAAAAAAATTTCTACTTAGTTGTATTAGAGGAAATTAATAATTATATTCACTATTTCAAATAGTAGATTTCCACTAATTCATAGTGGAGTACTTATTTGCATGCACTATTCAAATTAGTGCATAGTCACTATGAATTAGTGGTTTTTCACTAATTCAACTTTACGCCCGACTCTTCTAACTTTAATTGACATTACAGTTTAATATTTTATTTTATAGCACGCCGTTTATTGCACGCGTAAAATAAATCGGCGTTTTCGCATGTTGTAGTTTATAAAATATCATTCGATACAAGTGCGATAAGCGATTTCTGGCTCGTGCGAATTATCATCCCCTCCCACGAGTCGAAAATCACTATACTTTTATCGCACTTGTATTTAAATATACTATTATTGGATTTTAATGTTATACGGACGTAAGCAATTTTACAATAAAATAATACAAAATAAATAAATAAATAAAATTTAAAAAAAATAAGCGGAAAAATAAGTTTCTGATACAATAATAATTAAACTTATCGATATAATTAATCAATAAGTGGCATTGAAGGATTTAATTATTTGTTATTTTTAAATGCTTTTTTAATTTATCTTTTATTTACATATAACGGGTTTTAAAGGTATTCGTAGCTTTAAAATGATTAGCAAATTAAAATTGTGAATTAGGAGCGCGACGAGTTTGTAAAGGTACTATCTACCAATTGGCAATTACCATAAGGTATATGTGATTAAAGTATAAAGGGAGTATTGCAATAAATGCTTTTTTAAGACTATTTATCTGTTCATTAGAGTATAAAAGTTATTTTTCTATACATTTTAGTTTACGTTTTGCAGCTTTGTCTAATCATCATATCACCATATGTAAATTATATTCACTCGCGGATTACAGTAAAATTTCATTTAGTAAATGATTTTACGTTTAGAAAGAATTGATATTGAATATATGAGGAATTCATGATTAATTATTGTTTATTGTAAAATAGAATCAATAAAAATACCAAAATTAGAAATTGTTGATCTTTTCATAAATTGCAAAATATTTAATTAAACTTTCCCGGCTATATTTTTATGTCACGTGATTTCATGATGAGCCGATGTCAAAAATATGACATTACCCTAAGCTATATGTTAACTAGCATTAAGACATGCATTTTTTGAGGTTAGATTTGCAAATTAATAGCGTGCAATATTAGTGTAAATTCTATTTATTCTCCAAAATAAACTATTGATTAATTGCGGTCATTGAAATTTAAATTGTCATTAAAAATGACGATGATTACTGCAATGAACTTAAGAAAAAATACAGTGGAGCCTACACTCGATTGATAAGCGCAGTGTTGTCGAAGTTCTCGGCGGCTCTATTTATATTTCTTCAGCGGGAGTCACGATTCACGATATCCAGTTGTTTGTGCGGTTGCTTATCCTTTTTGAAGAATATATATATACCTATACCGCGTTGAAAAAAAATACGGCTCATAATAACTCCTTTTTTGGCAATTGTGGTCGAATACTGATTTGGAGGTATCGAAATAATATAAATAAATAGTAAATTTAATTCATTAATTGTACTGAATCAATTATCCCAAAAACAATATTTATTTAATTATAATTAAAACATTATATACATTAATGATTAAATATACTACATAAACTTCTAGGAACATATTTTACTATAGATATAATAATAATATCACAGCTTAAGAAATTATTTAAGATAAGAACGTAATTAGGTAATTAATCAAATAGTAGACACATTTTTTCAAATAGTTATTATTTAAACAATATTACAGACTTGCAGTATTAATACTGACACTAAATAATTTTTGTATTGAATCATATTATTATAACTTTAAAAATCAAACAGAGGATATAATTTTACACGCTTTTAAAATGTGGTTTTTAATTTTTTTATTAAAGTTAACTAGAAATCTCTATTACTACTATTAGCAAGTAATAACAAAAAGTAATGTAAGTATATTTGAGTAGACCGAGATATTAAAAAAATTAATATGGAAATTTTCAACTGGTTCAGCCAACAGTAGATAAACCGTAGATTTACACTTTATCGACTGATGACTTCGTGATTATACTTTCAATTATACCCGCACGTGATAAAGTAATAAAATATTGATAAGGAATATAAACGAAAGTTATAAATCTATGTACAAACTTTTTAATTCGATGTTGCTCCACCTAAATCTAATTGAAACAATTAATGTTTTTCTTATAAAATCAAAATTAAATAATGGGCATGTATTTTTTATTACGATTTTACATTGCAGTATACAAAAAATCGTTTTTTATTATTAAAGAAATAAATTTAAAAAATACGCTGCTATTCGGCCAATTCAAAGAAATTCTAATAATTATCATTATTTTTTTTAATAAATCATTTACGAATACTACAATATTTCATCTATTTTAATAACATTTATCAAGGTAGTAAAAAACCAAATTTTCAGTTTTTACTGTACCCTGTAGAGTGTAGATAGTATCCTTGGCGCCTGAACCAGGTTTAATTAAAAGTTTTAAGTTCATTCGCGATCATTTTTTCTCGGCTCGTTAGGATTTAAAAATCAAATGTAACGCCAGTAAAAAGTTCGGATATCTTAATTGAACTTCTCAAATTGTCGCGTATAATGAACCAATTGAGAATAAAAAAACAAAAAGAAAAAAAAAGAAAAAAAAAGAAAAGGATGTGACTTCAAAAAGTTAAGTAGTACTCAAGCCGAAGCTAAGATCAAAAAGGAAATTCGTTCTTTTACAAGCCATTACCTACTTACTTTGCATTATTCAGTGTCATTGATCGACGGAATTGCCCCGCCGAGGCGTTAAACCCGCGAAATAAAAAGTCAGAATAATGCTGCGACGTGAAGAGAATGAATTGCGGGGCGAGAAGGCGAGGGTTTAAAAGCCCGAAAAGAAAAGAGCGACAAGGAGCGAAGGGGAGAGCTTTTGAAAGGTAGTGACCTACTGCCGCCGTTTTGACCTTTCTATATATAAGTTTATTAATTTGCGCGAGGATACGTACACTTTTCCAATCTTTTCGTCATCTTCTCAGTTTCACTTTCTATATACTTTCAAAGTATTGTATTACTGAAAAAAGTGTTGCAAAAATTACTATCTGTCTGGAAACGTGACCACAGACTGGAATCTCAGATAAAAATGACTATATACCCTACAGTATAAACTTAATTTGCGATAAATGCAGTAAATTGGGTTGTTGCATGAAAAATAAAACCAAATTCCATTAGATCCGTCCGATTATAGAAAATTGAAAAATAATCGACACGTATTTTTTCTTTTTGGAATTTAATGATTATTAACAAACAAATTGTGCTTCGAAGACCGGTGTGACGTCACGATTGTCCACTATATAGATATACTGAGCCGTTGTGACGTCACGTTTGTCGTAAATTTAAACTTGCTAGAGCTTTGTTAATATGTGTTAAATAAAAAAAAAGGAAAAATACAAACAAAATGCCAATGTCACTGGGCATTGTTCAAAATAATACTGTATATACAGCAAAATTTACTATATTTTTGGCAAATTTTACTGTTGACTACGGTAATGGAATATTTTTATATGAGATGAGCCCAGTCTGTGGTCCTCAAACTGATAGTAAATTTTACAATTTTCTTTTTTCCCCAGTGCAAATATATAGTTTAGAAGCAAGAAAATGAAAAGTTTTATAAAGTAAATAGAAATTGGACCCCACACTCGTGATAGACTTGATTTTTATTGTACTGTATAGTCATACTCGATTTTGTTGTACTAATACTTTGTATTTTTTAAATGAAAGAAAACAAACATATACGTGTAAGAATATAAAAAAGCCGACATCCTGGGTCATATATCTCCATAGTATGTATTGGCCTTTAGGGGGAAACCTGAGATTTCGGTTACATTAATATGCAATCCCTATATATTTATGTGCTGAAATTTTATTTAGACTTATTACAAAAACTAATATATTTTGCAGAATACGGCAAGAAAACATAAGCAAAAATATACTGTGTTACCGACATATGTAAAAGTTATAACCATGGTTCAGTTTTTACCTGTGTTTAGATTTTAGTGGTTTTTTTTTACTTATTTAATAAGTGTTACAAAAATTATGTCTAAATTTTAGTTAAAATACGATGCGTAGAAGCTAAGAACTAACTCTATCTTGATGAATAAAAAATCGTGTTAATTAATAATTACGCGTCGTTTCGACGATTACGACAATCGCAATTAGTGCTTGAAAAAGTGGCGCAATTATTGACACAATTTCTTATCCTCGTTAAACATCGTGACTTAATTCATTCACACACCAAAACAACTGCCCACGAACTTAAACGAAAACCTAAGAATAATCGATTTTCGATAGCTCGAGTGCGCCTGGTGACCGCGCAAATGTACGCACAAAGACCGATCAGCATTTATTTTCCCATCGAAGCGTGATTCGCGAAAATAATCGGGACGACCTAATCCCGCTTATCGATTATCAATTAGGCCTGCTAACATTGCGTTACATATATATATATACATGTACACATACATATATACCTGCGCAGCTCTGCTCCGGCCGTCGATCTATCGATCAAGTCGATTCGTCCCATGTTTCCTTTTTTTTTCCCGGCGCTTCCCAACTCTCCCAGGCCAAATATTTTCTTTCGATCTTGCGGCGAGTCACTGCCGTACGCACGCTGTTTCATTTGCGCCCGGCGCGAGCGATGTTTTTTCATGATTAATCGGCTGCCGGCGCTTCCGCCGCGTCCAAGGAAATTTACGTTTTCACACTTTTTTTTTCTGCTTTCGCGCCTCGCCAAATTTTTTCATATGTGAACAGAGCTTTTGCGGTCACAGCTGTCAGCGGCCCCTGGAGTGATGTATGACGCGCGTACCCTACGCGCAAGGGGCTTTTTGTAAATATATTTAAATGCTCGCTTGACTCTAGGCCTCATAGGTAAAACAACACTTGAGAAAAGTAACGAGAGTTTTGTTGCGAGATTTTTTTTTAAATAGAACTGCGTAGTTCTTAAATTACGGGTTTTTTCTAAGCATTTTTAGATTTTTAATAATGTATTTTTTTTTAAATGTGTGGGAAACTTTTTACTATTTTTACTACGGTTCGTACCCTGCCTCTTGATGACGAGGATGATTTTAATTTTTAATTAAATTAGTTCGCTTTATTAACGCGATTTCGGTATAAAAATGTCGTTTTCCATCGGAGATCTGTTGTTCATTGTAGTCTTCCCAGGACCTTCCACTGAGTTTGCGATGCTGTCGGCGAGGATTGAAGAGCAGCCTGCAGTGCCAGTGGTAATAATAACAATATTTTTTTACTTTTAAATATTATTTTTAATATTTTGTAATTCTATTTGTTATAATTCTATATTTTCATATTATTAAAATATATTTCAGTATAGTAAAAATATAAATAGTTTTATATTTTTATTTTGTGTCGTGCATCTTTTCTATTTTAATTTTGTTTGTAGGTAAATTGAAAAAAATAATTAAACTTTAAGCATTTTATTTTATATTGATCTTATTTTAGATGTACGAATAATTTTATAAAAACTTAATTTGAGATCATGTTATTAAACTTTTTACGATAAATGCAGTATTTTACTTACATTACATTTTTTTGTTATATTATAATTAATATAAAGGCTAATTCTCATGTCTAGTGTGTTTTATTTTAATTTCATACAATGAGCTACATTAATAAACAAAAAAGATGATAACTGTGAAAAGCATGGGCATTCTGGTATTTTACTGTTACTTTTTCAAACGGCTGCAATTACTTTTTGGAATGTAATATACATATTTTTCAAGCAATACTTGAAATTATTTACGTTTGTTTGAATTATTTTAGTTTTTTTTAAGATGAGTTTTGTCAGTTGATTCGGGGCTTTATAATGTTGCTTTTTATTTTATTTTTGTCTTTCGTGCTTTTTTATTTCGAATTCTAATTGAATTTCAATATTTTGTAGATTTAAATTTTACGCCTTTTACGTGTGTATTTTACGAATCACGACGGCTTGGGGATTTTGAGTTTTGTCGGATGGTTCCATGCTTCATGTTATCGCTCTTTATGTTTTTCATTTTGTTGCTTTTTTATTTCGAATTGTAATTAAATATCACTATTTTGTTGCTCGAAATTTTACGCTTTATTTACGTCTATTTTACGAATTACTACGTCATTTGCTTTCTATATATTAACACGCTTATTTACAACAAATTACAAAATAATTATAAAATTAAAAAAAAATGTAATAATTATTTTATTAATATATTATCCGATTGCAGGTGTATACAAACTATAAATAATAATAATAAAGAATGTTTACTATATAGATAGATATAGCAAAAAAATATTTAATCTAATCCAGTTTTTTTTTTTAAATTAGTCGAATAAAAGTAGTAAATCTCCTCTTCCCCTCAGAATTATGGAAAATAGTTTATAGTTTTAACGTCCTTGTTTAAGCTTTATTTTACGCTGCTACGAGTTATTTTATTTTACCCTGTGTAATCTCAGTTTTTGCTCATTGTCCGCCGGTGGTAAGATAAATTTAGACCTGTGAATGTATATATATATTTACGGTCGACGGAAGATCTTGAATATACATACAAAGCAAAGCTCGGTACTTAATTCATTTTGGTTCCGTCCAATTTTCAATTATGTAAGTTGTGGGTTAGTCGCACGGCGGTCGCCCTGCATGGGAGTTTTAAGCTTGAGGCTATTAATAAAAAGCCGCGAAGCTTCAGAAAAGAAGCTGGAAGGGAAGAAAAATCGGTTGAGTTTTTTTTTCACGTAACGTTACGTCACACAGCGAAAAGAATATAAATGGTCTGTATAGCGGGTTTCTTTGCTGTCATGACGACGACGACGTTTTTAATGAGTACAACTATAAAAATAAAGTGCTGGGTAAATAAATATTCTGATCGTTGGGATAATCGTTGTCCACGTCGAGCTTGCGATCGAAATGTCTAATTAGAGTTGTCCTTTCCAACATTAAACATTCTATTATGGATGTACGTATGTTCGGTAAAGACACTTTTAATACGACTGATACGACTGTAAAAAAATAATTCCTGACTACGAAATTTTAATTTCAAAGTTTTTTTATTATTATTCTTTTTTTTTATTATTCTAGCTTTGTAATTTAATATTCAGATGCAAGTTTAATGTCGTTTTCAATTATGAATACGTCATCTGCATTTAAAATTCTGATACATTCGCGAAAAAAGTTTGAATAATCAACTTTAACGTCCTTATTATACCGACTGACATTATTGGAAAAATTACAATAGTTATAAAATTTGCAAGTGCTACAGTAATACAATAGTTTGTTGTACAATTTACAAGAGAGGAGTAAAATTTGTTAGAGTTACATTAAATTTTGAAAGAAATTTTACAAGAAACTATTGCAATTTTTAATAGATCTTTTCTCTCTGTGTACAAAATTGCATGGGCAAGTTAATACAAAATTCTACGCATATAAATTTTTTCATAAATAATTGATCTCCATTAATTTCACAATAATTTAGTAATTCTACAAGTTAGCAGATAAGTAGGTTCGCCACAACAAAGTTCAGGCGGCTTGAGAATTGAATTTAAGAAGAAGTAGAAGAGAAAAAAAGTGGAGCAAGTTGCAGAGCTTGCAGGAAGCTCAGGCAAAAATAGACGGGCCTTCGTATATTTAAGGTGTCTATATTTATGCGTTTCTTCAAAAAAATCGTTGTATATTTAATGCTAAATGCCCTCTGCTTCGGGTGGGTGTAAAAGAGGAAAAAAAAGGGAAGAAGGTTGTCAAAACAACGAGACGGTGTAAGGCTGGGAAGTCGAAATACTCCGAGAAAAGCTCGCTCCAAGGCGATAGGATCTGAAGTGTCGATAATCGTCGCTGCCGCGCGTTAATTGCACGACTAGGGTCGCGTTTTATAGCCGCGTCCCTGGAGAGGGACGGTTGAAATATCTGCACATCGCCGCCTCGGGAGCAAATGAGCTGGACCCGAGACGTAGATTGGATTCCTTGACATCTGGATTGTCGCCGTAGCTGCGGATTATGTGTACGATTTTACGGCAAACTTTTTTTTCGCCTCGTTTATCTAAATCTGCTTTATTGAAAAAAAGAAAGATTTTTCATACTTATTTACTTATTTATTTATTTATTTATTTATTTATTTATTTATTGAATACCGGTAATTTAAAATTATTCAGTGTGTACATTTTTATAAGAAAAGATTCATAATTTTAACAGAAAGAGTTTTTTAAATTTACTTATTTATATTAAACCTCATACGGAACTAAGGGCACATATTATTAAAAGTTTCGTCGTTCCTTTCGAAGAAAAGCACATTTCATTTCTTCCCGACAAAGACAAGCACATTTCACATTTTTCCGACGAAGAAAAGCACAATTCAAATCTGCCACGAAGAAAATCACTATTCGGAATTTTGCCGCGAAGAAAAGCACAAAAAAAAGCACATTTGGGAATTTTCAAGTTTTCTTTCATGGGAAACTCGCATAATGTGCCATTTTTGTGGTCCTAACAGCACAAATTTTTAAAAAGGCGTTTATTAAACAGTTTTAAAACGTTTAGCGATTTAAAAATGTTTGCTGTGCAAGGGAGAAGCTCACGAAATGTACTTTTTTTCTCTGTAATCTCGCGAAATGTGCTTTTCTTCGCAGGGAACTACGAAATGAGCTTTTCTTTGCGGGGAAACTCGCGAAATGTGCTTTTCTTCGCGGAGAGCGTGAAATGTGCTTTTCTTCGTCCGTAAATTGAAATGTGCTTTTCTTCGTTAGGAGCGACGGTTTAATAATGAAAGAACAAAATTGATTGGTTATAACAGATTATAAACTAAAAAGATACAGTAAAAGGCTCAGCGCATTTTTGAATATTTTCTTGTATAAAAAGTTTTTCACCCTAATCATCCATAAAGTCCACTTTATTGACCTCTGCAGAGGGAGTAAAATCATATTTTATTCTCTGAA
>JAWWEN010000002.1:1419672-1429713 GCA_035582955.1 Sycophila texana
AGTTACAAATATTTTTCTGTCGCGCAACGGCAGTATTTACTCAGTCGGTAAAAACTGAGTTTCAGACCCCCTTAAGCAGTCTCGTATTAAAAAAAAAAAAGTGAAATGACTTTTTTCTTTCGATATATTAATTTTAGAATTTAAAGAAATTTTTATCAGTCCGAAAAGTATAATAATGAACAAGTTGTTGATCTTTTATTACGCAAAAAGATGATAAATAAAAAAAAGATGACTTTTAAAAAAAAAAAAAATTATTAATATTATTCGGTAACTGCTAATTTTCAGCTCTAGTTAAGATTATTAACTTTAAGATTATTAACTAAACAACTTTATATGTACATATTGTATATAGATTCTTTAGTTTGCTGAAATTTAAAAAATAAATAAATACGGATTGTCTGGAGTTATTTTAATCTGACAGTCTATTTTGATTGTAAGGTATGTATTTTGGCTTATCATAATGTAGAGGTAATTTGATCATCATCTCCGAACAAATTAATTATTTTTATAAAACTAACATTTAATTTTACTGGTGCATTCACTATTACTTAACTTTACATTTAGAAGTTCTAGAGATCGTTAATTTATGGTTCTCAAATTTGATTACGTCATAGGCTATGATATTTAAGAAATTAGTTTCTAAAACGTTTTCTTTACAGAGAGTATTTAGTTGAAAGTTTTAAATATTCAAAATTATTTATTTTTTAAACTAATTTTACTGCTAGCTCATATTTCTCCTAAAATATTTAATAAATAAATAAATGTTGCGTATAAAATAGAATAATGCGTGGATTCATAGATTCTAAAAAATTCTCAGTTAATATAACACTAGATCTCGTACACCTATCCATGAGTGATTTGTTCCTTTAATTTTGGGTCTTATTTTACATTAAACCATATTACAAGGAATTCGCGTCCGCAGAGCATCACTTACTTAATTCACATTAGTGTATATATAAGAATGCTAATTGTTCTTTCACATCTGATTTCTAGCCTTTTCATTGTTCCTCATACTATTTTTCCAATTTTAATTTTGATTTGTACGACTTAGCTTTTGTTACACATTTTCGTAAAGACTTTTTTTAATATAAATTAGTAAATAAATAAATAAATAAATAAATATTATACGTTAACAGCATAAACGTAACATTTCTGATACTTAAAAAATAGCTCGCAAGTGAAGATTCTAATTTATAGCTGACTAAAACGCTTATTTACAGCGATTTCTCATTGAAGAGCGCATCAGACGACCAAGACGAGAGCGTGGGAGTTAGGGGAAGGATGGAAGAGTTTTCCAGCGTGGGGCGTTTGACATTCCGCGAAACGCACGGGCCACGGCGGGCGTACTGCAAGAAACGGGTCGAGGGAAGCTACTCCGGTACCGGCGCGTACGAGGCGGCGCGCATTCGCGGCCTGCACTTTTGCAAACATACGGCCACCAATTGCAGACTCGCTCTGGCCTCAAATTACCGTTTGACCCGAATAGCTCCGTGCTCAATAAGTATTTAATTCGCGGCTCGCGACCCGGCCATTGACGGCGCAAGCGCGCGCCGCCCAATTGACGTCGCCGAGACGAAGACGCGGCGACTCTTATACGCGTAAACTTTCTCTCTTTGTCTCTGTCACCATGAGGTTTGCGTTTTCTTTTTTTTCTTTTTTTTTTTTTTTGGATGTCTGATCTCCGCGCGGTTCTCTACGTCAGTGCTTTTTGCCCGCACCTTCACGGGATACGTATCTACGGATCCGCTCGGATTTATATATACGGAGTCGTGGTGAAAGTTATACTTCGGGTTTTCCGTTTCTTTTTTTTTTTTTTTAGTCGGTGAGATGTGCGCGGTTCGGAGGGAGGCAAGCTAAGCTTTCGGGATGGAAAAAAAATTTGTCAGAGCGAAGCTCGACTTTGTCAAGTTTGTCTTTTTTTTTTTCTTTGCGGCGAGACGGAAAATTTTTGGTTTTACCTTTCTGCTGCTTTTGGTTTGGAGTTGTATATACGCTTGCGAGGAGAGTGGAGTTTTAGATGGGCGTGAATATTTTATTTTAAGAAATTAGTGTAAAATGTCAAAGAGTGTAATCTGTCCGTAGCGTTAGACGTGTCAAAAACTTTTTTCGTTCATTAACGTGTTGGTAGATTTTTTTTCTTTTTATTTTAATATTGTGCTTAGTCTGTTCTATCTAGATGAACAAATAAATAAAGACCTAGCCTGATACGTCTTTTGAGGATAAAAAAATTAGTATAGAATACTCTTCCTCCTAATATAACCGATATTATTTCTGTTTTTTACTTGTACTGAATTTTAGTTATATATATTTTAATTTTTATATATATATATCAGTTCAATTTACTTTTTTCTGTATTGGACTAGTTAACCCTTTTAATGATTAAATAAATAGATAAATAAATATTCAACTTTATTTTAATTGATAAAAGTTTGATAAAAAAACTGTTTTAATTTTGAGCAGCTTAAAAAGATTTTAAATATAATTATTGAATTGAACATAATGCCATATCCGCTGTGATTGTGCACACCAGATCAGAGTCAACATATTACCAACGTCGGAATCGCAAACAATTAGTCATCTGTCTGTAACGTTTACTTCTGATATGATTAAAATAATTTAATCGGAGAATAAATTATCCCATTATCTCAGCTGTTAATTGCAGCAAATTATAAGGTCGCTTCATTCATGGAGGAACTTGTTTCCGATTTCTGTCAAATAAACAAGAGTAATAAAAAAAAAAAAAGACAGTTACTTCTCAGCCAATGACACTCGAGAAATACTATCTACAATGAAAAACCCTGGTTCTTTCTACAAAAGTAGATCAGACACGCGTTTCGCGCGGAGATTCTTTCCGCGGGCTATTGTCTAATAAACAATAATAATAAAAAAAATAACAGGCAGCTATCGCTCAACCAATCACAACTCGAGATATACCATCGACAATGAAATAGCCATGGCTTTTTTATAAAACTAGCATAAGGTTACTGTCAAATAAAAACAGCTATTGTAATAATAATAAAAAATACAGTTATTGCTTTAGAGGGAGAAAGAGAGAGGGAGAGAGAGATAAACTAACTACAATGAAATGGACATGGATTTTTTATAAAGGTACATCTCGACTTCGAAATGTAGTCGACTTTATGCGGCCTTTATTGTAGGATTAAATGGAAAAAAGTATTTTGCAGAATATCATTTTTAAAAATGTTTATTAAAAGACAAATTTCTCAATAAAAAAAAACACTAATTTAAGATGTATATCTGATTCCAAGGTGAAAATAGAATACATCTCATTTAAAATTATAGCAAAAACATAATTCAGTGCAATATTTAATAATTATTAAATTTATTTGTATTAATTGGAATTAATTTTAGAGCAAACATATAGTCGCTTTATTTATAGAAGTACGACCCCGTTTTGTTCGTATAGAAAAAGTTAGTAATATTTTTCTAATACATTTAGCTTGATGTACTTTTATGCAGATTATTGAAAAGTACAAAATTCGTACTTTAATGTTGTGATTTTCTCTTTTACTGCTTTAACTACTTAAAAAAAAAAATTTTTCTTTAATATTTATTTAAAATTTATACTGAAATATTCTTCAAGATTTAGAGAATAGCACATATTTCTTTGTGAATCTTATGCAGTAATTGAATTTCCATAAGAACCATGTATTAAAAGATTCTACATTAAAATAATCATATTAATAACAAACAGATTAGTTTTATGTCATATAACGTTAAAAAAATTTATTTGAAGTTAAAAATAACTAGATTTAATCTCTTTTATTTTGAATCATTTAACGCAGTTTCCTGCCACACTGTAACTACATTTAAAATTGATTGCGTTCGAAATAATACCGCGAAATAAAACGCGATACATAGGTCAACATATGCACAGCGCAGTTCAGTACTGTTACTGAAAATATGCGATATAATAAACTTATCGAATAAATCAACGGCAATAAAAAAGGTTCGCGCTTTTTGGCTCGGAAAAGCTCCAAATATATATATAAGCCCAATGTATATATGAGCTTACTTATACGCCACGGTGCGAATCTCAATTACCAAAGGTTCCGCGTGAATACAACTTCAATCATCTCCGCTATAAAATAAATAAATAAATAAATAAAAGCAAGCCCAGGAAGCTGGAAGAATACCGAGCGAAAAAGTAGTTCGCTGCAATGAATCATCGCAATCCCATTTGGATCGTCGGGGCGTTTGAGCCGGCGAATCGGGAATCTGCTTACTCGCGGGCGTAGTATATACAAGCGGCGCGGCGCGTACTGCACCTTTCGGAGCATCGCGCGCACGCGCGTAAAGCAAACTTTACGATAAGTTTCGCGCACCGGCCTTTATTGTTCGATCCGCTTTCTAAAATGTCGCGGTGCGATGAATAGTAGATGCTAACTCCTTTATTTTTTTATGCAGATGGTCGTTCAATCGTTTTTCATTTTTTTTCTCTCTCCCTTTTTAAAGAAAAACTATATATTTATTATCGCGAACGTAAAATACTTTACGACTTGTTTAACGGTGTTAAAGTCCCTTGGGGAGGTAA
Organism: Sycophila texana; assembly: GCA_035582955.1. Classification (NCBI taxonomy): domain Eukaryota; kingdom Metazoa; phylum Arthropoda; class Insecta; order Hymenoptera; family Eurytomidae; genus Sycophila; species Sycophila texana. The sequence continues at coordinate 1,424,228 of JAWWEN010000002.1, forward strand.
ATATAAAAATAAATCTTTGCCTTAACGATTGCATCATGGTGATAGCTGCACTGTTAAAAATGTTGTGTAAATCAAACTGTTAATTTCATTTCGGTTTCGATAAATTGTTTATTTATTTTATATAAATATTTGATGTAGAGTTAACGTGCAATTATTGTATGAAAATTACAAACAGTATACGAGTTACTTGTGTATTTTGAGGATTTTACTCTTTTAAGAAATATAAACAAAGAGTATTATTGTAAACTCACCGATCGACGGATATCATGCACAGATTGAGGATACTGGCGGTGCAACTGAGGACGTCGAAGCTGACCCAGATCTCGCACATAGTGGGCCCGAAGGACCAGTTCCCCTTAATCTCATAGAGCATCGCCATCGGCATGACGAGGAGAGCGACGCAGAGGTCGCTCACGGCCAGGCTCACCAGCAGGTAATTGCAGGGCTTGCGCAGCTTCTTCACGAGGAACACGGCCACGCAGACCAGTATGTTCCCGATTACCGTGCCGAGTATAATGCTTCCGAGTACCAGAGCTAGCAGGATTGCCTGCAATCACATTAAGCGGCGTACGCTTATGTCATACAATGCGCCTCTATTCGCTGAGAGAAAAGAATCATTATCCCGAAGAACTCGCGACTTAACCGTACATTTGAATTATTATTATTATTTTTTTTTTTTTATACAAATATACACTGGTAAGAAATTGGCGAGCCGAGCTAGTCAAATCATTAACAAACGGCGAGTTTCGCCAATTAACGTTTCGACTAAAACTCGAGAAAGTCTAGCCGCGTACCCGTTTAAAATAAAAAAATAAAAAATAAAATAATAAAGAAAACAGTATTTACAGTATTTAAAGCGACTATAGGATTTAACAGGGTTTCTGCCGAGATCTATGAGCATAAATCCACGAGTTTGTGCATTTTTCGTTTAAACATCGCCACAAACACGTGACGCTTCTTACGAGGGTAACTTTTGTTTTTAATAGAAATAAATTCTTTATAATTAAGAAGTACCCAGACGGTATTCATGTGACGGACGAGTTATCGGATTGAGAATCCTGTGTGAGTTCTATAATAGGTATGCCTCATTATGAACACTTCATAAACGTAAGTACTTTACAATGCTACACTAAGTTAAATTCGAAATGTGTAATACTAGAATTTTTATAAAGATTATTATTAGCAAATATTACAAAGTATTTGTAACGCGTATTATATCCTTTCAGCATAATAATATTTATTAATATTTTCTACTTAATTAATATACAAAAACTATATAAATTAATGAGTTGACAATTATTGGCGATAAAAATCACCCATAACGTTAATAAAATATTATACCGAACTCTTTAAAATCTATTCATTATAACAACCAATGTATGAAATTTATTATAAATGTAAATTAAGCTCTTGAAAAATATTTTAATAAGGAATTCTTTCGTCTTATAATCATATCAGCAAAAAAGTTCATTATATTTTCTTTTAAGAAAAATTTTGTTTTAACAAAATGTATTTTTTATGAATTGTTTGATTATGATGTGTGTTCTTCTCCCCATTTCATTAAACTCAAATTTCATAACTGTTAAGAATTTTTTTTTATGACAAGGATTCCTTTCTCACCAGTATATACGTTTTTCGCATACCTCCGGATCATAAATTTACATGAAACTTTTAAAAATATTATTAAATTTTTAATTTAAATTAAAATTAAAAATATTAACGTTTAAAAATCGTTTTTAAGCACACTTATTTGATTCCATTGGACTTTATTTTGCAAATACAGTCTGTTTTATTATAAGACATTCTTTACATACAATACTAATCAAATTTTTAGTTGTATTTGTTGTATAAATCCCATTAAAATATGAGATTTCTTTGATTGTACTCAACTAGAATATACTTTATCCAAAGTTTTATCCAAATATTTTATTAAAGTTTTATCCAAATCGCTAATCCACGGAGGTCCTAACGTTATACTGATTACAGTGTATATTCCAGTAAATTGACTGCCGATTCTTCTTTTTAACCGTTTTACTTTCGCATTCGACACTGTTCTAATTGCAAAATCGATAAATTTCCAAAGCGCGCAAAATGGCAAACTCCGCTAGGACGAATTGACAAATGATCTAGAAGACGCACCCGTGTTGTAGTGTAGGGTGAGTTCTTGCCGGGAAATCCCCGGAAGAAGCTGTCGGGGCTGTGGTCGGCGATCGGTGGCGTCAGGTTCAGTAGCCAGGTGCTCTCGGTGCTTATTACGTCCGTCCCCTCCATACGACTCTAGCCGGATGACCGGAGCATCCCAAAGGCTCCTAAGCGCGCCCTCGTCAGACCTCGCGGCCCCGCGACATCTCGACATAGGCGCGAGCCTCGATGCTATATCCGCCGGTGCTGTTGCTCTGAATGCCCAGCCGCTGATGGGCATTGAGCCTCCCGCTGTACACCCAGCTTTGGCCTGCAACATCAAATGCAAATCCTACGTCAAAATTTATTTCTATTCTTGTCGCAGATTTTATTTTATTTTCGACATTGACGAAGATGTTATCTTATTTTTATAATATTCTATAAATATAAATATTAAAGGATATTTCTGTACACTGTTCAAAATTCGTTCAATTAAGGAGGTTCATCTGGTACGTAGCTAATCAAAACAGAAACTATAATGCACCAACACACGTGTAGCTCTGTGTACGTATATACATACATACACATAAGAGCAACGTTCGCTCTGTCTCAATTGCACGTCCGAGTGCATAATAAACTAAAAAACTATTTATTTATTTTTATGTATTTATACTTATCCACTTAATGTTTTTATTATCAAAAACTGATTCTCAAACAATTGCCTTACTATTATAAAAATAATTTCGTCGATAATCTATCTGATAATTACTTTGTAAGAAGTAAATGAAATCACTTTCCCATAAGAGCCTGTGTTAAAAGTGTTAATGATAAAAAATTCATTAATTGCATAGTAGGTACCCAGACTCTTGAAAATTTAACTGAGCTGCTTTTAAATACATATATCTTAAAGTATACCGAATTTCATCAAGATCTGTCTGTTAATTGTTTAACCGGATGAACCTCCTTAAAAAAATGTTTAGAATTGAACTGACAAAAATAACACTATTGTTGTGTATTGTAATTATAATTAATGGTAATTGTAATAATAATGATTATTCTGCAAGAAGATAAAAGAAACATAAGATTTTTAACGATGTAATTATTTCGTGCTGAGAGAAAAGAAGCCTTATCATAAAGAAAAATACTGAGTGCTGAGAAACTTGGTTTTAAATAGGGGAAAAGATTCGCCTTAAGAATGAAGTTGTTACTATTTGAATTTTGTATTATAAATTCTTTATTAATATATTAAAAAAGCGAATGTACTTTATACCACAAAGTTTGAATCTCTCATTAACATTTAACATTATATACGTGAGATTTAAATTTCATACCATAAAATACGAAAACGATAAAGTTTTTCCTTTGATTTAAAATCAAATTTTGTATACTTTTAACTGAAGAATGTGTAACAAATGAACGGATTTGAAAATGTAATCAAATCCCGAATAATTTGGGTAAAAAATTCTTTTGTCTCAGTGCACAACAAATTCCACATCTACTTGCAGTTAGATTACTCGGATAGTTCCATCCATACTCTAAAAATAATACACGAGATATCTGTTTTGCCATCTCGAATCTCGATCTCGAATTTTGAATTCGATTTTGATTTTCGAAAAAAATTGAATATCGAGAGAAAAATATTGTCATCGCAGCCTAAAAAATTCCTACGAGGCGCTCAATCTAACTAGTTGTTGTGAAATAATAGTTATACAAGATTTATTGCTCTTGCAAAACTTTGTAATTATATTATTGTATTTACTTTCAAATCGTTTACACAATTACTTCATACTGTAACTTGATATCGGACTCTGTGTATTAATATCGTCTGCTGCACCTTTCCATACATTCGCTAGAATATCTTAATAAATAAATGAATAAATAAATAAAAGTAATTCACTTATTCTATATTCGAACGACTTTTACCATTAAGTTCTTGTGAGTGAATCTCACTTATTCATATTTACGGAGCAGTAAACAATAATGAAAATGCAATCATTACAAAAGATTATCTACAATAATAGTGCTCTTAATGAGTCAGTAGAAGTTTCGGAATAGGTATAAAGTAAGAAAAAAAAAACGCAAGCATAATTTACAGAGGGTCACAGTGGTTGATCCGTATCATTTAACCAGAAAAACATTTCATCGAGAAGCGATCGGCGTAGGCCATTGCGAAGATGGTTTTGGCTCTTTCCTGTCTAGTCAAGGAAGAATATAGGCCACGCGCTGACCGGCGGACCCCTCCCCCTCGATTCATCGGGCTCGCATCGAATCAAGACGCAGGCGTCGCTCAACAGGCATTGTTATCACCGTGACAACCGACCCCCGATAAATTCTGTCGGCCTCATCAGCCAAATTCGTAAAACTTCCTCGCCATACATCATCCCTCGTCTCCCTCAGGGTTAAGCGCTTCGAAAAGTTGTTCCGCCAGCCTCTCGAGAATCGAAACTTGCGGGGAACATCATAAATAAATTCCAGATTTTTGGGCTTCAAATCACCGGATGCTAATTTCCTAGGCGGGTTCGAGCGGCGGAGCTGCCAAAATTTTTCTTTAATTTGATCGAGCGATATCTGCTTATCGTACCAGGGGAATAAAAAAAAATATTTCGTGTCGTGGGGGAATCGTCGGATTCCTAAAGTTTCGGCAGCTAAATGCATTATAATGCTTGAAATTTTATCGTTTATTTATATGAATGAATGTAAAATTGATTTTTATCGGAAGAAAAGGTTGCTACGATCTAACGAAAACTTGATGTTTTTTGAGTTTCAAGAAAGGGATGCTATTCAAGAAACTTTGAAATTTAAAATCAATTTTACATTACATTTTCAAGAGAGAAAAAAATGTATCACTCGATCCTATTGTAATATTCTATATACTCTGATGGCAATGGGAACAACATTGCATTTAAGGAGGTACGGGATCTGTAATTATTTCTTTCTATTATTTACTTATAAAAATAAAAGTTTTTAATTAAATGATGAATTTTTATTCATGCGGAGTCATAATTCAATCTGGATGTCGGTAGTCGAATACTTCTCCCCTTTACGAAACCAACACCTTATAATTTTCAACCTTTTTTCTTGTATCTGAGCTTATAATGTTTGTTTTGAATATCATTTTGGGCTGAACCTATTTACTAAGGAAAATCAATTTTTTGTATGACGTTTATAGCAAGTATGTAAAAAATGACACTATAATTTTAACGAAACTTTTAAACCACCGAGTAATAAATATTCAGTTAAAATAAAACTACCCTCTAATTTCCAGTGAAATCCCACTGAATTTCAGAACAGTGACATACTTTTGACTGAAAAACAGTGAAATTTGACTGTTTTTCAGTCAAAAGTATGTCACTGCTTTGAAATTC
>JAWWEN010000002.1:1429813-1448634 GCA_035582955.1 Sycophila texana
GCGTCTCCTGATATAAATTTTTAGGTATATATAATCTCGTGTATAATGAGCGTAGCGATTGTCACGTACACACATCTTTATCTCGTCGACAATCTCATTGTATATTCTATTCGATCGAGTGAATGTTATCGCGATTCATTTACAGGCGAGATCTGCGAGTTTATTCTTTGCGACTGCTATGAGAAATTTACCCTCCTATTCATTTACCTCGGAATTGCGAACAGATAACTCCGCAAGTTTTCCTCGCAGTCCGTTACTCTGTATATACAGAATCTCTCTCTCTCTCTCTCTCTCTCACACACACACACTCGCCGAAGTCGTTTCAATTGTAAAAGTATAAAGCGGAAAGCGGGAGAAGACGAGGGAACAGAACGCTGCGTGGAAACTTTGATATTAACGACGATGGCTACAGTTCCGACATTGGCTACATTTTTTTTTTTTTTTTGTTTTTTTGTATACATCCATTGGCTGATGCATGCGGCATCCGCTTCTGTACGTGCTGTAGGTGCGCAAACGAAGTATAACTTTTTCAAAAGAGGGAAACTCCGAAAAAAGTAAAGCCGAAAAAATTGCGTTAAATAGCACACACACATAAAAAAAAATCATATAAAATCATACATACATGTACGCGCAGGCATACACACTCATCCTTTACGAAAATATCCTATAGGATTGCCTATAGGCTTCCTACAGGTCGCCTACAGGAAATCTTATAAGAAACCTTTAATCCTGTAGGAATCCCATAGAATTCCTACAGCTTTTTCGCGCTAAAAGTCCTATAGGTTTAACTATAGAATTTTTTGTAGGATTTTTTTTCTATAAAAAATTCTGTAGGAAAACCTATAGGAACTCCTGTAGGTTTTTTAGCGCGAAAAAACTTTAGGAATTCCTATAGGATGTTTATTCCTATAAGATTTCATACAGGATATTTTCGCACTAACACACACATACTCATACACACTCAGGCACATACAAACACATACATGAACACAAAATCACACAAATTCGCCCTCATACACACATACACACACATAAACACGTGTATATATACACACTCGGGCGCGCACAAATAAGGTGTACACTACCTCCTTGTCATGCGCAACGCGATAATTGAAGCTTCGAAGCGTCGAAAAAGAAACGTAGTTACGCCTACTGCGTAAGGTTAAAGCGTAAAACATAAAGTATATAAAAAAACTTATATAAAAATTATCTAATGCTGTTCGTTGGCACTTCGAATTATCGTTTAATTCGAGCGATGACTCCATTTTCTTTAAATGCTTACGAATTCCATCGAACCGTTCGCGCCCGCGTCTGTATGTCTCTTTAACGCGTATACTGCTGCCTCGTCCTTACAAAAGTGCTCGAGTTGCGATGATTTCAGTGGCAACTCTGTGCGGTAAACGATCATTCCGTGGACAGTAAATACAATAGATTCATTTCAGAAAAAAGAAAAATTGACAAATCTATATAAAATTTTCTTTAAAAAAATTGGATATTGTAAAATATCACAGAGATAGGAAGAAAGTTTATACAAAAAAAAAAAAAAAAAAAACGGGTAAAATGTGTCGATAGAATAGCTTTGAACAAATAAAAATCAATAAATTTTCCTCTCTGTATAAATTCCACGCCGATCGAGCCTGTTGTAAATTTGAGATTCTCTTAGCACATGGATCGGGTACTCTCAAATTTAAACGTTTTCATACTTTAAACATTTCGGTCTGGAAAAGTTTCTCCTCGGAAATCACCCTTCGGGCTTCCGTGTCCCCTGCCAATGAGTCGCACTTAGTCGACTTCTACGATCCACGGAAAATTAAAGCCTCCCCGGGAAACTTGAAATTCCGAACTCGAGCACTTTCGAAATTTCGAACGCCTACGAGCCTATACGGCGGAGACATTGCTACATCTGTTCCGTCTTGCTCCTTTAATTTCTCGCTGCGAAAACTTGAGAATTATGAAAATGGATTTCTCCGGTGGAAAGTTTCTAATTTGTCCCCCGTACAACGTAGAAAAAAGAAACTTTTTCTATCATACACTCGGAGAAGCGAGGCCACTTTTTTCGCCAGTTTTAAATCTCCAGTCAAGCCTGTACCATATTTTTTATTTTTTTTTTTTAACAAAGTCAAACGCTATTCCATTAGATTAATCAAATAATTAATCATCATCCCTTACGTTGCGTATAGAACTTTAATTTATTTTAAATCGAATAAAGCGGTAAAGTAACGAAGGCGCAGAGAAGATCCCCTGGTAGAAAATTAATCTTTTTTTTAACTGCTCATTAATTATACTGATCAGAATTGAACCACGTGTTAGTCCACAATTTGTATGTCCAATTGAAAGTGGTATCTTTGGCGGCAATTCAGTAAAGCTGTGAAAGAGTTAATAAGTAGAACAGCAAGTTTGTTTATCCTAAAAAAAAAAAAAAAATAGAAACAAATATTTTTCGCAATGTAATAAATATATTTTTCAATTGGTCGACCTTCCCCTATCATATTTTATTACCTCAAAAATTTTCACAATTAGTATCTGCCATGTTTATTAAAATTTTCAAGTGACCTTATTACCTCTTTCAATTGCGATAGAAGCGTCAAATTATCACTTAACGATGCTTGGACCTGCTAATTGACTCAGAAGTTGGTCAAAATTCGATAGATCAATGAAGTAACTTTATCATCACGTACAGAGAAAAATTCTGCTAAAGTATAATCTACGGAAGATTTTTCCATAATTTTTTAATCTCATCTCATCAGAATACGCACTTGAAGATTGCGCTAATTAGCATTGGGTTTATCTTCAACGAGCATGGCTCTCAAGCCAAATGAGCATTATATAGAGAAACGTGCTTTTACGGACGATGCTATAGCTACTAAAAAAAATCGAAGTTCTCTACTACGGATGTAACAAATAAAATATTAAAATAAGTACGAGAGTGTTTTATACGCTGAAAAAAAATTATTAAATACAACAATATACTTCTTTAAAGTAGTGCCATTTACCCTGCATTTGGTTTAATTATTATATTGTTGAAGCTACTGCTACATAAAGTTACTTCAATGAAATATTTAGTTGATTCGACAAAATATTTAGTGAATTCAATGAAACCATTATTATACTCGGTACTACTTAAAGAAATATTTTATTGAATGTACTTAACTTTTTATTTCAGCGTACATTTTGCGCAAGGAATTTTTCTCTGTGTCGAAACAAAACCTAATAAACTTCTGATTAATTTTCAATCAGGGTCTGGATACTTAAAGCTCGAGCGGCGGGGGTGCACCTGCTGATGCCGTGAGCCCACGAAAGTAATGTAAAACATACTTTGTCGTCGCGGGGGGCTTCTTGGTCGAGGAGCGTCAACGGCGTCGTCGGCAGCGAACTAATTGCGCGCCCGGCCGCCCGGCTGAATTCGTTATCGATCGCAGGCGACGTCGACGATTTCCCGGCCCCGGAAAAAGGAGGAAATCGAGCGAGAGAGATAGAGTTACAGGCGCGAGCAATTCCGCTTGACGCGAGTCCTCCGCGGGTCTAACGACGCTCGCCGACCTCTTTTGCTTTTTGTCAAATTTTAGCGCCAAGAGCCACGAGGAAAGACCACCTCCGTTCTGTGTAGGTACACACACTCCAGCGCCAGCGGAAACTTTTTTTTTCCCCTTTTATAACTTCGCTATTTCTATCACATCTGTGTACTTATTCTTATCGATTGAAAATTTTACCGAGGTGACAAAAATGAAAGAAAAATGAGTGTTACTTTGAATTGGGATGTTGCGTATAAAGAAATAATATGAAATTCCAATAACTGCGTCTAATATAGAATATCAAAAACGATTCAACACGTATTTTTTTTATGATGATTATTGACGAAGATATCATATAAAAAAGAGGTGTGACGTCACTATTGTCAGGTGAATTAAAGATCTACTGCATTACAATTTATTGTATAATTTTACTGCGTCATTGCGTCATCACGTTGGTCGCAAATTTTAAATAGCTACATAAGTGTAAAATTGAGAAAAGAGAAAAATACGTGTCGATTCTTTTTCGATACTTTGTCTTACGGATGTAATGGAATTTTCCATGCAAACTGATAATTATACAGCCAAAAATATCGTCAAATTTGTCCTCATCTGCACGCTCGCTTGATTCTCCGCGTAGAAGTGAAATTTCTGTTTTTCTTTAAACCCTTAGAAGTCTCAATCAAAATTAGGTATATAATTTTAAGATTGTTTGTACATTAGAATAGTGAATATAGTAATTTTAATAGCGATATTGTATACCACATTGTCGTCGCGTGTCTACGTAAAAAACTGCTCGTAAGTCGTGTGATGATAATTAAGATTTTTACGCAAAGCTAAATATCAAGCATTAAAGAGTAGATTGAGTATAGACTTAACGTGAAAAGAAAAAAAAAAAACGAAACACATAAACATTCTTATTCTATCGTGCATTTTAAGTTAGACGATGTTTTAACGTCGTACCGGTCTCCCCGAAGGCGAACGAAAAAAAAAAAACAATAGGAGGATCTCAAGGTTCAGGCATACGTACTGACCCTCCGTGAGAGTTAAACGCAAATTTCTTCGCTTTGTTATCTTTGCTTTATATTTTGACAGGGGAAAACATTTCTTATACGACGAGCGACGGATATATATATATATATATATATATGTATGTATGTATGTATGTGTATATACATATATTATATATATCTCTTTGCGAGGAAGTTTAAAAAAAGGCGTCTCTTTGTCTGTGTGGAATGAGAAGGAATACCAAAAAGAAATAAACATAAGTAGCCATAATACCAATAGGTAACATTCGAAGAGCAGTATACAGGGCAAGTAAAAAAAAGTACGGAACAATATTGACTCGAGAGCGAATGGAACGATGTGCATCCTGTGTGAGACAATCTGTGCAACAAATAAAAAAAAAAAATAAACAAAGAAAACTATATTAAAGAAGAGGAGAAATAAAAAATTATATGTAGTTCAATATGATCGTTATAAATATGATGGTTATACTAAAGAAAAAAAATAGTATAAATATGATATATGCAATATATGTGTCATACAAGAAAAGAGAAAAAAAGCATGAAGTATGAGTGTATCAACAGTTCGTTATTATTGTATAAAAAAAAAAAATAAAAAATGCTCGGTCTATTCTGTAGTTTTTCAGCGGTATATGACGATCGATCGACAACACGACTTGATCCGGTAATTTTCGCAATAAATTTTATTACGTCGTTAGTGCATTTATTTATTATGTAATAAGTGAGCGACGTTTTAGCGGGAGACGCGCGCGAGCGGCGATTTTTCACGAAGTCGCTCCTCGCGGAGTCGCGAGAGGGGGTCCCACTCTTTTTTCCACGGACGCCACGGAAGGCCTCTTATACCTAACTTTCTTCGCTATTTTATTGTTTTTTTTTCTTTCCAAGGGATTTTAAATAAAATGAGCGTTTATCGTTGCGTTGCTGCTCGAAAAAAAAAATCGATTACGAGCACTCGCTCGCTCGCTCGCGTGTACAGTCAGAGTTTTTTTTTCGCTTTTCCTCCTATATTTTTTTTTTTTTTTTGGGCGAGTATATTATACCTCGTTCATCCTGCGGACTTTATTATTATCTCGTAATACTATTTTCGTTTATCGAGCAAGGCTGCATTCATTATTCAATGTACACTCGACCGTCATCAATTCTTGTGGAGCATTTCCGAGATTTTCAAAATAAAAAAGAAAAAAAATAGTAGCACTGAAAATCTTTTTTGCGTTTTTTTTTTATGTTTACTTTATATGTTTTTTTTTTTACAAATTCGATGCTATCGATGCATTTACAAGGATGCTCCGTAAGAAATGATGTCGGTCGAGTGCACATTAATTTTACGTTATATTTCAGAACAAATTTTTCAAATTAATTGAAATTCACGCTGTAGTACACGGTTCAAACAATTAGAATATTTTGTTTCTTTTAACAGAATACTTTACAATTTATCATATACGTTTGTATGTTTTTTTTTTATTTTTTACATTTTTGTTTTTTTTTCTTATACCACGCGCATACACACAAAGTACACACACACACTTGCACTCATACACGCACACACATATATACATGCACTTTTTTTTTGCTAAATACGAAAGATACAAACAATTTTTTTCAACACTCGGTTCTTCACAGTTCGAAAATAATATCAGATGTAATGGGATCATCTCATCAGCTGCTAATAATAACAAAAATTTGATTTATAAATATTTCTGAATTTTATTTTTTAAACATTTTTCTTATATGTTAACATACACCATTTTTACAAACAAGAGAAAAAAGATACAACAATATTACACATTTGCACTGAACCGTGTGTCTGTGCGTGTTTAATAATTTTTCTAAAATATTCGAGAAAACATAAACGCTAAATCGGTTAGAGTGAAATCAGAAATGGAGTTAAATTTGACTCCATTGGAGTCAAATTTTCACTCGAAGTTTAGATTGAAGTTCACTCCCTCGATTAGAGTGAAACAGAGTAATTTTTTCATTCAAATGTAGAGTGAAAGGGTACACCATAACTTTAAAAAATTCAATCTATCAGAGTGAAATTAAGTCATTATGCTCGTGTAAAGTGATTATTTCACTCTACTAGAGAAATGTTCTAATTTAACTCTATTATGAATGAATTAACTCTAGAATGACTCTAAAAAAAAAAGAGCGAAATTTCAGCCATTTTAGCGTGTAAAAATACAAGAAACTTTCATTGAGAAGCAGCTCAAGTATAAACGCATATCGAACCTCGTCGTGGCTTGGGAAAAGCTTTGACTGTACAGCGGCGAAATCTTATCGGGAAGCACCGATTCGGCTTATTGCTACTCGTAACAATAACGGATTAACGAACGTCAAGCGCCGGCAATACAATTTCGTTGTTAAGGTGCTGCGGATCGAGCGCAAACCGAGAACTCAGTGCGTGCAGGGATCACAGGGCGTTTACGGCATTCCCTTGAATGCCGGTATAGAGCGACGCGTGTCATATGCGTCTGTAAATCGATGTCTCCCTTTAAAACCCGAATAAAGCGTTATTTTGTTCGTTGATATATTGAAAGATTTTATTAGGTTCGAACGATTCGGGATACGAACGTCGAAATAAAGAAATTTCTTCAAAACTCGATGATCATTCATTTATTAGTTATCCCAGTCCCATATATGTATAGATCTATATACAATATATATATGTACCTAATCGACTCCTGTTTCATTAAGAGGGTCGTCTAGTCTAGAGGGTCAAAAAAGCCGAAATTTTTTTGTTCGCTTAATTGCTTCTGTAATATATCTGAGGAAGGTTGAGAATTTTATTTTTATCATAGTCGTAGGAAAATTAATCTCTTTTTTCTCAAAAGTGTATACTTTTTAAAATTTCCATGATAAATCAAAAAGTACTTAATCGATTTCACTGAAATTTTTAGGACATGTATATACTGTTTCAGTAATTCTTGTGATCGATGCGAAAATCATTTTTACAGCTGTCGTAGGTTTTTGGTATAAGGCTGATTGAGATAAAAAAAATGAGCAAAAGAAAACTTTTTAAAAACTGTTCGAGTAGAACTTCTGGAATCTTGTAATCGATAATTTTTTTTTTTCTCTTGCCGCTTTTAGTATCTGTCCACAGGCTGAAGCCAATATTTTACATTGATTTATTTATTGATTTATTGATTTATTCAATTCAGTGGGTTAAATAGCGCTCTTTTTAATATAATTATGTTATACAAAACGTTTTTAATCCCTTTTGAATATATAATGTATAAGGATACATCATACAACAATTAACTATAACTTTCTCTTAAAAAAAAAAAAAAAATCCCGAAGACATGTAAACAATGCAGCCGCTAGTCTAGACGACCCTCTTAAAATTAATTAAACAGGAAAAAAGTAAGAGATCAATTATTGCATTACAATTGATGAGTACCCACGTGTACAGGTGAGTTATCCCTTTTATATTTGCGTGGCTTGGGGAGAGTGGTAGGAAGAGATTTCCGACCATACTTCAATTCCAATTCCAGTCGATTCTCTGCAGGGTACATTTGCACCTTCGTCGAGCTTCAAAAAAACATTATGTACGTACACGACTCCAAACAGTAAACTACTGCCGGAACTCGATGCCGCCGTATACATTCGGCAGCAAAAAATCGCCCCCTGGAGGCGTCGTTACTTTCATTTCGCGCATTTAACGTCGCGACAGTCGATCGAAAAGCCGAAAATTTATCGCCTCTTTCGCGCACAACAAATTTATCATCCATATTTCGCCTCGCTCGTTCTCTTTTCCCCGTAGCTGTATTTTACAGTTTTGTTCGATAAAAAAAAAAGAGGAATTAAAAAAAAAAAGATGAAACAATAATAAATAAATAAAAAAAAAAAGAGTGCACGAACTGCCCTGAGCCTTCGACGATAAAATTTAAAATTCATACCCGCGCAGGTCGACGAGGCGGCCGTGCTCCGCAGGGAGCTTCTACTTTACGCGCCGGACTAAAAAGTGATTTTAAAACTTCTCGAACGGTCAGGCCGTAAGAAATTATTTATTCTCGTCATGCCGGAATCACTGGGAATTTAAAATAGTAGTTTTCGAGCTTGACGCCGTTACGTGGGGAATTAATGAGAAAAGTTTTGGGCCGAGCGAAAATATTTATTGCAGCTACATGATTTACTTTGGCCACTTTAATTTTGAATTTGATCGTGCGTCATTATATTTAAACGAGTTCGTTTAAACTTCATTATTTCTAAGTGTTTGGCTTTAACCCCGTAACTTTTGGATTTTATGCAGCGCAAAGAAAAAAGCGGTGCACTCGCTTTACTTGAATTAATCTCGATTAAAATAGTTTCCTCTCCAAAGTCAAGATAAATCTAGGTTCGTTTATTTCATTCAAACCATTTGCATCTAAAGAAGATCGTATATATATTTATATTATTTCTGCCCTTTTGCAATTATAATCGTGAATTATTTTTTAATTTTGCGTAAACTTTTTTTTGGAGGTAAAACGTAATTTGCAAAAACAAAAGTTTACGTGAAAAAAAAACTACTGCCAACAGATCATTGGTAGTAGAAGCAGTAGCATGACAGTTGTTTTATAAATTATTAAAAAACTAATATATAGATTCACGAACATTTTTTTTTTAATTGTATAGAGATTTGCATGATGGACCTACTGATTTAGAGATAAATATCAAATTTTGTCTCTATAACAGCAATAAATGATAAATTTGTTTAAAAAATATAAAATTGAAGTTTATTAAAAACCGTATGACATCGTGTACATTACTAGTCTTTTTCATACACGTTGAAAAATAAAACGAAAATTTTAAGATCCATCGGAACAAAATCGACCGAAAATTAAAAAACATAATATATACAGTTCACACACGAACATTTTTTTTTAAATTATATTTTTCAACTGCAAATGACTGAAAACAAATTTCCTTAATATTTTTCAATGTAGCAAATCGTTCTCTATGGGAAAGCAAAATATAATTAGACGGGGTAAGTAGAAAACCGACGCTTTAGTCAGACATCAGAATTTTAGTATCTTTGTTAGATAGTATACTCTACAGATCAAATAGTAGATATATAGATACAAATTTCAGGGCAATTCTATAAAATTCAAGTGAAAAAATAAATAATTTTTTTATTTCCAATGAAATTAACTTAAAACGGAAATCGAGAAAACTAAAAATATAATAAGTAGATAAACCAGGCTTTAGTCCGACATCACAATTTTAATCAATTTTATCACAACAATAATAATAATATTAATAAGATAATATAATTGCTTACAAATAGAAACGTGGTTAAATGCTATTTTAAAATTGAACCGAGAAGAGAAATAGCATTTTGCAAATAAAATAAAAAATTACGCAGAGAATATAAGGGAATTACTTAGATTCATTTGGAAACAGAATGCGCGGCATTTGGGCAATTATGCAAATTCCTACAAGTAAAGGATAAACGTCATGCAACTTAGCTGCGTTGCGTAACGGACAAAAATAATATCATCTCGGCGCCATTATCCCGAGGAAAAGACGAAAAAGAGGAGGAGCTTCACATGCCGCGGTCATAGCACAGGTCCGTACAAAGAAACCGAAACGCTAATGTCGGTATTGCGCGGAACGAATTTGCATAGTACTCTCCAAGCGCAAGCAGAAACTCCCCTTCAAATTTCATTGGCCCTTGACTGGAGCACCAAGCGGATTATTATATTAGCCCGACGATGCTCTACAAATTTAAGGAACCGTTTTTAAATGCTTTAAGTTGAGGAAAATTCGATAAATTTTTTAACAGTACAAACGAGAATAACTTTTCTTTCGTTAACAATTTTTTTTTTCATTATTATATTATTTTCTACCTAACAAATAACAATGATATTATGTCACGGTATTATTGATGATCCACCGAAGTATATATCGGCTTGCTGAGCTTTCACCGCACATGGCAAATTGATTGATGGAGTTCGAACTTTTGCGACTATGCTTATTATCACAAACATCGACAATATGGATAAACAATTAATGTAATTCCTTTTATTCTCTCATCTTTGATGTTGCAAAGTGAATTTTGGATTCGAATAAATTTTTGAATATTTAAAACATCAAAAGCTCTAGTGATTATTAAGCAGTAATAAATGATCAATATTTGAAAGATACAAATATGATTACGAGGTCGTTAAAGAACACAGAATTGCAAACACACCTTACTCATCATGTCTGTATTACTATATAAAATTTGAAATCCCTTTCGATACATTATTTTGTAGTTTTTTACGGAACAAACTAAATATTAAATCAATCGTGAATTTGAAAACCTTCGTAATTTTTATTATGAGTTTTAATTTAGAAAGTATTTTTAAAGGCGAATTTTTTCAAGTTTATAAATATTTGTAGTCTACGTACAAAATATTAAATAATTAAACAAATTAAATTCAGTAAAGCAAAATGTCGCGACAAGGAAAAGGCAACGTCGCAATGTATAACATGTCATAATACAAACTTTTTTTTATTTAAAACTATAAAAATAAAAACATTTTTATCGACAACACACACTTAATCGATACTAAATGCGATAAATATTTAGGTAAAATTATTACAATTTATGTAATTCAAACTTATGAAATTGTTTATCAACAAACGAAAAAATAATAGTATTATAAATAACAAAGGTATTTTTATAAGAAATATGCTCAGCGTATTTGATTTGAATATTACATGAAAGTACAAAAAAAACATTAAACTTTCAAAATTTATACATTAAAATTATTGTACTAGCTTAGTAAACCGACTAGTATGCTCGCCTCTTGCTTGTACCTTGACGAGGAGGAGAATCATCTCCGCTTAACTGTCGCTTGCGTGGCGCAGCGACTCTTTCAGTTTCCTCTTCTTCCTCTTCATCGGATTCGTCGTCATATTTACTATTTTCACCTTGTGAATTTTTTAGGTATTCCGACATGTCTCTTCGCCTAACCTCGCTGTACCCACTGAAGCAAATAAATAAACATTTTATAATAAACTCTATTTATCGATTGATATAACTAGGTAATATTGAAAACAAATACTTAACAAAATACTCACTCGTTATTTCTATACAGTTCTTGGAATATTTGCTTCCCACTCAAATTCGACAAGTGAGAAATGAATTTCTCGTCGTGGCTAATTACAATCAATTGGAAGTTCTTGTGATGTTGTGCACGAAGCTGTATTACTCTAAAAATAAATAATTTGTAAAGTTAGTGGAGGATATTAAATAACTTAGAGTCAGTATAGGAAGTTTACGTACTTTGATAATGTAAGAGCTAAGTTGGTTGCATTTTCTTCATCAAGATTGGTCGTTGGTTCGTCCAGTGCAAGCACTGCGCAATCGCTGCAGAACGTTTCGGCGAGAGCCATTCTAATTATGATAGAAGCTAAAACCTATAAAAACGAGTTAACTCGTAATTCATATTTTATAATAATTTTTTTTATTTTGTATTTTAATACCTTTTGACCAGCGCTGCATTTTCCTTTCATATCCATTTCCGTTGATCGTTTGATTTGAACAAGTTTGTAATTATAAGACCTTCTTTTATCACCGATACCTTCAGTTTTATCTACGCGAATTTGTATCGAGGAAGTATCATTACCACTGTATACTAAATTCCATAACTTTTCCAGTATTTTATTCACAGTATTCATTCTTTCCTCGTGATATCGAATCATAGATTGATCCAAAATGGTAACATATTCTTTTAGATTAGCTATAGTTTCTTCTTGAACCTAAAATCAGATTTAAATTTTATTATTGATCCTTAGAAATATTTTTGAAATGAAAATATTTAATGATTACATATAGTTGAAGTTTTTTCTCTTTGTAGTTGTGCCGAGCCATTCGGTATTTTTCTTGATTAAGATTTCTCTTTAATGATTTGATAGCATTTTCTAATTCTCCTTGAGCACCTTTAATTTCATTTTTCTGAAAAATAAAATAAATTAAATTAAGTAATCCAAATTATGCAAAACTTGTGCATTATGATAAAAATTATATCGTACTTCTCTTTCAAGTTTTTCTTTTTTATCTTGCAAATTTTGATATTCTCTTTTTAATTTCTCAAACTGCAGATTCGTTAATGATTCTTGATGTTGAGCCATCTGTTCTTTTAATTCTATTAATTCTTCTTTTTTTGTAAGAAGTTCTAAGTTGTGCTCAAGGTCCCTTTTACCAGTCTCCTGGGATCTGCATTGCTCATCGAGGAAGCGTATGCGTTCTTCCAATTCTAATCTTTCAGCTTTCTTTTTCTCGCAATCAATTTTTATTTTTTCTTCGTCGGCTTCAACTTTTTTTAAATTTTCATCTATTTTACTATTAATAAATTTAAGCACCTCATGTTGAACTGTTTTCAATTCATGCAAGTCTGTTGTACATTTTGATTTAAAATTGATATCCTTTTCTTGCTCGTCTCGATGTTTTTGCTAAAATATAGGTGAATATACAAAAATAAACAATAGTGATAACAATTGAACCTTAAATTATGAATAAAATAAAAAATAAGCATACCTTAAGAATATTTAATTCATCTTCTTTCGTAGCTAATTGTTCCTCAGCAACAACAAGTTTCTGCCTTAATGACCGTAATGAACTTTCCAGTATCTTTACTTTATCGTACAATTCATTAAGCTTTGCTCTAAGTTGATTAAGAGACTGCATACTCTGTCTAATATGAATGACTTCTTCATTTAATTTGTTTTTATGTTCTCTTGCTTTTTGCACTTTTTCCATACCAGCTTGCAAATCGGATTGAATCTGTTCAATATTTTTTTCAACATTCGCAAACCTTTTTTTAAGAGCTTCACGTTCATTTTGTGCTTCTTGCATGCTTCGATCACCAATTTTTCCAGCTTTAAGCATTTGACGTTTCTTAGCTTCTATTATTTTGTTTAAATTATCTTTCTCGTTTATATAATTATCCAGTAAAATAATATCCCCTACTATGCTTTTGCATATGTTTAATTTTTCTTCTGGTTCTGATAATATAAGTCTCATATTTTCCAGGTTTTCTTCAGTTTTTTGAAGGTCTTCTTTAAATTTTGTAATAACAGAACTAAAAAATGAATAAAATATTTAGAAATAAGTTAAATAATACAATAATAAAATAAATAAATGAATAAATAAAATTACTTCATCTTAGGTAATTTAACAGTTTCAATATCTAAAATTTGTTCTGTAACTGGTTTTAATTGTTGCAATGCATCATAACGTGCTTGTTCCACTTTTAATTCTTTTTCACAATCCTTTAAAGCTTGAGGGCTGTTTTTGATTTCTGCATGCAATTTTTGCTGTAACGTTTTCTCTTCAGAAGAATTTTGGAAACCTCGATCACACAAAGGACAACAAGACTTTTTCTTTAATTTTTTTAAATATTCTTCGTACATTAAAGATTGATTTGCTAAAATGCCCCTTTGGTCTTGTAAAGATTTCACTTTTCTTTCTTGGAACCGGAGAATTTCCTCGTAGTCATTATCTTGACACTCCGACTTGACTTTTTCTTTATAGCCTTTAAAAAAAATTAATTACACCTTATAATAACACATTATTCCAATTAATAAATTTATTATCTTGTTCATATATATTTCACCTTCAAGCTCAGATGACACCTTTACTAGTTCATTTTGTCTAAATTTCAGTGTTGTTTGCAAAGTGGTTATTTTTTTTTGTTGATCATCAATTTGAATTGTAAGGTTATTTTTCTCATTAGTCTGAAAATTATTTAATTTCGTAATTACTGTAAACTTGTTAACATTTTAGACATATCATAAAAGATTTATTTACCAATGATCTTTGAATTTTTTCCAAGCTCTCCTTTATTTTGGTTTGTGGTGTTTCTTTACCATCAAATAATAATGCGAAATTGCTTTTATGCTTGGAAATTAAAGATGAAATACTTTGTTCTTTTTCTTGTAAAGAATTTTGATGTAGTTCTAATTCAGCCTGTTGACTGCTTTGTTGATGCAAAGAATTTATTTCTTGATCAATATTTGTTATTTTTACATTCAATTGCTTTTTCATTGAAATTTCTGTTTTCAAATTTTCCTTAAGTGTTTCTTCATCAAAACTTTGTAAAACTGTATCGTAATTCTTTGTAGCACTGTTTAGTTCAGATTCTATACTGCTTAATCTGTCACCAGCTTCTCCTGCCTTAATATTAAAAATGAATGTATTAGTATTATTTTTACACTTATTATATGGAATTTATATAGTCTTGTTAATAATTTAATTTTGTTGTACCTCTTTAATTTTTTTCCTTAAATCATTAATTTCGATATCTATCTCTTTTTTTTCTTTATCTTTCAAAGACATTTCGGAGTATATTTCTGTTTTTTCATTTCGATAAGAATCCACTTCTTTTTGTACATGATTTTCTTCTTGTTCATTTTCATGGATTCTACTCTTCATAGATGATGAAAATCCCTCAAACTTATTCTTAATTTGATTTAAGTAATCTTTTACCTCTGTAATTGAAAACATTTATAAACTGTTTGCAATTATATGATTATTACACACAGTGTAAATGAAATATTACAAATTACCATCTTCTGTAAATGAAGAATCATTTGCAGATATTTTCCATAGTTCTAAGACTTTAATAAGTAACTCGTTGCGCCTAGAAACTTTTTCATCAAATGCCAATTTTTTCTGAGTCAAAGAGCCTAACTGAATTCTGGTATCAGCAAGTTTTTTTGTTAAATATGTTTCGTTGTTTTCGATAGATTTTAACTCATCTTCATTCTAAAAATATATTCAACTTAAAAATTTGAAAATATATACAATACTCGCTAACTTTTGTAAAGGCTTTTCTCCCTTAAAATGATAAATAAATAAATAAATATGAAAATACCTCTTTTTTCTTTACAACTTTTTGAGATAAGTTTGTATCATAAGTATCTATTCTCTGCATTAATTCATCTTTAGTGCCAGTATGTATGTGCTTAATATGTTTTTTCAAAGTATTTATATGGTTTTTAGTTAGTTCATAACTATTTTCCACTTTCTCTGTGAATTAAAAATAAATTATTAATAAAAGTCAAAAGAATATTAGCTTAGTTAAAATAAAAGGTATAATATTACTTAATTCTCTTTCTAGTTTAGAATATTCATCTTTAGTGCGAATAATTTCATTTGCTCGATCGTCTATAGGTTTTATGGATTCTTCAATGTCTTTAATTCTGTTTCTAGACTCCTGTTCCCTCCTTTCATTATCCCTTAGTTTTTCTTCTTGACTTTCCACCTCATCCACCATATCTTTTAATCCTTTTTCATAAGCTTTAATTTCATTTAACTCTGTTTGCAAATCTTTGATAAGCTTTGTGGTAATATCCATTGCTTTGTTATATTTTGATGTATCAAATATTTCATCAAATCTATCTTTCAATTTCTTTCCATCTTCTAATGGCCAATTAGATTCTTCTTGGTGACAAAATATAACATAATTTAAGATTGGTTTAGATACTCCCATCGCATTCAACATTTCTTTATCCACATCAATGCATCTATTAGTAGTCTGCTTTGACTAAAAAAATAATCAATTTATAACATAAAGTAAAATGTATTTACTATAAAAAAACTATATTTACTTCACGGGTATCTTTGTCAATTCGAGTTAAAGTATTATCCAAAGCTTGAAACTTTAAGGCACCAGTTTTCAAACGTGTAACTTGCATAGTTCTGGTCAAAGTGATTTCTTGTCCATTTTTATCGCATACTTTAACTTTTATTTGGCCTTTCACCTGTTGAAAAGTAATTCTAAATTAAAAAATGCTTATTAAATATATCTACTATACCTACTAATAAGTATATTATCAATTAATTAGATAAATCAAAATTAAAATTTAGTACCGAGTGATTGAGTGTAAGTTTAGGCTCGTGCACAAAAGATTTGCCTTTATCAGAGTCCGGAGGATACTCTCCAGAGGTGATGAATTTTAGTGCCTCGATGATGGTTGTTTTCCCGGTTCCATTAGGTCCAAGGATCAACGTCAACGGTTTCGAGAAACGAATTCTGGCCCTCCCGCTTTCATCTCCGAAATTCCTGATACCTCGTATCTCGAGGTCTTTTATCCTCGACATTTTTTCCGAACCACGAAGTAATTACTCTATTCTATCAAAAAGTAATACTTAAGTAAATTATATAAAATAACTTTAAATTTTAATCGGAATATAGGTTATGTGACGATGCCGACATATCAGCATTGAATGACGAGTATATACCTATAGCTATTAATTCTTGCAAGT
This sequence comes from Sycophila texana, assembly GCA_035582955.1. NCBI lineage: Eukaryota > Metazoa > Arthropoda > Insecta > Hymenoptera > Eurytomidae > Sycophila > Sycophila texana. The sequence goes on from JAWWEN010000002.1 coordinate 1,446,583, forward strand.
TCAAACTTGAAACTGAGTGTCGAGCGTTATAAACATAAGTATATAGGCAGTTCAAATTCTTGCTAGAATCCTGATTTCTTAGTACTTATTAGTATATAGTATCTTTTATAGGGTAGTATGATTTTTATGAATCTTTATCGCAATTCGCAATTATATTAAAACCACCCTATATATATACTTTATTTAACGTAATATATATTTGTAGGCTAATTTCAAACGCCAAAATGAATTTCACCAGATACGAAAGTTATCTATCGAGTCAGTTTGTCAAAAAATATAATTTATCCATTTTTTCTGTAGCACAGCAGTGCAACTGTAAAAATTAATTAATCAAGTGAAACTAAAAAGTAAGTAAATTTAAAAATATTGAATATTAACCTGTATATAACTTTAATAGTCTACACGAAATTAAAAATGATTTAAGAAATTAATTTACCTGAAATTTTATTTACACTTTGTCTTAAAGAATATTAAATCCCGTTTATGAAAATAAAATAAAAAACTGTAGTTATTCACAAACTTTACATAGCAATTAAAAATAAAACGAAGATATTAAATTTATTGTACCGTATAACGGTATAACGACGGCAATTACCGGCGCAACTATATGATCCCGCCTCGCACTAAACTTTTCGTCCGTCTGCGTGTGGTAGACTGGCAGCACTGCAGGCAACTGTGTGAGTAGTGTACCTACGGCTGCTGCTGCTGCGCGCGGCCATACCTATCTCCATATCTCGCATCGAGGCAGCTCCGCGCGAGGCCTGTGGGTTGTTCGCCTCGGTGGGTCACGGTGCAGGATTTCCATCGCGGGGAGGCAAGAATCGCGTCTGGTAAGAATCGCGATCTCCTCGAGTGGGCATATAGGCGCAGCCCAACGACGAGGCCCCCCAAGTGCGCGCCATCGGCACGAACGGAGCAGTGTCCCCCCCCGCAGCAAGGAGAAGTGTTGGAGCGCGTGAGACACGGCGCCTCGACTGTGGTGCACCTACGACTGACTGCGTCCGCGCCCAACGGAGAGGACGTGTGCCTGCCGCCGCTGGCCCCAGGGCAACGTGACCACGAGCCTCCGCTGTGGACTTGTGCAGGCCGTCTTGTCCCCGACCCGCTCGCAAGACGAAGCTCAAAATGCCCATGGTGAGTTCACTTGCCTACGGGCTTCGGAGCACAGCAGCGTCGTTTCATTTACGATGTTACATACACCAGAGCGCGAGTGCTTATAAGTAGCTCCGAAATCGAAAAGAGAAAAGCTACTGGCAAGGGCATCGCGTTAGTGTCAGGATGTAGGCTTTTCTATGTGCTTTCTTTTTAGCCTTTTGGAGCGGAAGGACGCAGCGAGTTACGTTAATTGCCTCCGATATTTTAATGTTTTGTTATGTAAACGTGATAACTAAGCTGAATGCTAATGGATTTTTTTTTTTTTTTATTCCATTGAAACGAATTCAATCGTTTGAATGGAATTATTGATGAGTGCTGTGTGACTTATTTGGTGTTTTGTTCTTGTAGAGCAATCACACACCTTTGGAAGACATGTCAGCTGGTCGAGGGCAAGGTGGCGGAGGGCCTCCACAAAACTGTCTAAAAGTTTTTATCCATCGAGATTATAGCGAGGGCACTATGGTCAAATTTCAAACTAGGTTTCCTACAGAACTTGGCGATAGGGTAAGTTATTTTTTTTTCATTTTTAAAGCTTATTTTGACAGTTCGAATAAATAAAAACTAGCACACTTCAGATTTCCATAAAGGCTGTACTTTTATTTATTTAAGCCCAATTACAAGGTAATTCAGGAGAAAAATATATTTTGCACCGATTGTTTTTATACATTTAGTAAAATCTTTGTCTCTAATAAACTGAGACTTTTCTTTTTTTGAAATTCTGAAATGTGCTAGTCTTTGAAAGAGGAGACAATTTATTAGAATTAATAAACTTAATATAAAAAGATGAAAAGAATTTTTTTAGAAGCATTTGCAAGATGATACTGAAATTAGCAGAAGATTCGATGGCAGCCGATTCGAAAAAACCCCAAGGAAATTGCCTAGAGCTTTGTAATTTTC
>JAWWEN010000002.1:1451994-1468429 GCA_035582955.1 Sycophila texana
ACACACACACACACACACACACACACACACACACACACACACACACACACACACACACACACACACACACACAAACCAATAGAACAGTTTCTTAATGCAATGATTAATCAAACGAGCTGACGTAATGTTGAAAAGATTGATTTTCTATGATCTCTTCTTGGATTCAAACGACTTTATAAACTTTATCTTATAATTAAAAGATTCTATTCGAAATCCTTGAAAAAGAAAGACTTGCCCATATAATTACATCGATAATGTAAGTTTAAAAAAAAAAAAAAATGTGCGTATATTAACGAAGAATCTAAAAATCGATGTAAAAGTAATTGAGATAAAAGGAAAAAGTCAAAGTATTACTAAATGGTTTTCTGATCTCTTGCATTTAAAAATCGAATATGCAAACATGCGCCTTCTTTCCAATCGCATCCATCTGCAAGCGAACGATGCTCCGGCATCGGACGATTTGTGCAGTTTATTCCTCTTCCAGTGCTCGACGACAAATTGATTAAGGTTCACTTGCTGCACGTCGAATTGTAGATTTATAAAGATTAAAAAAACAACAGTTGCGTTGTAGCGATGACGAAGTGAAGACGACGAAATAACAGAAGGAAAAAAAATAAAATACTTAGTAAAAAATGAGTCACTGCCGAGGATCGAAAAGGAAATTTCAGAGTATATTCAAGAAGACTTCATAATACGAATTATATTTATTTTTTGTAATTTTCTTCTTTTTTACTTTTCTGTTTTTTTTCATTATTTTCTCTTAATAATGTTCTTGGCTCTTGTTCAACGATTGTAAAGTACGAATCGTCACGAAGGTGCAATTTCACACGCGGCAGCCTCGCTGACGAATGATAGACACTGCAGAAAAAAGGAAGGAGAAAGGTTCGTAGGATACGAGAAATAAATATTGAAAATTTTAAAAATTTGAAACAAAAATTAAAAAGAAAAAAAGAAAAAAAAGACAAGACACAAAGGAGAATTACAAATTGAGTGCAGCGAAGGCGCCCGGTGCATGGATTTTATATGGTGAGTGCAGGAATGTCGATACAAGAGAGGAATAAAGAATCGAAAAAATTGTTACATATACTTAATTTAACCATAGTAGGACCAAACAACTTGAGAGTTAAAAATAACCACAAGCGATTACCGACGTTCGAATGTAATTTCTAAGTGTTTTATTAATAAAAATCGATGCGAGTCCAATCGACCTGCATAATAAGTCATCTCATCGCCGTGTTCTTATTTACCAGGTTTCGTACAAGAATCAGGGAAATATCAGAGAATTTTCATATAAAAATTACTGTTATCATTATAAATATTTTAATTTATAAATCCCGCCGGTGTTGCTTTACTTATAAAGGAGCTTTAGTAATTTAGTTTTATTAAAAAGAAATTATAAGTAGAAGAGTTTTAAGATTTTCTGAATCATTTTATGAATTTCTTGTTTTTAAAAAATTTTTTATGTTATGTGTCGCATGTGTACGTTAAGTGAGTGTGTGCGTGTCCAGCGTATGTGCATGCATGTGTACGTGTGTGTGTGTCTCTCTCAACTACTGAATGAACTACTATGATTCAATTACTGAATGAATTTGTATAAGGCATGGTTCTTTTTTTTTCTTTATTTTTTTCATGTCCTGAAGACGAAAGTCTTTGCAAGTTTTTGTTTATATTAAATTATAATTCTATTTTTAATTTACAATAAAATAAGTAATTACTATTTTTAGACTACTGTTTTCAGTTAGCCATATCACTGTTCATCAAATAATACTTTATTCTTATTATTGATTTATTGACTCGTGTCATGAAAATTTTCTTCTTTCGTCCCTCGAAAATTGGGAAAAAATCAGAGGAATTCCATATACATACATACATATATATATCGTAATTTTGTACAAACCCTGTTTACGTGTTCTTTTTATTCATAGGATTTCATTCAGAGGATAAAAATATTCCTTTTATTTCTGTAGGATAAAAAAAAAACAAATCAGCATTATACTTACAGAAACTTTAATCGAATGTGCACAAACAAAATCGAAGTCGGTGTCCATAAATAAAAAAAAAATAAAAAAAAATATGAAAATAAATTAAAATCGAGGAGGTAACTGCATGTACGAATAAAAAGATGCTTTATAAACTAATATATTTTGAACACAATATCACAGTTATATAATATTTTTTAATAAATATTTAATTTCTCCCTTGACAATTTGAAAGGTGAGCGTACGGGGCCGGCGCCCGAGTCACAAATTTTAGTTGTCGAGCTCGCAGCTGCGGGTGGTACGAATTTGGTCTTCGCCATCATCATCAACATCATCATCATCATCATCCACATTCTTCATTAGAAAATACAAGTAGCGCATATATTGCAGAGGGAGCCAAGGCTCCAACGGAGAGTAAAGAGGGATACACGAACTCTTCGGTCGAGATTCAGGACGATGGTCGCATCGAGGCTCTCGCAGATGGGCCAAGAGGGTATGAGGATGAGGAAGAAGGTGCGGGAGCTCGCGTCACGCGTACAACATCGAAATTTAGTTTTCACTCGTCAGATTCAATATACCCCCTGCCGGCGTTTTTTTTTTTTTTTATTCTCCTCGAGCGGATGGAGACGAGGAGGTGTCTATACATCGCCGTCTTTACTTTTGATGTCACGCCGTCTAAAAGTAAACGAGGCGCGCGCCACGAGCTCGGCCCACGCGATCGATCGAGCTCAGCTCGAGTCTCAGGTCTCGGCTGTCGGCCGCGTGGCGCTGCCCCGTCTTTGTTTCTCGCGCTTTTTTTTTTTTTTTTTAATTGACCAAGCAGAATATAATTCTTCTTTGAGTGCACCGTCCGTTATCCGTCGCCGTGTACGGATGTGTGTGTGTGTGTTTGTATTTATGCGGGTGTGTGTGTGTGGATGTATAGTGCCGCGCACCGCTGACCGCCTCGCGGTTACAAAGAGCGCGCCTCCGCGCTAATTCTATTTCTTTTTTTTTTGTCCGATCCTAATAAGCTTCGACGCGATCTGTACGAGCGCACACTCATTTTTGCCATCCGATAATTATACGACACTTTTTTTTTTGTTCTTTATACTTTACTTTTTTTTTTATTCATATAGTGCCTACGATATTTATATTCAAATTATACAAAAAGATTGTCGAAATTCAAACCCTACGTCCATCATTTTTTATTTATTTTTTTCGTTTGTTAAAGTACCACCACTTGTTTTGTTTTATTTATTTATTTTCTTTTTCGTTTCGCTCAACACCATCAAATTTATTTATACTCGTTATTTTTCTTTTCTTGTCGTTATTTTATATACTATTACGCATTATGCATACACACGTATTATACACTCGACAGGATGCGGATCCAACATCCAGACGCTTTTTTTTATATATACCTATTTATATTACATCCTTATTACACTTTATGAATAATTATAGTTTCTTCTTCTTCTTTTATTTACTTTTGATTCGTGTGGTCGGTCATTAGCTTTTCCCCAAAAAAATAAATGTTAAGGAGCGTCCTCACTTGTGAAGAGCTTTAAAATGTATTTAACGTTACATAATTTATAAACGTTATTTGTTTATTTAACGAGCTGTCGCTAAAAACCACTCAATAAAGCTACTTTTTGTTGCCCGAATTTGTCGGCTCGCTGCCTCTTCTCTGGCACACACTTTATACAATATAGTCCAAAGATATTCTCGCTTGAATTCCAACCGTAATTTTTCTAACGTGGATTCGGTTTGTCATTTGCTTTTGGAACGGACGTCGGCAGGTAATTCGTTATATCGTGTAATCCAGTCTCGAAAATGCACTTCCTGTACTCTCCCCTTTACTGCGATCTCAGTAAAAAACTATCCTTGTGGATGGACCATAGATTCTACATTGATTCCATATGGATCCAAATGGAATTCAGTTGGATCTTTATGAAATCCAAGTTCTTTATGGGGTACTTATTCAGATGAATCCTTATAGAATCCTTATGGATGTCTGGTATTCAGCTGAATCCTTATAGAACCTTTATGGATCTTTATGGAATTCAGATGGAATCCATGTGGATTTCAGTCTACCCATATGGATATTTTCAACTGGGATTTGATAGTAATATTCGACTATTCGACTGCACGTTCATTAAATCGGAAACTTTCAGTAACGGCGCATCCGAAAAGTAACTTTTATTAAAAATCCATTTTCTTTTCGCTTTTGTCAATGAAAAGAGCGACGAGATATTTACCGTTACGAAAAAGTTCTGCATAAATTAGACAGACAAATTTTATGCTGAGTTTGGGTATAATTTATACAGATTTTTTCACATGCTGCAGAAAATCTATAAACAAATTTCAATAGATTTTCTGCAGAATTTATGTAGCATTTCTGCATAGTGATAGAATTTCTATAGAATTATTTGTAAAAAAAGCTGTACAAATTCTGTATAGATTTTGTATAAAATTTATGCAAAATTTTTTCGTAAAGGTAGTGTCAATTCTGACGCAATGATTTTGCGCATTGTCGAGTCAGAAGAAAATTTTGAGAACTCGAGAAGAAAATTATTTCATAACGACACATCTTTCTGTTTTTTTTTTCATCATCATATGTATATAAGTACAGAATTTTCGCTTGTTTTAGTGACAAAAGCGGGGGATTTGTTCACTGTATTTCTCTCTCGGATACATCGGGCGTATCGATCGAACCTTCTCGGATGACTGGCAAAAACCCGCTGTAAGTGATAAGTACGCAGTGTCAGTTATTGCCCGCTTAAAAAAATACGGAAGAAACATCCAAGACCTATAAAGGAGAGATCTTTAAATTTATACACTTTTTTGTTTTGATTTAGCCTTCATGATTTTTTTTTAGACAAAGCTTCGTAAAAAAGGCTTCGTGATTTTTACCTTTCTTTTTTTTTTTTAAGAAAAATCAACATCTTATAGACTTGTGTTAACGATTGAAGATTAAACAAACAAAAAATTGAAAAAAATAAAACAATTAAGTACGCAAGCTCTATTTTGCGATTTTTATTTCTACGTGCGATAAGCCGCATGAACATGCGTTTTAAATTCTTAAAGTGAAAATATAATATAACAGCTCATTTCTCATTTCAACACATAAAATATAGAATAGTGAAAAGCGTTTCACTTCGATCGGCCGAGAACCTTCTTATTTCTCGTGAAAATTCTTTTCTCTCGGAGGTCAGAAACGATTCCCCCCCCCCCCCCCCCTAAAAATTCCTCGGTACTTTCAGCCAGAACGAACTGACCGAGCTTACTTTTCAAATTGATCGGGTAATTTTGTCTTTGAAAAGAGTAGCATTTCTTTTTATTGGTCCGAGAAGGGAAATCAAAGAAGTACACCGATAAAGTTGAATAACAAACAAATATTTCAGGGACTTTAACTAACAATAACTAAATATTTTATTTACATTTATACCTCGTATTTTGACTGTGCATTTTACGATTTTTACTGCTTGATGATATTTGTTTTCTTAACGGTACTAGTCATAGTTAAAATTTAAAAAAATACATTTTTACATGAATAAGTCTTGAATTTATTAAAAATACTTATATTTAAATTCTTTTAGGATAACCTTTGATAAATTATTTACTTTTAAAACAAATTAGAGTTGAAAATATTAATTTTTCTACTTATAGCGAGTAAATCACCGTAACAATCTATTTGATTACTCGTTTTGGGGCGCACGCGATTGGAATATGAGTTTACGTCAGAGGGAGAGGGTCCTAAAATTTTCTCATTATCTTTGGAATATATTTTTCTGTGCTTTAAGTGGAACAGAATTGAAAAAAAGGTATAGTTTTTTTTAGGATAATTCCTAATTCATTTTTAACAATTTTTCTCGATATTTATTTGTAAAAAGTTACTACAAAAATTGAACTCTGTGTTTTTTAAAACCCTGCTTCACTCAAACTATTGAAAAATATATCCCAATAATGATGTAAAAGAACCCTTAGTAAGTACCTCTGTGGTCACCAAAATAAGTTTTCGTATTTAAATGTTAAGACTTGAATCTATTTATCTATGTAAACTTAAATTTGAAAATTTCAGCAGTTTTTTAATGTTAAATTAAATGTAAAAGTTATTTTTTGTTATTTTCTTTCATCAAACCACTTGATAATAACTTAAAAAAAAAAAAAAATGAAAAAGTGAAATAATATCATTAAATTCAATAATAATGATTTAAATTATTCAGCTAATTTACTTGCTTATATTTCTAGAAAAATTAATATTTTGAGGCTCACTCAATTTTAAAGACAGGTATTCACAATAGGATTTTACAAAACATTTTTTAAATTCATAGAAAATTCAGGACTCATGAAAATATCTATTCTTCCAGGTCTTAACCCCGATGGATCCGACGAATTAAATAAAGAACCGTTAGAACACAAGTACACTAAAAAAAATTGTACTCGTAAATTTAACAAAATGCCTCTTCAAAAATTTGCCAAATAAATATTTCTTCGAATCAATTGAAATCTTCTTTGAAACTATCTTCATTTTACAGTTTCAAATAAATATTTATTTGTGAAACTCTTTAAAAAAAAAAAAAAAAAATTATTTTGTTAAAATTATTCATTTTTTTCAATGCATTAAAAAAAAATACTATATTTTACATAAAAAAATGGCACTCTTTTAAAAGACAAAATTAGTACAACACTGCACAAGACACGTGCATTTTGATTGACTCGCAATTGAAAAAAATCCTCGCGACCCTGGCCCGCAGTGCGGGGCTCCGCGAGGCTCTCTCTTATACACACGACTGCTCGCTCGTGTTCTTCTCGGTGTCCTGGACGCCGTGGTCCACTCGCACGGGGGCACCCGTTCATTCGGGTATGCTCTCGAGGGTCGACGAGGTCAATCGTCAGATGAGCAGGCACAGCTTGTTGCGGTTCTTGCGCTCGGGCACGAGAGCCTTGTTGGGGCCGCCGACGGGCGTCGCGGCACCCGCGGCAATGGACTTGCCCGACGAGGCCTGGCTGAGCGCCGCGGCCGGGGACTGGCCCGCCGCCGCCGGCACCGCGTCCTCCGAGTTGGTGCGGGAGTACAGCGACCGGCTCAATCGGCTGCGCACTCCCTTGCCCAGGCTGCGGCTGCCTTTCCGCAGCGATGCGAACCTTCCCAGCCCTGATTTGCTCTCCGGTGCCTGTTGGATGCGTTGGAAACTTTATTTATTTATTTATTTATTTAACGCTTCAAGAACACACCTCTAAATAAATCCATAAGGGGCACAGGGGGTCTGTCAGACCCCTCCGACTTAAGGGGGCCAGCCTGAGTTTATTTCAGTAAAAAACAATTTAATATATATTAACTGTAAAAATTTCATTTTAAATTTTTAATAATCAGATCTTCTTATATTTTATTTATTTTATTTTATTTAATAAACGGGACATCGTCCCTTGAGTACAAAAATACAGAAGAAATTAACAGTCGTAATAAGCTTATTAGCTAATATAAAACAAATTTTTCTATATACATAATATGTGGTATTTAATACATTCAAAAAGTTCTTGTAGTGCTCATGGACTCTTAAGCTACGCAACCGTGAATATCTTATATTTTTACTTTGTCATTTGGTTGCCATACCTTTTCTTAGCCAATTGGTATTACTAAGTATTTTTTAAGCTAAAAGCACTTTTCTATCGTTATAGTACTACAAACTTAACGGATTACTTGTTTGAGATATAAAGAAATAATAATTATTAGATCCACTTATGTGTAAAATATTAATAATTATATAAAGAAAAGTGAATGTTCGAGCATAGCATTTACTCTGGAACTTTTATTTGGAATTCCAATCCGTTAAGTCCATAAAAAAGTACGTAAAGAATATAATCCTAAAGTTTCAAAAGAAGATTGAATTGTCAGAAGCTGTAAAATCAGCTGCGGCAAGCAAATGACAAGTAAAAATATAGTATATTCATGGGTGCGTAGTACAAGAGACCATGAGCACTAAAAGAACTTTTTGATTGTGTTAATATCACATATTATGTATATAAAATAAGTGTAAAAAGATTTGATTATTAAAAATTTAAAATAAAATTTTTACAGTTAATAAATATTACATTTTTTTAGTGAAATAAACTCAGACTGGCCCTCTTAAAACAGCTGCCAGATTAAAAGAGATCTATTGATTTCTTTTTATAATATATTTTAAACATCCTTCACTAACTGTACTTAAAAAGCTTATTATCGATTAATTCAAAAATTAATTAGCCGCTGCTTGAATAAAGAATGAAGATAAAGAAATGAATTACCAAGTAATCTTTGAAAAACATATTTTTCAATATTATTAATGAAGACATTAAAATAATATTTTTAAATATTTGTAAACGCCTCAATGAAGGTTTTTCCTTAAACTTTTTCGTCAAATTGAACTTTAACCTTTTTGTTAAATGCTTATATAAATATAAATATAGCCGAAGAAACAATTTTAATAAACTTCTTTTACTCTTGACTTAGAAAAATGTTTAGTACAGGTGACAATTCTTCGTAAACCGAGATATATAAACATTTTACGTTTTCAAATGTTTTTACGGCTCTGTGTGATCTACGCCGGTGTCCGAAACTTTTTATGTCCTTTTTTTAGTGCCGCTCCGCACGTTTCACAAGAGTATATTCTATTTTTAGCTTGATAAACTTTAATACTATCTCCAGAACTATTAAAAGAGATGTAAAATGTGCAAAAAAAAAGTAAAAAGTAAAAACAGAAGAAATTACTCAAAACAGTCTGCTTAGAATAATAAAAAATAAAATAAAATTCTCATACTCTACATTACATGATTTTGCAAGGACTCCTCCCTAAATTCCTTCCAGTGAATATACTAACAGAATAAAATAAAATAAAATAACAATAATTTATATTAAAAAAAAAGAAAGAGAGAAAAGGTAAATCGCTGACCGCGTCCTTCTTCTCAGTGTGAGCGCAGTTGAGGGTAGTGACGGTGAATTCGATGTCCTTAGGCTCCATGGAAACGAACTCCTCGACGGGCTCCTCGATGGTGTCGCGGTCAATCCACGTGAGGCCCATCTCGACCTTCTCGGCGAGGTCCTGCCAGTGCCGGCGGTTCTCCATGGTGCCGTCGTACAGCGGCTGGATCCAGGGGAAGGTCTCGGCCATGACCTTGTAGAGGGGCAGGCAGATGACGTCGATGAAGCCGACCTGCATCTGCGGCAGCTCGTCGCGGCGCTCGCGGTCCATCATGGCTACCGGCTGCTGGTTCAGCTGCAGACGCTCCAGATCGCCCTGGTCGAAGAACTCGTCGGCCACCAGCTTGGCCACCCTGTGCTGTATCTCCCAGGGCTTCGCGATCGCGCTCACGTCGCAGGCCGTCATCATCATGCCGCACAGCACTGCAATTATTAGTAGCAGGATTGAGGTAAATTTAATATTTATGTCACTTAACAAAATATAGTTACTGTTGTACTATCAAAGTACTATAAAGTATATGGCATAATACGGCTACAAACAGATTTTATAGTATCTTGTAAAAAGAAAATTATAGTAAAGGTGACTGTAAAAAGCAGAATTGGATAAAATAACTTTAACTATATTATGAAACGACTTACGGCTTGTTGCTTAAGTTATACTATTAAATATAGTATACTATTAAATATAAAATTCAGTAAAATAAATGAATGATGTACCATATTATTGTATAGTATAATCAAAAATATAGTGTCGATAAATATACTAAGATTTACTATGCAATATAGCATAGATTACTTCCACTGTTTTTTTCAGTGTACCTATACCTACACTGAAAGAAATGTCTAGTAAAAATTACTATACTGTGTGGGCAAATGGTTACAGACTGACATTATAAAAAAAATTACCATACTGTATAGTAAAATTTGCTAAAAATAAAGTAAATTTTGCCAGACAGTATTGTAATTATTACTGTCTTACATTATGTAAGTAACATATGTAAGTACTATAAAGTATAGTAATTTTTACTAAACATTTCTCTCAGTGTACGAAATGAGGCATTTGACTGTAAATTTAAGTCGATAGAAAGTTTATATAATTACAAGTCTATAAGAAAATGATAACGAGAGTGTCTATGTGAGTAAATAATTTTCCTGAAGAAAATTAATTTAAATTTAAAATTAAAGATAAAAACATCAGCAAATAATTATAATTATTATGAGAGTCCTATGTCCTCAATATATTTATTAAAAAAGTCATTAAAAAAGAAAAGAAATAAAAAGTACAATAATTAATGTGTTTGAGCAATTCAAAATGTAAAACAGCAGCATAAATTCAGATAAATCATGAAATTAATCAAGGAAATAATTTTAATTTTCACAACTCTTCAGCACCAAATGACATTAATTACGAACAATTTAAGCTCAATCCCACCGAAATCCGCGATCCCACCAGAACGTGTCAAAAATTTTAAAAGCAACATTACTTGGCTTGAAATTGGTTCAGAAATTTCTTTCTGAACTCATTTAATCATAAATATTTATACACATTTATACTGGATGTTTCAAAAGTATCTGACTCCCCCCCCCCTTTATCTCAGTACATATTAATGTTAAATTGTACTAAATATTGCACTTTTATTTTTATCGGTGATTTTTTTATCCATCTTTTTAGACATGTACGACTCTCTTGAAAGCAAATATATTTGTTAAAGAATTATTTTTACATAATAGCCCTAAATTAAATATGATAGTACTTTCGTGTAACTTTTTTTTTAATCGAAATCTTAATTACTACACTGAAACAATAATTAGTATTTTTTTGAAGAGCGCCAATTGATAAAATATTTGTATCAACTAAAATATTTTTGTTCAGAGCATTTTTTTCATTAGATAATTTTTTATGTATCAGGGGAGATGACAATCGCTGTTAGCTCCTAATATCGCCTACTACCATGGGGTTTTTCGAGTTCATTTTATGAAACAGTGTAATAAACTTGTATTTTTTAATTAAGTATTCTTGAACATTCTAATTTCAAGAGCTAAAAGAATAACTATTTTTTTTCTTAATCTAAGGTAAGATAAACAAAATATATTCATTTAATCAAGTCTAAGTCTCCTAAATGTGACTTGGAAATAACTTGAACTCTTTACTTATATAATTAGATGGGAAAGCTTTTACACTTGCTAAGCTTTCGAATAATGTTAAAATAAAAAGGTTGAGGGTATTTCGCATTTCCGTATCTGAATAGCAAGGATACCTACACAGGACACGTTTTACTCTCAAGAGATGATTCAATAAAAAAAAGTTTTCAGTAACTCTGATTACGCTGGTTCTCACTGATAAAAGAAGTTAGGATAAAGATGTTATTTTTTTTTTTATCGTGGAGCTTCGAAGTCAGATAAACGGAAAATTCAATTATTTTTATCTCTTCAAATTGAATAAAACAAAAAGTTAGTTTGCCGCACATTTATTAAAGTGCATCAATTAGCGCGTAAACTTTTATTCCGTTTCTTCTAAATGGGTTTTCTTTTTAAACGCTTCACCGCTCGCACGAAAAGCCGAGGAACAAAAAAAAATGCTAAATTTCCAGGTTTTTTTTTCTCTCCCTCCTTCTTTAAAACCGGGTGTCAAAAGCGATTGATCTTTCCTTTCTAAGCGCAAGCGATGTGTACTCGTGAAAGTCGAGGAAGAAAAAAAAGCCGGAAAAAAATGAAAATCGAGGGTATATACGCTCTAAGGCGACGGTTGATTCATGAAGTTCAGCAGAACGCGATCGAGTTCACCATAAATAAGTAACAAAATTAGCGAGTCTCGGAGAAACGCAGGGTCGATATTATAGCCGCGCTACTCCGCCGCTTGTGATATACTGACGCACGAACAAAGAGCTGCGTATGGGACTCTACTTCTGACACGGTTTTCATTCAGTTTCGTCGCTCGTGCCTTAATATTTTACACTTTTCGTGCTAGTTGAAAGGTTGAAAGTTACTTAATTAAACATTGTTTCGCGCTTTACCTACTCTGCTCTACCCTCTGGTTCGTCTTTGCCGAGGGAACAGAGGAGATTACTAGTGAAGAGTGTAATAATTGGCATTTTTTTCTTTTTTTTTCAACAATTTATGCGCAAAACGGTATATTTTTCTTTTTTAATTTATCCTGAGTGCGTGATGCACAAGACTCTCGTACTAGTTTCGGTGTAGCGTGCATAAAGTAATTATTGACTTTCCACATGATTGATCCATTGATTCAATTAAGTTATTAAATTACTATTATTACTTAGTGTATTTAATGTTGACAAACAACTAAATAAAATTATTATTGTTGTTATTATTATTTCATTATGAAATTGATTCTTTATTTTATTATTTAAGACATACATCTCTTGGTTCTCGTTAATTTTTGCTTGCAGGTGTTAAACAAATTTTACGTAACTACTTTGCGCACTAATTGCGTGATGGGCTTATATATTTAAAGCTTTTCCCAAAGTGTTTGTATATTAGAGCGAATTAGCCTTTAATCAAAAGTGTTTGCCTCGTGTTTTTAATAAAAAAGTAACTGTAATGATATCAAATTAATTTATTCTCGACCCGATGTTTAGCCTTTTCGTTTTTTTTTATTCTATAACGAGGTAAATAAAGTGTATAATTATCTCTCAATTAAACATTTCACTTACATTAATTTTTTTTTTATTATATCATTTTACGGCTTATTCATTCATTTATACAAGAAAAGTATAACCAAAACTCTTAGAGAACTTATAAATCTACAGTACCACTACGAAGTGCGTTATTAAATAAACAAGTAAATAATTAAATATGTTTAGAACAATAAAAAAAAAAAAATTTTTTAAAAAACCGACTTCGAAAAATGCACTAAAAAAAGTATGAAATAATACACAAAAACATATTTACGAAGTCAGCGCCGAATTCTAAATAAACGAATTTCAAATCTGAGGTAAACGTTACAATATGTAAATACAGGTCGAATTGAGAACCTCCTCCCGTTTCGAAGCCGGTTAAAAAAAAAAAAAAAAAAAAAAATTGTGTTTAACATCAGAGCAATCACGGGATCACAATGCAGCGATTAAACGAGCTAATAATGCTCGAGTTAATAAAATAAACTTAATCGTCGGGAATAATAAGGGCAGGGAAATCCCCGAAGCATTTGCAAGGTAAACTGTTTATTTGCCACGGCGATGGGCTGGCCGCGCGCTCGTTGAAAATCGATGAGAAAGGCAATGAGGAGACCGACGGTCTGGTCGCTGTCTATATACATACACGTATATACATATACTCACGCTCCTTTTTCTCCTCGCTCTGCCAGTCGAACTCGCCCTCATCGATCAGCTCCATGAACTTGTTCTTCTTTTTGAAGTAGACTGCGAGATCCGTCGAGAGGATGGCGTTTTCGACTACCCTCATCACCCGCCTGTAGTCCGCCATCAGGAGGTTCTGGAAGATGTTGTTGCTGTCGGAGTTCAGGATCATGACGCACTGGTCGAAGTGGTGGTGCTCCATCGTACTGGTGGAGTAGAGGATCGCCAGTGGCGACTCCGTCTTCGTCTGGAAGGCGTTGTTGGTGCCCCGGTGGTCGAGGTCGTGGCAGAGGCACGCCACCAGCAGACCGAGGATCTCGATGTCCGTCATGAACTGCTCCATCTTGCCGGTTTTTAGCATCGCGAACATCGTCTGTGCGACGTTCAGCGCGTGCCGCCAGTTGTGGTACTTCACTGGCCTATTTGTTTTTTTTTTTATATTTTATTTTGTAAATGTTTTTAATCAACTGTGTGCTTTTTTAGATTAAAAGATCTTAGGTGAGATTTCTGGTGGAGTACTCGATCGAAAAACTCAGGTGATTTTTATGATTCGCTGCTGATTTTTTTACTGAGAATATCTGATTTGGAGAAATCACTTGAGTTCTCATTTGAGATTGAGGTGCTCCGTTTTTAGCTGGAATATCTAATAGCAAAACTTAGAAAGTCACCTGAGATTTTTGAATATACTTGCTTTTACTTCCTTTATTTTAGTAATAATCCGTAAGAAAGGCATACGAATAACAATATATTTCTGCTGTTCATATTTAATTTTACAGTTTTTTTTTAGAAGTAGAGAGAAAAGCGTCAATTATTTCATCAGAGAGTGATATTATTAGAAAAATTAGAATAGTGTCTTGTAAAATTGATGAGAGGTACAAAAATTTATAGTAAATTTTGCAATAATACAGCAAATTTACAAGAAACTAGTGTAATTTTTCTAATAATGTAAATTTTTGAGGACAGTAGAATTGACTATCGCCATTTTTAGTAAAGAATTTATTTGAGTCTCTAATTTCTCGACTGTCTTTGTTTATAATTTTATTAATATCGAAAAAAAAATTTTGTTTATGAAAATTCATACTTTTTTTTAATAATTCAAGACCTATTTTTTCAGATAAAACACTCGAGGCGTTTTTCTCTTCCACGAGTTATGATTTCCATATACTTTCACGTGGAGAAAATCGCGTGACACCCTGCGATACTTTTCTTACAGAAAAAGAAACTTTTTTTTTTATTTTATCCAGAGAATCATTAAGTTACCTTTTGATTTAATTATATACTGATTTCTTTTAACGGCCGTGAAACATAAAAGTTGCGTTGTTATAACTTTATTTTAGAATAACATTACAAAGACTCGAATATTACCATGTCTGATCAAATCTAGACTGTTCTACTTGATTGGATCAACTCGGCTTTGACATAAACGAAACTCGGCCCTCGTTTTTTCAGCCGATCGCTGATAGCCGTTAAAATCACGCAACTATCGTCATTTATTTTTCCTTTATCCATTTAAATGCCCCGACAATTGGATAATTTATCAAGCCACTTCGAATAAAAAAAAAAAGAAGGCGCGCAGTAGCATCACTATACACAAACCTGTAATTCTTCTTGACGCTGAGTATCCACCTGCAGAGCACATCGTAGGGTATATGGAATTTGTTGATCAGATCGCATGTCTGGAACATGCGTATAGTGGCCTTGCAGGTGTCCTCGTCGGTGAGGTCGAAGTCGATGAAGGTGAAGCTGTAGAGGTTGTACTTGTTGGCGGGCAGGATATCGTCGGACATGAGCTTCAGGGCATCATCGTTGTTGGCGGTCGCGTGATAGCTTAAGCACTCGAGGGCCACCTTCTGCTTGGCCATCAATTTGCACGCGGACTCGTACATCTGGGTATTGTGAATGCCCAGGCCGCAGAAGATGGCGAAGGCCTCGAAGATCGTCACGTCCGAATCCGTGAAGGAGAAGCCGTTGTCCTTATTGATCAACTGCGCCACACCGATTACCGCACGTTGACCATTCACTATTGGCATGCACAGGATACTTCGCGTTGGTTCCGTGCCCACCTTTCGTGAAATTAATTTTTTGGTCATTTTTTAAAAATTTTTTATATTGTTAGAGGATGCACCCTTATGAAAATTTCCTATAGGATATTATAGGAATCTTAAGAATACTAAAGTTTTTTTTTTAAATGCTATATATCTGTAGGTTTCCCTATAAATCTTACTAAATTTACTAAAATCTTGTGTAAGAATCTATTTTTTATACAGATATTTTCTAAAATTCTATAGAAATTCTTATAGGTTTTCCTAAGGTTGTCTAAAATCCTATAGAGTTCCCTACACATTTTCTAAAATTTTGTAGGAAATCCTATAAGAGGTTTTCGTACTCATTTTCTAAAATCCTATAAGGAAATCTATTGTTTTCATATACAAATCCTACTTTTACTAATGTCCTTATGTAATCTTAAGTAATCCTCAAGTAATCTTAAGTAATCCTTAAGTAATCTTAAGTAATCCTTAAGTAAGCTTAAGTAATCCTTAAGTAATCTTATAGGTTTTCCTACAGATTTTTTAAAATCCTGCAAAAAATTTTATATTTCTTCCTGATTTTCTAAACTCCTGCTGGAAATCCTATAAATTTTCCTACAAATTCTTCTAAAATTACTAAAAACCTTCAGGTAATTCTACAGAGTTTTAGTGTGCGAAAATCTTGCAGGTTGTCTACGTGTATTCCTATAGAATTAACAAGTTTCCTGGTAGAAATGTAGCGCAGTTTTTAGCCAGTAACCCACCAGTTTAAAATGAACTAGCCAGTTGTTTAAGCAGTGACTGGCAAGTGAAAGTACCATTTTCATCATACTTTTAGTTCGCGCACAGTTTAAGTACTGGCGATCGTCTGTTAGAAACGTTAACCAGTGTTTAACCAGTGTATTTCTAATTCTTTTTTGTGAACAGAACATACTACAACAATCCTTTTAAGGCAGTCCACCACCTTTAATTTTTTCTTCTAAAAAGTACCTAAAAAGATATGAAGAATGATTAATAAAAATATAGAATAATAATATACATAAAATATATTAAATTTATGATAAAATTATCCCAGAATTAACTTTGATCTTCCATTGAGTCCGGAGCTATGGCCATTTGTAAATTTTGCCATTGCCGTAACCTACAGGTCCAACTATTCAATGAATTTTAATG
>JAWWEN010000002.1:1468529-1479638 GCA_035582955.1 Sycophila texana
TTATTAATCATTTTTCATATCTTCTTAGGTACTTTTTAGAAGAAAAAATTAAAGGTGGTGGACTGCCTTAAGTTAGCAGTTATACCGACGGCTAGTAATCACTTTTATTGAGAAGTGTTTAGCCAGTGCCTATTATTTTCAACTGGCCAGTTACTCATGGCCAGTGACTATAGTCTACTCAGTAGTTTCACTGCTCAATTTCCTACCAGGATTCCCTATAAGAAATAGGATATTTTCGTAAGGGTAAAAAATAGTGAAATCTATTAAAGTGGCTTACTTGGAAAACCTGTCGCCTGGACCAGGTGGCCACGTCGCCGATATTGAGAATCTGACCAGTAGCTGCCACGTAACGGGCTATCTGGCCCAGGGGACTCGTGAGATTGCCGCTCGTCGGGCGGTAAATCTTCGCCTCCTGCGTCCCGTTCTCCATCTCGAAGACCATCGTGAACTTGGTGTCCTCCCCCGCCTTCGCAAAAGATCGTAAACCTTTTCGATCATCGACTACACTCGAATGGCTTTAGTGCTGGTCGTATTCGTATAAAAGACGACCCCTCGCTTTATTAGCGCAAATGATCTTTTTTTTCAACTCCGGCAATTTTAAAGCGATTTAACCGATCGTTAATTTGACTACGCTGTTAAATCGAGAGGGACGCGGGAAATTAGCATTAAAGGATTGCACAATTTATTGGTGTAATTAAGTTTTCTTTTTGTTATTTTATTTATTGCTTTGAACACTTGTAATTTTATTGAATAAAAGAAACATACTCCAAATGCAAAAAATAATAATCAAATTCAGTTGTATCCTACTGATGGAATTTTAAAATTATTCGATTATAATATATATATATATATACGTATTTTATACGTATTTTTTTATTTTTTTATTTTTTTAATTCGTCTTTTATTGACAAACAAAAATGTAAATACATGGTAAAATATTTTAGTTTATGACGTTCACATATAAAATCGGAACATTGCGTGAGTTTTTTAAATGCAATATCTCCGTTAATAATCAAAAATTAAAAAAACAAAAAAAAATACGTGACCATTATTTTTTAATATTCCATTATATGATGATAATTAAACGATATATTGGGTTTTTTTCGCGTGAGAATCTTTAATTTATTTAATCATACTCACATGCTGTTGCAGAATGTCTTCCATATCGATATTATTACTCTGCAGATTAAAATAATTTTAACAAAAAATAATAATAATAATAATTCACAGCTGTAGTCAAAGAAAAAACTCATTTGAAAACTCACTTCTCTCCTGGAAAGGGGCTTCCTCGATTCTTGAATGTTCTTTCCCGGCCTCTCGACAATTTTTTCCAAATGGCCCTAAATTTGCATAAAAAAATCCGAACAGCTTAATATCCCCGACAGACGCTTTACTAAAAAAAAGAAAAGAAAAAATGAATCGAAGCAAAAGGTAAACTCACCGCCTCGCCGCAGTCAAGGTCCAGGAGGTAAACTGTGCAGCGCTCGCACTTGAGCAGCTCCTTGGCCTCGGTCATGATCTTAGTGACGAGGCACTCGAGATTGTTTTGTTCCTCGAAAATGCTGCGCGCGAGGTTCAGGAGGATCTGGTTGCGCCGGTACTCGAGGACGGAAAGCTCGAACAGCTGGGCGTTTTGTATGCCGATGCCGCAGAAGGTCAGGTAACGCTGGAACACCTCGACGTCGCGGTCGGTAAACTCGTTGCTGTCGTTCGTCTTGTTGATGATCTGCGCCACGCCGATGACGTCGCCCTCGTAGTTGCAGATCGGCATCGACAGTATCAGCGTCGTCTTGTAGCCCGTTCGCATGTCGATTGCGCTATTGAAACGCGGGTCCTGAAAAGGGTTTTCCTTTCTTATTTTTCGTAGATTACGTACTAAAAAAAAGAAAAAAAAACGCTTTTTGAAAAATTTCTTTTAAAAAAAATTTATTGGCACGGGGCTTCCTTCATAATAAATTATTTTCCACGTATAAGTATATGATATTCCTGTATGGGTAAGAGAAAGACATTTTTTCCCAAGATCTATATTTATTTATAATGAAATTACTTGAAAATTGTGTAGTGTATAGTTGTTATATACAAACATCTAACACCGCTGTTTGATTATTGAGATGTATAAGATTTAAACAAAAATTTCAAACAAAATTAAATTTAAAAGAATCTGAGAATATAAAGGATATTATACTAGCTCACATATAGGGATCAAGGGAACAAGTAGTACCCCGTAAAATGGGGTTAATCGAGAAAATTGCCAATTTTTATTTTTGAAATACTTTATTCTTCTTCTAGGGGTTTGCGATAGAGCTTCTTTACGATCATTTATAAGTTTACTTGATAAAAGCTCAGTCAAAATCACTAGAAGAAGATGAATAAAGCATTTAAAACGTTAACTATTTTTTATTCTTAGTTAACACGTTACGAAAAATTTGAGTTTTTAAATTTTACTCAGAATTTTCCTTAACATTATAATGGTTTTAAAAGTTCTTATAGGCTTCTATTACCATAATTCATTTTATTTTCATTTTTTATTCAATTTTTTTGAGCGTTCATTTGCCAAATTATAAAATTAAAAATAAAAAGTTTTTAGTTTATAACAAAAAACCAATTATAGCAATCTGAAAAATTCCAACGTAACAATATGATTTTATGTTCTTACAGATGTTTTTTTTGAAAAAATTGATTTTTTACACAAAATCAGTGAAAGGAACTTTAATTAAAGAATCTGAAAATTACTTTTAGAAAATGCATCAACAAAATAAGAATTTATTTTTTCTCAAATATTTAAAAAGAAAAAAAGAAAAGAAAAGCTTTTAGAAATTAAAATCTATTAAGTATTAAAACCAAGATATAAGTGAATACAGTGTTTACATACACACGCACATCATACAACAATACACACACTTTCTAAAAACAATTTTTTTTGCAATGAAAAAAGGCATCAAAAAACATTTTTTACAAGCATTTTTTACAGTGTCTCAAAAATTTACTATTACAAAGCTTCCTCTAAAGGAAGCAAAATTAATTTATTTATTTAATTGTCCATACGTTTCTCCTTTTCTTTAAACTATATATAACGAGAATGCCAGTGTTTTTGCGAATTCGAAAAATTTGTAAGCGAGAAACAACCACTGAATTTTATTGTCCGAGTTTAACGACGTCTGACCATATCGCGACTGTTTCCACTTGTTTCCACTTGACAAGTAGAGAGTATTGCGCCGCGAACAGATATATATTTTTATCGTTTATTGCGTTTGATGAGGCTGAGGTTTCGAAGCGACTGTTTTGATATAAGAACCGAAGCGAATTTTTCCACTGAACGAAGCCACATTAGCTTCTTTCATGTCGAAATGAATTCCTCATTGAAGATAATTTATTTCCAGTCCAGAAGAATGCGCCGAGTGCAATTTCTCCCTCGCGCTCGGTTAACTTCTCGAGCGAGAGAGTTTAAGACGCCTTCTTTTTATGTATTCTACTTTAATTTAGGCCAGACAAAGTTTCCGAAAGCTTCGAATCCCCTGCCTCGCGCTTTGTCCTTTTAGTTTGCCTGCTCTACTCTTTTTTCTTTTTTTTTATGGAATTAACTTCGTTAAGGCGTCTCCATGCCCTGTTAAACGCGAGCTTTAGCGACGCCGAGAGAATGAGATTGAGCCTGAGATTAAGATCGAGATTTATAGTCCAACTAGAAGACGAACTTATACATACACTTCGCGTCGACCTGCTGCTTATACTGCCTTTTTTTCGTCGTACATGACTCGATGTGATTTTATTAGTGTGCTCGCCGCCCTGCGTTTCGTAAATTGGGTTAATTGAATGTAAATTCGAAATAAAAAAAAAAAAAAAAAAGGAGAAACTTTAAATTGAGTAAAAAGTAATAAAAAGGTCGCAGTTATTATGAAATTTTAATAAATTAGCCTTCATTAATTATCTCAACTTTGCAAAAGATTTAATCTTTCCCTATCTTGGATCTTGGAATATTATTAATTTTCTACGGCATTATGAAAATAAAGCAGTCATTATTTATAAGAATAGCGCCTCATTGTAATTGTAAATGGTTAATCATAAACTTCTAATGAACTTTCTAATGAAGAAAAATAGAGAACATTTTTCCCCAGCGAAAAATAAGAAAATCCAAATCAACCACGAAGAAAAGCAAATTTTCGATTTTTTCCACTTTTTTTTCACGGAAACATAAATGGCATTTAAGTAATGATTTTTACAAGGAGGTAAGTAATATTTGACTAGAAAATTAGTAAAGTGATAAAATTAAACCAACTAAGTACCTGTAAGTGAAATTTCTTTTAAAATTGTACGAATTAGTGACTCTTCTGAAACGTTGACCACAATAAATAGTCGTGCAATACAATTCGGCCAAAATTTAATAAAAAAATAAATCGTAGGTGGCAGGTTTTACTCGACAAATCAATTGATACTATTTGAATAGTCCTTATTCTATTATTAATTTTTTCCAATTTAATTTTTTAGGATAATTCTTATCAATTACCTTCATTTTATGAATTATTATTAAATAAATAGATAAATAAATAAACCATTCTCTCCGCGAATGAAAGATAATAAGTACAATTGAACAGAAAGCTTTATAAATGCAACTAGTAGACATGTAACTAATAACTTATAAAAAATCCATTTTTTCCGAGATTCTACAAAAAAAGCAAAAATATAATCTCTGACTGGTTAAAATTCGTTTAGTAGATTTTGTGATAAGCGGGTAATACACACCCGTGCAAATCCACGTATACATACACATTCAAACACCCACTTTTTAGAAATGTAACGAAATTATCAAGAAAATCACAAACCGCCCTTTTAGGATAATTTTTATTAAACTAATTCTCTTTGCGTTCGAACGATAATAAATAATATTGAACAGTACCCTGATGGAAATAATTTTTGTATATAAAAATGTTATATTTCGGAACACAATTTTACATAAATATTTTATACAAAAATAAACATTTTTAATCAAAAATAAATATTTCCGTTTGAGGTCCGAATTCGATTTCCAAAAAAAAAGTTTAAAAAAATTTTTTAAGGTTTAAAAATGGTTTATTTCTGTTATTGTGCGGGAAAAATATTTTGGCGCAAAACTATTTATTTTTGAAAATACATGTATTTAAACGTTTAAAAATACTAAAAAAACTTATTCAACTTTAAAAAAAATGTTTATTTCTGTGCAAAAATGTATAAAAAGTGTAAAAATGTGATCTTAAATAGAACATAAATAAACAAAATCATACAGATTTACATCGTTCTAAACCTTTTATTTGCACCACACTGAACAAAATAGTAGGCAAAACATTTTTATACACGGATAGAATGAGTAAATAAAAATTGCCAACCGTGAAGTAAAAATGACTAACCTCATAGTAAAGATTGCCAACTTTCTAGTGAAACTTGCCAACTTTCTAGTAAAAATTTTCAACCTTCTAGTAAAAATTACAAAGCGTTTGGTAATTTTTACAAAGCGGTTTGTAATTTTTACTCACTCTTTCTTCTCCGTGCAGTAAAATTTGTCACAATTGTAGCAAATTTTTCTATAAAAATTGTAATTTTTTCCAAAATTTATAGTAATTTTCTTGGCTTGCCAAATCTATCCCCATCTTATTGTATAAACCCTGTACTATTATTGCATAAACCTTATTCCCCTATTATTTTTTTTCAGTGCAGTGAAAGGAGTATAGGAGCGCAGCTGGCAGATGCATTACAACGAGTACCTTATAGGCGTCTTTGATGTTGATAATCTGCTTGCTCTGCGCAACGTATCCGGCGATGCCGACGCCGAAGGGTATGCGTATCTCCTCGGAGCGGGCCCGCTGCACCGCCTCCTCGAAGTCCGTGTCCTGGGTGACGTCGAAGAGCTTGGCCACGAGGTAGCGGTCCTCCAGCGGACCCTTCGCCAGGAAGAGGCTGCCCCGGTCGGCGTGCGTCAGCAGGCCCACGTTCACCAGGATCTTGTGGCAGAGTACGTTGATGTCGAGCTCGTTCGCCACGTCGCGTATCAGCTCCATGAACAGGTCGCCCTCGTCCAGCCTGTTTAGCTCCTCCCTGCGGCCCAGCAGTGTGCTCGACGATCTGATCGATGCGCCACAAATACGGATACGCTAATCTCTCTTTCTTCTCCTCCCTCGCATCACAGACCCAACTACTTTTATACGTGCAGTGCCACGTTTTTTTTTAGTCTGCTTTTCTGTTTTTTATTTGTTCTGCCTCTAAAGCATTCCGTGCTTCACGATCACGTGCGGGATATTGGGTGAATTGGGGGGGGGGGGGGTGTGTATATATAGCTAACAGCATGCTTATGTCATTCCCTCGGGTTGGGCGAATAATTTTTTTTTTTTTTTTTTTTGTCGGGCACGATTTATTATGTAATTCTCTGGGGAAGAATTTTAAGTTCGGAGGACTAGTTTCTACTTTATTAAGGCACTTTAACGGAGATTGCGAGGGCAATCGATAGGGTAGTCGCGGCCAAAAAGTCACGATAACACGATCAAATTTGCATTGAATCTGAGAATCGATTTATATTAGGCACTGTTCGCGTATTACTGTAGCTATCGGAGAACTCGATCAATAAAGATTAACGATTAAAATTGTCTGTGAAAAATTACCGATCTTGATGTTCGCAGTAATTAATTATTAACTTCTTATACTCTGCCCTCGTTTTTTGTTAATATTATCGAACTTTCGTATTATTTTTTATTCGTTTTTTATATTAATTTACACTCTAACTTTGCCTTGAAAACAAAACAATAAAAAACGACTTGCTCTAAAATTAATTCAATTTGTTCGACACATAAATGAGGTACCGTGAAAACGTAAAATTGAATAATTAAAATATATTCTTTCTCTACATTAAATATGCAGTTACCAATAAACATTAAGACTGATATAAGTGGAATATCATTGAATCAAATGGGGTTCAAGAGAAGTCGGTTGGGAAAATACTTTTTCCGCCGATAGGGAGCTATAAGGTCGAGGGGGTAGGCAGCAGAGGGGGGAGGGGGTCCGCGCGTGCAGGGAAAATTGAGAGGGAGCCCCGGACCGAATCGCGCGGCAAGCTCCCCCTCTTCGACTTGGTCGCGCGAGATATCGAAAATGTATTATTTTCGAGTGATACAGTCCGGAGACCCTTGGATTTATTGGCCCGAAAAAACGGCGACGTTGTTTCTTTTTTTGCGCGAGATTTCCAGGGCTAATTTCGTCCGAGGCGTAGTATACCCCGCCGAGAGGGAGTACGCCCATGTGTGCAAATCCACGAATTTCATAAAAAAAATATGAGGGAACAAGAAACGAAAAAAAATGTTTCTTTTGAGGGGACAAGATTTTTCTGATTCGTTAGCTGTCGTATCTAAGATGAACAAAATTGTGAACATGATTTATTGATTGCCAAAGCTTTTTTCCAACCGAATGTATTGCAAGTTAAATTTTTACTAAAAAAAATAATTTTTATTTACATTTGAGCTAAAAATGAGTTTTTGACGTCATTAAAATCATCAGGCCTTCTGTCTGAACTTCATTATTTTATCATAATTTGTTTTTAGTGATAATTTATTGAGTTTTAGTAATTTAGTTTAGTAGATTTTGTTGTCGTTATATTTTGTATCTTTTAAATAAATAATTTAACTACAGAAACTCAAGAAAACGCTAGAAGGAAAGGAATTTCGACTCGATCAATAAAATGCATTAAAACAGATTTGGTCAAAAAAAGTTTGCCAATAATTAATAAACTATGATCGTGAGTTTTGCTTTTTCTGAAACGAAGATCTGTTAATAATAACAGTAAAAATGATGTCTGTTTGAAGAATTTCGGGATCGTTTTATAATGTTTCTCAAAAACTTTTGTGAGGCTGAACCGATATTTTCATGTTAAATGTTATTTATCAAGAATTCAGGAAAATTTCGTCGGGGATGTGGGCTCACAAACATTTTTTTCTGTTTCTGTACTCCAGTTAATTTTCAAAATTTACATATTCGGAAATTTACCAACGAACATTGCAAGCTACGCCAAATTATCCGTTATAATAACTTGTTCCCCTTTATTTTTGCGTCGTTTCGGCGAATAGGTATATCGATCTTATTTTCGTTCGGCGCTGGCGGCTGGTTTAATAAAGCGCAAATATTTTTCAAACAGTGTTTGAACACAGTTTGTCGCGTTTTGGTGGGATGCTTTTATTTTGAATTGATTTCGTCCGCATAGTACGCGAGCTTTTAGTCGATAAAATAATCTACCGGACGGAGGGAGACAAAGTTATTTTTTTTTTGCCTCCGTAAAATTTATCTCTCGGCACGAAATTGAAAATTCTACTTGCGAGTTAACTTTGAAACGCGCTCGCCTATGGCCATCAATTTTCCGAAATTTAGAATTTCCGATAAGTGAAGTATTGACGTTCTCATTCGATTATGAACGAAATTGCTCTTTCACGCTTTTGCCTCTTTTTTCGCACTAATTTTTGCGCGCTAACTAAATTTGATTTTATTTATCGCAAATGCACATTGTGTGCTCGCATAGAGAGCTTCGTTATTCTAAAATTATTTCAGAGGTAAAATGCTATTTTGTTTTATATTTAACTGTTCGTTTTATTCAATTTTGCTAAATTTTATGTTTGAAGGACAACTTTGACCGTTTATCAAGGTAGGACACAAAAAACGCAAATTTGTTTAATTAAAAAAAAAAAAATATTTATTTAATTCTGGTCATTCTATGGTAACTTCTATTCTTTATAATAAAAGGAAGATAGAAAAAACGTTGAATAGAATTTTATAAGAGTGAGTGTGCAGAAGACGTTATCGTCAAATACAATTTTTAATAAACAAATAGAATTATATTATCTCAGTTATTTTATAGATTTGAATTGATATCATAGTTGGAATTACTTTCTTACATATATTAGAAATTTAAGAAAACCATTTTTTTACTTAAATTAATACATAAATAAATAAAAAAAACCTTTCACAGTTTATGTATAACGACTTCTCTCACCTTCCTCAGACGATGTAATAAAAATCGTAAATTGGAATTTTACCGTTTGATCTCGCAAAGATAAAAAAGGGTCCCATGCATCAAACTGTCAAAACTATCTTTCGGCTAAAAGATTTATTATCACTTCGGCGAATCTCAGCGTCCCATTGGACTGTTTTGATCTTTCGTGCGGAATTTATGGCTTCTAAGATCCGATAGTAAAAACTAACTGTCGTAGCGCGACACTTTCCCTTCTCCCGCCACCCAAAAATAGCTTTCTTATCTCGGCAGTGGAGAAAAAAAAAGAAAGAAAATTGAGAAAGAAATAAGACCGAAGGTGTACACCTTGTATCCGTTCGAAAGAGACGGGGCCCGGGGGTGGCTTTGTGCAGATTGTGATTGTGGCCGGGTAATGAGAAGGGAGAGACTGAAAGATAGTGACATGTATATGTAATAAATACTTTTTGTGATCACCTGCTTGGGCTTCGACTGCGCTTGATGGGTGAGTTCGAGGCGAGCCAGGACTGGAAGAGGTCCGAGGTGATGCTGTTGCGCTTGCTGCGATTGAGGGCCCCCTCGTCGTGCTGCAAGCTGCTCGACGATGATTTGGTCGGGGCCAGGCAGCACGTCTGCAGCCGCAGCTTGAGTTCCGGGCTCGCGTTCTCCCGGATCCACGACTCCGCCAACACTGGGTTCGACTCGAGGAATCTGACGGGTTTCGAGAATTTTTTTTTTTTTTTGACCAAGACTTTACTTGTCAATTTTGTGGTGATTAAAGTTATGTAAGACTGTTCATTAGCCGAAGATTCGAGAATCCGGATATCAAGTATTCGAATAAATAAATAAATTTGAATCTCAGATTCGTAGGATGCAGATACTCTATAAGAGTGTGTAAGATTTTCGGATCCACATACATGTGTGATGTTTAAATTGCAATTTATTTAACCTTTTTTTGGGAATTTTCTTTATGGTATTCTCAATTTTTATTCTTAAAGAATATGCGCTGATTCGGATACGAATTGGACTCTATAAAGATCCTAATATTGTATCCGATTCTATAGTATATGCAGGATCCGGCAGGATCTGAATATTGGATTTGAAGCTAGTATCTATGTAGGATCTGAATATTGGATTCTCTATAATATCCGAATTTTTTAAATCTCAGACTCTGGATTTTAGGTATCCGAGTCTTCAGTCTTACTAGCTCTAAGTTAAATATACTTCTAGTAACTAATATCTTTGAGGAGTTAAATTTTAATTGCAATAAGGAAATATAGCGTATATTAAATTCGAAACACTTCGAAACATTCTAACTGGAATTGAGAGTAGAAAATTAATGCATTTACACTCTTTATTAACTGGAATTAACTATCATATAATATAAATTTTAGAACAATTATAAAATTTTAAAACTAAATAATTATTTCATAGATTTATTAATGAAATTACCTAAACAAAAAGAACTGTCTTTGAAAATTTAAATAGTATAATTACACATTAAACAATGCGTCTTTAACTTTGGCATCTTTCAACCGAAAATTTATCTTTCAACGAATGAATTGCTTCTTAAATTCTTGATCTTAATATTCTGCTCTCTGTTTTTTGCAGAGAGTACTAAAGTTTTATATCCAAATATTATATTTCTCTAATAGCAAAAAAACGTCAGTAATCAATGCGAAATATTTGTAATTTCATTATGTTACGGACGAAAAATTGGTAGCATAACGGCAATACATATTTATGCAATTCCGTGCGTAAAGTGCTACTTATACTAAATATAGTTATTTTCGATACAAGTGCGTAAAAGTTGATTGTTGAGTCCGAGAATCAATTCTAGCACGAGTATCGAAGTCTATTTTATGCAACGACAGCGTACAATGCTGATTTTACGCTTGCGTGCGTAAAGTAGCACTTTACGCACAGAATTGCATAATAGTTATTTTCGATACAAGAGCGTAAAAGTTGATTCTTGGACGAAATGACTTTAGTGTCCGAGCGAAGCGAAGGTGATAAACACACGAGTCCAAGAATCAATTTTAGCACGAGTGTCGAATCCTATTTTATGCAACTCTGTGCGTGAAGTACTACTTCACGCACAGAGTTGCATAAAATATTGTTCGATACTAAGTCAGAAG
>JAWWEN010000002.1:1479738-1503966 GCA_035582955.1 Sycophila texana
TATATTTTTGTCAGTGTGGTTACCGGGAAGGCCAGGGCGTGGGGTCGAGTGCGACTCCCCCGGGCCACCACATTACATATAGTATTCATATAATATATCATTGCCATCGTCACAAAAAGATTAATTTCCATTCATTTTTCATGAAATCTAGAATACAAAATTATTTTCAATATATATAAAAAAAAAGTCAGGCATGCATGCACGAACGATTAAAAAATTCCCTCGTTATATTCAAATACAATATATATATAGTTATTGAATTTTAAGAGCACCGCCGGGCAATCCATGACGAAACAATAGGCAGAGGCATGCGAACGATAAATCTTTCGCCATTTCCGGCCGCTGCACAGCATTGATGATCTCTCCCGAGGCAAAGGGCAAAAAAAAAAAAGAGTTTGCACGCCATAAATCAGAGGCGCCAGGCCGTCCGAACTCTTCCGAAAAATCGAGGCGCACAAAAGGCGGCCCGGCGAAATTCCGGCGTCTGGTCGGCGCGTGTAGTCAGTTCGGTGCGTGCACGAGGGCCAAACAGCACAAAGGCCGCGGGTCCCCTTTAATGGCATTCCCAATCGAATCTCGGAGCGCCTACTAACTTCCGCTGGTGTATGTCCATTAGGGTCGGCCCATGACGCAGCCGTGGACTTTGGCGTATGTCTCGGTGTAAAGTAGCTTGCACGTGGCGGCGTTGTTATCGAACGACATCTCGGCCACCTTCATCTCCGGATTCACGGCGACCTGTGGACACCGCCAAATTCCCCCTTAATTACCGGCGCGCCAATATCAACTGCCGCACGCCGCGCCCCGCAATTCTACTATTCCCTTCTTTCGCTAATCCCCAATGAACTAAGCTCGTTTGTTGGATCACCGTGTTATACTATGAAAGCTGCGTAAAGCTCGTTTGCTTGAGGAAAGAATGCTATTTCTTTTCCGTTTCTATATACGTTGGTTGATCTTCCGCGTTTCCAGCATTTATTATAAATTCCTTTCTTTTTTCGTAAGAACATAAGAATAGTATATTAATATAGTTAATAGAAGACGTTTTTGTGTGAAGGTTATTACATTTTTTGGTGTAAATTTAGTATTTGTTTCTAATGTTTTAGTGTAAAAAATATTCTAAAAGATTGTTGATTTATAGGAATTGCTGCGCATTCGAAAATCATTTTTGCTTCCAATTACCTGGTAATAATAGTCGATTAAATCCGATTTATTAATTGGAAATCTTAATGCAAATTAGTACACATTAATTCTGATTAATTTGTATTAAGATTTCTAATTAATTAATTTTTTTTAAATTTTTTCAATGATTTCGTTTATAAAATTAATTTTATAAAAATGCATAAAGCTATCTGTCTGAGAAAGATAGAGCGAGCGTCGTTCTATACATTTGTGAGTAAGTGCACAGGGCTGCAAGTTTATTAATATGTAGTTGTTATTTTGACTTCCTACACGAATTAATAATTATTGACTAAACTTCTTTAACCGAGGATGAGATAATAAAATTTTCAGACAATTTAAATGATAAAGTCAATATAAAACCAGGTATCTATTGGGTCTTCAATTTTCTAACAATTTACAAAATTTATGAACTGAACTCTTCAAAAACATCATAAAAATAAATGAACACCGTTTGCAATAAATCAAACGCGCATTCTAATTGTTGTAAGGGAGTAGTATAAAACTTTTAATCTTTATATTAGCCTAAGTATATTAGTCATTCTACGTCGGATCAATCGAGGAGATTATAGAATAATCTTGCAATAAATTTAATAAGTATGGCACAAATTTTTAAGAATGCGCTGCGCTCTTTCACATTAGTTTATTAGTTTTAGTTTATAAGCAATAATTTCTTCCTTTTAGTAGATGTAATTTATTGTAAAAAAAGCTTTTAAGTCCGTATAATTCTTAATAAATAAATAAATAAATTAGTGATATTATACACCTGGATCCCTTGTGGGCCAATGAAAAAATCATGCAACTTAAAAAGTAATTAAATGAATAACTATATATATATACGACGAGCCATGGGTGCAGTCGACTATCGAATAAGAGAAACATCTCTCTTTGCGAGAAGTGAGCACGCCTCGAATCTAATCAAAGCAAATTGGCCCCGCGACGCCACCCCAAAAAGCAGGAAGGAAGAAAAGCCAAAGCTGACGGAATTGGGAAAAGGCAATTCGGAGCTTTGGAAAAATTTATGAGGCGCCGGCACTGCACGCTTTTCTGTTTTTGTATTTTTGTCCGTTCCTACGTACAAGGAGGTGCGATCGCCGTGTAGTACTTGATCGTATTTATGCATGAGATTGTACGGGTTCGCTCGAAAAATTTCGAGCTCATATTTGAAAGTCTCAGTTTTATTTTTTCGTTCGAACGTCCATACGACACTCTTTTTTTATTTTTACGTTTTACAAAAGAATGTCGATCGAGATTTGATTTTACTTTGTAAACGTGTATAGTTTATTCATTATTATTATTTTTCGTAAACTGCGTTCTCACAGTACCGATAATTATTTTTCATTTATTTGTATATTTTTTTATATTTGTTGTCTTATCGTGTAGAGCTATTAATGTAAATAAATAAATATAATCTACAAACGTTTTATAATAAAAGATTATTATCATATTAGGCCATCATCGAATTTCTTGATTGTCTTAATAATTAAATTAAACATGTCTATTGCACTTATCATTTGAGTAGAATTCACGAAAAAGTTCTGCAATAAAAGCTTCTTGAGGAATTCTACTCAATAATGGTAATAAAATGCAATAAAACGTTAAGTCATTCCATATCGAGATCAATAGTACCAAATTGTTCGAGATTTTGTTATTACAAAATATCGAAAAAATGCATTGTAAAAAAAAAGTCATTTAGAAAAAAGTATCGTCTTGATCTTGACGAGAAAATCTTAATCTTGAATAAAGTAACTAGTAAGTTTCCAAATCAGCTGTTTTGATCAATTTAAGTGATTTAAAAAATATAAAAATACAACTTTAAAATATTTTTTGCAACCCTTGTGAACAAGTTTTTATTAGAAAGTATCTCTACTTATTAGTATTTCGAGTCAAGGTTTCGGTCTTGAAAATTTTTAATAATCTTGTCTCTTGGTATTGAGTCCCGCCTTGACCCTGAGTACCAAATACTAATCTCGGTCTTAAAAAGTCATCAAAAATCACCAAAACATCATAATTACGATAACTCAAATAGACAACTTTCTTTGATAAAAAAAAATAAATAAATAAGTAAATTACATTCGAGCGCAAGCAACTCGTAAAAACTTTGCATTCGTTAGCATTCAGCGCGAGAACGATCATTTGCTTCGAAAATACGAAACCTCAGGTGGCATAAATCTGGCCCGATATCAATTACCGTAAAACAAATTGCACTAGCCGCCGAGAGCAAACACATTTTGGAATCGAGCGAATTTCCAGTGGTCGTGTCGTTTGAATGCCGCGCCACCGGTAGGGGGGCCAAATCGATGTTTGCGCGAGGGCGCGCGAGTATAAGCGTTAATGCCGTAAGCTCGCGCTGCTGGAAATTACGTCGACACGGAGTATTACCTTGAACGTGTAGGATCCTGGGGCGAGCTCCGTGATGTCGACCCACTGGCAGTCGATGTTGTACTTGTAAATATCGCTGCAGTTCACCGATATACCCTGATCGCCGTAATTCGCGCACTTGTACCTGCGGCGATGAATATTATTTATGTATTTATCATTAGGCGATACGTGCCTTTTTTTCATCGCGTTTTTTTTATTATTAGTGGTAGGAGAAACACTGGAATATTTTTGTTCTCTTATTATAAAGCTTCTTTAGGTTCAAAAGAAGATTTATAATAAATTTTTTTTCTGCTAAAATTAATATATTTCATTGTTAAAATTAGTAGGTATGTTAACAAACGCGATAGTCATTATACTGCAAAATTTTGCGTTACTTTACTTGTTAACAAAAAAATGTTATTAAAAAAATTTGTGAAAGGTTGTGAAAGGTATAAGACTAAATTGCGAAGAAAACGCACAAAAGAAGCATGAAGTATAGTGAAAAGTAAATATTTCAAAAATTTGATAATGCCTTGGGTTGGTCATTTATGATAGGATGATTACTTTACGTTTATCAGGTTTTAAAAAAGTTTAACTTTACTTTGGTGCTTTAAAAATGACAAATTAAAATAGGCCTTTTTAGAAATTTGCTCCTCTTCAATAAAGGTAATTTTTGTTGGTTATTTACCTGGGACGAATGCCTGGTAAACATTGGTTATCCTCCAAACAGAAAGAAGCCTTGTGTCCCTCTGCCAGGCGTTTTCCTGTAGAATCGATGAT
The DNA here is from genome assembly GCA_035582955.1 of Sycophila texana. Lineage (NCBI taxonomy): Eukaryota > Metazoa > Arthropoda > Insecta > Hymenoptera > Eurytomidae > Sycophila > Sycophila texana. Next base: position 1,484,053 of record JAWWEN010000002.1, read on the forward strand.
GTCAAAAGTAGCGAACACTTCCATCGAGTGATAATGCCTAAAAAGACGTTAATTTATATTTTATTTATTTATTTAAATCATCAAAAAAGGTTGAAATAAAAACAAAAATAAAACTAAAACTATCCCTTCTTAAAAAATCCATGGGCTTTTTATTGTTGATGCTATTTCTCGCGTTGTGATTGGTCGAGCGATAGTTGTCTTTTATTATTTATTTATTATTGATATTATTGTTTATGTGACAACCTCTAAACTGAATCTCAGCGCGCGAAGCGCGCGCCTGATCTAGTTTTTAAAAATTTAAGGGAAGATTTATTTATTTATTTCTTGATTATTATTATTTAACGATGCACAGACCATGATGCATAACAATATCATAACAAGTTAACAAAACGAAACATAAAGTAATAAGTAGCGCAAAAAGACCTAATTCAAAATTTATTACACCAATAATATGCATAATATTTCTGAAAGCCAGAGTATGGAAATTCCTGATTTATTTGAATTTTATTTCGAAGTAAAACCATTCGAAAATTCCATAAATTATACGATAATTAACAAAATTAAAATAAATCCGTAAAATCCAATTAGAATCAAAAAGATTATCAAGAGATTATATTTATTATATTTTATAAAAAAATACGTCGTCTACGGTAAAAATGCAAAGATTTAATTAACAGTTTACCACCCAAGGAATGAAGCAACCTCAGTATATTTGTGATTAAATTTCCACGGAGAAATGTCGCTTTTATAAACAACGTAACATAACATTTTATATATTGTACTCCCTCCAACTTATGCGATAAAATAGCCGCATATGGCACCCAAATTTTGGTACCATGAATCAATTAAAAATTGTTAATCCCTTATATTAAAATGCATTGTGATTATATGATCGAATTGAATGAAGTCGAATTATCGCATTATCGAAATTGAAGAGTGTGAAAGTAGTAGCAATTAAGCGTTTCCTTTTTTGTTTTTGTCGTCTTCGAACTAAAATAATCAGCGCGCGAAGCGCGCGTGTGAATTCTAGTATAATAAACTTTATAAAGCTTTAACCTCAAAATCGCAACTTTAATGCCTGCAATTTTCGACCTCTCCTGCTATAAAATATTTACAGTTCGAAATTATAGTGCGTAAATAATTATTCGAAAACCGTCGTCGGGATTAAATAATCAACTTACATACCGCTGGGTTAAATATTTAATTTCATGACAAAATCTACCATATTTTATATTAAAAAGAAAATGAAAATTTCAAAGATAAAAGTACAATAACTATATAATTTTACCTTTAACGATATCATTGTTAACTCATATTTTCCTTTTAAACGGGACTCAGTAAATTTAAACATCAGTAAAGTCTAGTTTTAATGAAACATGCTCGATTCGCATTCGAATCACCGGCTATAAAAAAAGTAATAAAAAAGTTTTAGATGTCCATAACAAGCGGACACACGTACAAGTACGAGTAAACATATACCAATCACATTTAGTCGATATCTTTCCAAAAAAACTATTTTAATACATTTTTCCATCGCAATATTTTATCCTCCCAAACTGTAAAAAAGAACTTTTCTATCCTAAACACCACGGTAAAAGTTAAGTAGCATATATAACGTGCAATTAGAAAAGCAATTGAAAAAAAAGAGAGAGAGCTTCGTATAAAAGTTCGAATCTACGATATTGCAATTAAACGGAAAGTCGCTCAAGGTGAGCGCAGGCCAAGGTGTATTTGCCCCGTTTCAGCATATCGTCCATAAAAATCTCGAACGCTGCACTGCAGAAGCCACGCATGCACTTTCCGCTAAAAAGCTTTAAAAGAATTAAAGAGCGTCGAGGGCGCGCAAAGTTATTCCTGCACAGCCTCGCAGACGCTCGTCGAAGAATTAAAAAAAGGGAGAAGGGGGCGTTACGACCAAATGAAAAAACGGAAAAAATTTTAAGTTATATAAATACAACCATTGCTGAGTCAACGTATCTCAAGTATAATTGGATTAAGTAATATATTAGCTCTAGAAAATTTATACCATCTTTTCTAAGTGAAGTACCAGCTGTAGATCTTTAATGCACATTAAACTATTATTTATACACCTCATCATATTTCAAAGTGGGCTGTAATTTTGTGATAATACCTTTAATAAAGTTTAAATTATCCTGTAACAATTACTCTAATCTGACAAGAGAATGTCGGGCCTCCAGGTCACAGATTGTTATGACTTTAAAAATTGTTTTCTAGTATCGAATATAAACGAAATAAACCACCTTTAGTTTAATCAAATAGGCTTTTATTCAGCAGATGTAGTGTGGTTTATTAGCATTGCAAGTACAACTTTTTTAGCGTTGATGGACATATGGGCAATGCTAATGTTTTTAATTGTACCTGTTGTACAAAGACCGGTTAGATCAAACTAAAGGTGATCTGTTTCATCATTCGGTATTAGAAAACGATTTTCCAAGTTTCATCCAAATCTGTGGCCCGGAGGCCTGACAGTCTTCTTGTGAGAGAAATGATCCTAGTAAAAATTGCTGCGCTGGTTGGGAAACTAGTCACTGAGCGAATTACATGAGCGAATCCTTGAATTTCATAAAACAACTGGAGCACAAAAGTGTAAACTGGACAAAATGAATCTCGATTACAATGATCACAATTCACCAAAAAGCTAAAAATTATATTAAAAATTATATTAAAAATTCTCAATTTTTTACACGTTTGTGAACAACTCTAAGATATAAAAAAACTTACCTGACAGGTATGCCCTAATAGTACATTATGTTACAAGGGAGGAAAGTACAGTATTATTTTCGAGGGAATAATGCACTTTGCTCCCATGTAACATACGGTCCTTTACTCCCGATCTCCATATAGTAGCAATTTTTTTGTATCAAAAATTAAAAAAACAGTTGTGCAAGGAATAAAGAATTCTGTATTCCCTACTGTTTTACAGTCAAACCGGGAATAATAGCACACTTTATTCTCTGTTTTGAGGGAAAGAAAGTATTTTTTATAGGGTGGCCGGGAGTAAAAAATCTTTTTTCACAGTTTCTGTACCCCTGTCGTTTTTTGAAGTCCGTAAATATGCAATGAATTTTACTACAAAGTATAGCAATTTTTTAATATTCAGAATGTCAGTCTGTGATTATTTTCACAGACAGTCAAATAATTATTTACTGAAATATTTGTCTCCTACACTGAAAAAAAATTTGTTAATTTTAAGTAAACATTTACTTCAATAGTACTTGTTGAATATTCCTTTGAATCAACTAAACATTTCTTTGTAACCAAATGAATTTATTTGTTTATAAATAAATTCAGTTGTTTGAAAAAATTAATTACTCGAATAAATATTTAACAAGTACTATTGAGGTAAATATATGCTTAAAATTACCAAATATTTCTCTCAGTGTAGAGTATCAATACAACGTCGAAATTTCGTTCCGTGAAGAAAGGCTTGGACGTGCGTATTGGCATACGAAATTTACATATATACGTACATGTGACACATGTGCCACTCCCAGAGGTGCTTGGGCACGGCCGGGCGAAAGTCCGCAGTGCCGGCGTTGAGGATGCGGGCGGTGAATCGCAGCAGCCTGCGGCTCTCCCACTGCCAGTGCACGCGCTCCCGCTGCACCTGGTACGCCTGCGAGGCGACGCAGTTCTCCTCCATGGCGCACTGCAGCCAGTAGAGCTGGCGGTCCTGCAAGTGCGCCGTGCGCTCCAGCTCCATGTGGTCGAACACGAGGTCGGCCAGACGCGGCGAGCATCGCAAGCCCGCCACGTTCTCGCCGACACCTGCAACAGCGAGACTTCTGCGTGCATCTTTTACCGAGGCCACCGTTAATAAGTGTCTCGTACTCCTTCTACGTAACTGCTTTTTCTTTTTCTTGTCTTTTTTTTTTCGGCGTGGTCGTCTTGTTTATAAAGATTTTCTTTCGGGTGAAAATATTTTTACTGAGGTTTCGCGGAATTACTATTAAAAGTGCGAGTTGTAGTGAGCGAGATTTTTATTTAATTAGGGTAGTTTTGTTATCATTTTTGAGTCCGTGATTTGTACAAATTAAGTGCATGCAATAAAGATTTTTAGGATATTAAATTGTTGTGTGCCTTTAGCGCAGTTTAGCGCATTTCAGATGTTTGAAAAAAGCTATATTTTTTATTTAAATTTAGAAAAAAGTGGTGTATAAATTTAAATTTAAAATACTTCGGTCATTAGATTTAGTTTTTGAATGCAACATTATATTTACAAGTATTGAAGTATACAAATAAATGAAAAAAAAATATTTACAAGTATTATTAAATGCAAATATGGCAGTGTTTTTTGCAAAAATTTTCTTGTAAATTTAGTAATTTATTTATTTATTGTTTTATATATATAGTCATCTGCAATGAAGTACATCCCTTTTCATTACATTTTTTTCAAATTCTGAAATGTGCATAGTCTTCGTTACAGCTGGCGAAGAAATATTATTTCAACTTAGGTTACAGTAGTTCTTGTGGAACGTAAACATTTTTTAAGCTAATTAATTGTCTATCGATTATTAAAAAAATATAAAGCATATAATACTGTAAAAATATTAACGAAGTTAATTAAGATCTGAAAAAATTAATTCATGCATATATTAATGAAATGCATTATTAATTAATTTATATATTCCAATAATTTTTCTTCTCTTTGAAAAAAGAAAATAATGTTTCATCTTTCATGCGGGTTTATTTTTTTCGCGATTTTTATAATTGAGGTAATTTAATTCCACGATTAATATAAGTTTCGGATATATGAAAATCATATTGTCAATCATTTTTTTTTTCTTTAATATTTTATCGTCAACGTATATTAAAAAAACTATTAAAATATACTGGCTTTGTTGTAAATACGTCCATTTTTGCTTCTTAGCAGAATAAGCTTTATATAGCTGTGGAAAAAAAAGTTTCCGAAGAAGTTTGTTTTGAGGAATTTGAAGTCGAATTGTGCTATTCATATAGAAAATTGGTATATAGTTTTGTGTATATGTGTGTGTGGTTGAACCTTTTTTTAATTCGAAGCTCAAAATTCTTTTCTGTTCTTTTTTTATGATGTGTGAAGAAGGATATATATTTTGTATTTTTTTTTAAGAAATGTTGTTATCGACGTTAAAAAGGTAATATTTATTCTTGTACAATTTCAGCTATCATATATATTGTTTCAGCAAGACTAGTTAAAACAAAAAATCAAAATCAAAAGCAAAAATGTAAACAATGTCTTTGTTTGCTAATTAGCTAACGTGTTCGAAGTTCACCCTGGAAACGACGGGAAAATGCTAAAGCAACAATCTTCACAGCCTCTATTTCACTTTGTACACTATTTCAATTTTGTTTCATATCGTGAAAATGGATGCAACGGACTTGTAGAGCGGAGCCTCCGAGCGTTTGGCGTAAAGTGTTTTGATCTATCCCCCTATTGACCTGATTCCATTAATGGAAATTAATAAATTCGAGCGAAAACAAAAACATGACGCAAGCGTGGGTGACCCACTTCGCCGGCTGAAATTTTTTTTATGAAAATCTTCGAAGGCAGGGGAGCGAGCTGCGCGCATTAGATCACCCACCCCTGATAATACAACGAAATGCGGGTTACCACGATACCCTCTGATACAGTCGAAGCAAATCACACTGAATATTCTCCCTCTCTACTTTGATGTTTTTTAATAAAAAGTTTAAAACCATAGAGTAATATAGTCGACGAATTTTTTCGACTAAATTTAATTTTCCAAATTTAATTTCGTAAAATCTGTATAATAAACCAAATAATTAATTTTTTTTAATTTCTTATGAGTAAAGTATGCCCTAGATTATTAAAGAAATCTTACTATAATAATAATATTATGGATTATTGAAGATGTATAATTAATGAACTAACGATCTTCTAGTCAATATATTGCTATTATATAATAAAAGGATTCTAATGGGTTTAATCACGCGAGCTTTTGTAATCTATAATAAATACACTTTGTTCTAAAATATTTCAATTAACAGAATATTTCGCGGACATGAATCATCAAATATTCGGTCGTTGACAGCTTATTTTATGTATTGATTTATTTATTTGTTGAAAAATATGACTGAACATAATCATACTACAGTTTTAAAATCTGTATAACATCTGATTCTTAATTCTAATATTAACTTTATATTTGTTATTATTTTCAGAGCACTGATTAATTAATATAGTGTAAAGAGAAATCCTAATTCATTGCTCTCTTGAATATGGTACCATTTCCAACTATCTGATTTTAATTAATTTTAAATAAATGATACAAATTTTTTAATACTGTCACTAATTTAAGGATGACTCTGCCCGTTTATTATTTTTAAATAAATATACTTTAAAAAAATTAATAAATAAAATGAATTGCAATAATTCTAATGAAAAGAAAAATAAATTAATTATTCATTTTCTTATTTAATATCATTATTTTAATTTTTCAATAAATAAATAAATAATATAAATAATATAAATAGTTTAAAAGTGTGTGAGCGCATACCGGGGCAATCGAGTTCATTGTCATGGAGACATTCAGCAATATTAGTCTCGTTGCCGTGGCACTTGATTCCGCTGATGGCCATCGGTAGTCTGTCACCAGCGAAGAAATTTGTCTGGTAGATTTGCGTAGCGTAGCCGAGGCCGAGCTGTCGGCAGATCACCGCCGCCTCCAGCAGGGACCATCCGTCGCCGCAAACGACACCCCAATCTGCCGGCATGCCACGTTAGTTACGGAACATATACACTTTCAGATTCCGATTTATCGTGGGCAATTTTTTTTTTTTTTTCGACGGGGTGACATTTGAAATTGGAAATTTTTTTGTATCGGATCGAACCGAGCGTGAATTATGAGAGTTTTTTTTCACGGGTCAGATTATATTGGATTATCCTGAAAAATTTTAAGCCAATTATATAAGTTTTGATCTGTACACTGCGCTTATAAAAAAAAAAGGTGTGGCAATAAATTAGATTTCAGGAATATCAATATTTGGCAACAAATTGACGTAAAATCTTCTTTTTTTTTATTACAATTTATGTTATTCAAATTTTGCACGTGAAAAATAAATAACTTTTTAAAATGTAATTTCAATCAATTACAACAGCAATTACGTTTTATTAGCGTTTAAAATAAATTTCAGTATAATTAAGAAGTGAAATCCATAATCATTAAGTTTTTAATGATTATGGATTTCTTTAATTTATTGATGATATTGAATAACAACAAATTTTTTTGATTAATCGACTTTGTGAGATACACATCAAAACGTTTTGAATTTTGGCGCCATTATCCTTTAACCAATCAGATTCCTTCTTAAACACTATGCCATCCTGTTGAAAATGTGAACTGTGTGAATTTCCACAAGGAAAGATATGTGGAATCCATGTGGAAATCCATGTAAAAACCACGTAAAATACACGTGAAAATCTGTTCCAAAACGTCACGTGGATTTCCATCTGGATTTTTACGTGAATTCCACATGGACAAAATAAAATATATTTTTTTTAATCTCTCCTTGAAAATATCCAAAGAAAAATCCACGCGGATTTTCATGACAACTTTTTTTCTCCTTGAGAATCTCCTTTTACGCGAATATGCGAGTCAAAAAATTTTCTATTAGATTTACGTAAAAATCCTCATGAAAATCCGCGTGGATTTTTCCATGAATATTTTCAAGGAAAAATTGAAAAGAATAAATTTATTTAGTTCATGTGGAATCCACATAAAAATTCACATGGATCCTTATATGGATTTCCACGTAAATCCCACATTATTTCCTTGTAGTCCAGGGAAATTAGCAGAAAATCAGTTAAAACTAAAAGAAACATATGCATAACTTTTATTGTTGAAATTCACGTAGTCACTTTCAACAGGGTGTCGCTTTTTTTAAACAGGATTATTTAAAAGACGATTCGTCGCTTTAATACTGCGATAAGTGTAGAAAAATTTGAATCTCACAAACGATATACGTAACACAAGTTAAAAAAACTATTCCAATCTTAAATTTCTCATTTTCGAATTTAATTAAGCAGCCCGATCGTCAAGGCGAAGCTCAATAAAAACCGTTCAAAATAGGCGATCTCAAAGAGCCTCCAAGGGAAGAGCAAAGGAAGTAGGATGAAAATTCTAAATCTAAAATAAGCCACCGAAGAAGGTTGAGCGCGGAAAAAGGGGATCGAGAGAGAGGGTATAAGCCTTTACCTCGTCGCGCACAGCCTTCGAGATGGCTCTGCGCGATCGGAGGCCCCGGGAGCTCTTAAAATCGCCGATCCGACAAAAGGGGGCTTAAAAGCCGAGCAGCATTGACGCGGCCATCTGAATAGAAGCGGAGGGTCTTACCGGAGCCGCCGAGCTTGATCTCGAGGCGTCCCTGCCGAGGGCCGGCCAAGCGAAGGGCGAGCCCGCGCCGATGAGCGTCCCTGATCTTGCTCTTCCTCTCGACGAAGTTCAAGGTCGGTCCGGGGAACGACAGTCCGCTGAAGTTGCCCCTCGCGTCCTCGTGTTGGCAGATGACGCCGGCGGCTTCGTGCCCCTTGCAGTCCGTTTTACCCCAGCCGTCGAAGCGGCACTCTGCCAGCGACGACTCCGTGCCCTCGCACAGCACGCCGTCCATCCAGAAGCGCCCTGGTAAGACACAGCTCGAGGTTTTTCCTCTTTATTAGCGCGTGCGAAGTCCGGGTAAAAAAATTTTTAAGTTAAGATGAAGTTTACGCGAAGTTCATGTTTGCATTGAGTTCAGATTAATGTGGCCAATGAGACTTTTCCAAACGTTCAACTATGTTTTTATTAGAGGTTTGACAAAATATCATATACAAATCATAAAAAATTAACGGTAACATTATTTTATCATTTTATATTAGCACACTTGGTTTAAACATTTTAAAAAGTAAATACAAAATACAACTGCTTGCAATTGGTGAAAACTCAAAAAATTTTATTGAATTTATGTAAAAAAAAAAACTTCATTTATAGTTCATACGAGATTGTCAAGAAATTTTTTTAAAAACTTTTTATATTTTAAAAGTTGATCAGCCGACGTTAATGAACATGTGAGGGTGCACCCCAGACGCGTATTTTACAGATGCTTACACCAAATTGACTTCGTAAAATCGTGCCTTGCACATGCTGTATTTAAAAAATACGAAATGTACTACTTTTCTTGTGTCAATTATAGTGCATCGAAATAATTTGGAAAATCATTACTATAATAATTATTAATTTATATAAACACATTAAGATTATTTGTAAGAATTATAATGAAGCTCCCCGTGAAAATATCTACGATCTGTAAACACTGGATAATTTTTCAAGAAAATCAATGTAATTTTTATCTATAAATAACGGACCTTTGTAAAGCTCTTTAAAAATGCCGCCGATTTTCTCGTACAAAGTACAGTGAAGCTTCCCGTAAGAATTAAGGAGCTTTACTTAAAAAAATTGCAAAGAGATTTTCCCATAAAAAAATTCCAGTGCTTGCAAATCGTCCCTCGATTACGTTTTTTTACTTAATTTGTATGGGGAGCTTTACCGCATCATTTTTACGAGAAAATTCTCTCAGTGCATTGATATCGAAATAATTGGCTAAATAATTTTTATAATTTTTCTACTTTTAATTCTGATGTAATAAAATGTATAAATAAACAATGTGTTAAGGAGGGTATTGTGTGAAACGAATTATTGTTTATTCATTATTCACAGAAACTAGCGCGCAAAAAAATTAACACAGCTCTCACGGGAGGTACACTCATTTTAAGCGGAATTTATGAGATTTTCTGGCTGTAAAAATGGAATTATAAACAAAATATTAACAAGGAGAGTGCACACCCTCTGGGTCCGAGATCTTTCTCAAAGTTCGCAGGGTAATTCTTTTATCATAAATAATGAACACGTGCCTCGGAATTTTGTCTCACATAGGGCTTAGTTACAATTTTAATGTATTTTTATTTATTTGCAACTCCCAAATCAATGAAGACTTTTTTAATCTGATAAGTCTCAAATTGTCGTTTTTACGCATGTTTGTAAGGCTTTCAATTTTTGTCGCGTTTAGATATTCGAAATGACTATCTTAAGCAGAATACTTTCTTATAAATATATTAATTCGCATAACTTTCGATGCATTCTTAAATAAAAAGTTCTTAAAAACCTCCCTTTAAATAAGTTAAGTAATTAATGAATTAAATCATTTATTATAAAATAGAATAAATAAATGTTAGAAACTTGTGCAATTATATAAAAGATAAAATATTTATTAAAAATACTCCAAAATATCACAGGCAATTGACGCCTCATCTTTAGCACTTTTCATTGTCAACTTGTAGTCTTTATAGAGTGAAAAGTGTTACTTCCGCGATCGACACTAACAACCAACCTTAATACCTTTAGCTTGAATAGACGGCTGCAGTCAATAATCATTCCGAAACGTCGTCGTCGCCATTCAAGAGCATGCAAAAAATCTCAAGATAGTATGCTTTCAAAGAGCAAATAAACGAGTAACGCATTTCCCTTGAAAAAAAAGCTCAAGCAGGCACGTAAATTGCGAAAGCCATGAAAGTCCACGTAAACTCGCTCGCAGATTCGCCGCAGCGAAGATTGAAAAAAGACTCGGAAAGTTCCGAAGCATTCGATCGCTCGCGCTAAAATACGTAATTTAACTTTACTTCTTGCCTGGCCGAATTTAGCGTTGCCGGTGGCTCGAGCGCCTCTGGCTCCGTAGCCGAGCTGCTTGCAGACGAGCAGGGCCTCCAGCTCGTCCCACTCGTCGTCGCAGACGTTGCCCCATCTGCCCTTGTGCAGGATCTCCACGTTACCTGCGGGCAGAAATGAAACGTATACACGTAGTTTAAAAAAAAAAAAAGAAAAAGCTCTGGAAGCTTCTCTGGCGGAGGTACTCTGAGCGCCGCGAAATATATCATCTTCGGGATCTCGTATCGAATTTCTGTTTCAATTTCGCGACCTGGGAATTCTCGAGTTTTTATGCTGCCTCTAGATAAGAAAAGGGGGAAACTTTTCAATGAGCTTCGATAGGCACGACTGCGGTTGGAAAGTTGTACGAGCGAAATTTGCAGTCTCCTGAGAGCAGCTTTCAATTTCATTAGCTGTATAAACGTGCTTTTATTAAACTTCCTTTGTATATGCATACTTTAATGTAATCTTGAGCAATCTCCCTTTGTAGGTTTATGTAAAGTACTGCAATTGTGCCTTGTATAAATTAAAGCAACTTCGCTGCTTGGTCCGGCGATATCCGGATTTTTAATGACTGATATCAACGTCTGGTTTATTTTCAATATAGTAGTATAGTGTGTCTAATTGAAGCAAGTAATTAACTTTTAAAGTAAAAACGTCGTGGTGATTACTTTTAGTTGAAATATTGTTTGAATTAATTTAACTGAATTTGGTTTGTACCAACATCTACATTGGTGGAGTACCTGGTAGAAAATTAACCAGACATTGATCATAATATCTAATTAATGTGTTTTATAATTAATCGTTTGTTTAGAAAAGAGTTCATTTACCACCAGGGGTGTTAATTAATTTTCTACACGTTCCCTTCGTATTAATATATGCTTTGCTTTAAAGGTTGAATTGAAGTTTCAATTTTAAAATCTCGAGTCTCGAATTTGATAACAGAAAAATAGCTGCAATTATATTTTTGCTTTTGAAAATATTCAAAGACAAAAATTCAGGTGATTTCCATAGTTATTCTTAAAAAGAGTTCACCTAAAAATAATTATTTTTATTTCAACTTATATATATATTCACATATTAATAACATTTTTTGATTTGATTTAGAGTTAATAAATCAGTGCAATTAATCAGTCGTCGATATAATCGTTAGTCAATAAAATCCCTATAAAAATCATTAACTAATTGCAAATCACTATTAATAATACTACACCGAAAAAAAATTTTGTAATTTTAAGTAAATATTTATTTCAATAGTACTTGTTAAAGATTTCTTTGAATCAACGAAACATTTCTTTAAAACTAAATGAACTTATTTGTTTCTAAATAAATTTGGTAGTTTCAAAAACATAATTACTTGATTCAAAGAAATATTTAACAATTACTATTGAAGTAAATATATTTACAAAAAATTTCTCTCAGCGTATTACCAAAGTATAAACTGATTAAAAATATTGCTTATAAACGTCCCCGCGTCAACGCCATAACCACCTCAAATTTTTACAAAACATCAAAGCAAGAAAGATAAAACAAGCGCCTCTTCCAAACAAACGTAACTATACCGCTGTTAAAATTTCCGAAGAAGTGAAAAGAAAACTGTATATAGAATCTGGAGGAGCGCCGGGTTGCTCCGCACGGCAAATCAATCCGCAATCGAATCGATCGCGCGGAAAAACAAAGGGGACAGAGGCTTCCAGCCGAAAGGCAATCGATGCGGCCACTTAGGTGGCGCGGATTAAAAATGAAAGGCCGCGCGAACGAGCGGCCGATTTATGAATGAGCCCGGGCCGATTAGCCGCGAGCGGATGATCGCGTGCGGGAGCCGCGCCGGCACACTTCGCCGCTGACCTCTTTTTAATCGGCGTTACACAATAAAAGCCCGGTCGCGCGCGCTCGATCGGCCTCCTCGGCGCTCGCCCGCACCCTCCCACCACCGTGCCGACCTATTCTCCGCGTCGCGCTCTCCACAAGGGTACGGCCTGCTGCGTGCATCACACTTCTAATTATCGCCCCGTTTCGCGCTCTGTTTTTCTTTCTTTTCGCTTGTCAGCGTAATTTTTAGTGTATTAATGAATGAAGGATTACACTGTAAAAAACAATGACTGAAAGTTACACCACAACGTGTTAATTTTTATCGGAACATTTCGATCAGTGTTACTAATGAATCGTTTGCATCTGATCGGTAAAACGGATGTCAACATTAATTCATACAACTGGATCGGTGTAGCTTTTTTAACTTCTTGAGTGTCATTTAGGGATGTAATTAATAATTTGTCTCACACAAGTTTCACACTGATCGGTGTGATTTTCTTGAACGTTTTTTAACTATACACCGTCTTGGTATTTGTAGGTCTATTTTACACCGAAAAGTGTGAAATCTTTAATCTTTACACTGCCCAGTGTAAAAACAATTTGTTATGGTAATTTCACACCAAAATTCAACACCGATTCATAACAACTTTACACTTTGGTGTAAAGTTACTCAGATTTTTTTTTTACAGTGTACTACTTAAATAGTGAAAAATTTGAACTTAATTTATCGAAAATTTTTACCGATATAGTGTAAACTTAACGCTCTAAATATGAATGTCCTTGTGAAAATAATTTTTTTGCAAAAATGATCATAAATGTGTACAAATGTGTAAAAATGTTATATTTCGCAACTTAGTTTTTCATGAATTGATACAAAAATACTTTTACGTGAAAGTCTGAAGATCGAAAAATTTTGACGATCCACAGCTTTCTCTATATGAGAACGCAATAAACACTTTTAAACAAAAATGAATATTTTCATTTGAGGCCCAAATTAGAGTCTCAAAAGCAAAAGATTAACAACATAATTGTGCGGGAAAAATATTTTTGTACAAAACTGTTAATTATTGTGTAAAGTTTTCCTTTTTAAAAAATTTAAAAAATACATGTTAACTTAAACGTTTAAAAATATTAAAACTTATTCATTCAAAAAAAAAAAATACATTTTTTTTATAAAAGTGTTTATTGCTGTCCAAAAATTTTTAAAAACTTGTAAAAATGTGATTCGATTTACATCTTTTTAAACTTTTTAAGACACTTTAAACAAAAATTATTACTACCAGGGTACGTGTAATTCACTTTGAATAAGTGAATGTACACTTATTCTACGTGATAAATCTTCCACATATCGAATAATTGAAAGGACATATCACGTGTAATAAATGTATGTTTATTTATTCGAAATAAATTTCACTTATTCATATTTAGAGAGAAAACTCAGGATTAATGGTGAGTGAACGAAAGGATGTTTTAAACAATCCAGGGAGGCTAATAGCTGAAATACTAAGCGGTAAAGAATACCACATTCTCTTAATCCAATTCAAGGTTTTATAGAACCCAAACGGGACATAACGTGCAATTTTATGAAAATGAGAAATTAATTTCGAAAAAGTGAATAGTAGCTTACCATATGCAAAAAGCTACTTACTTTTTGAACAAGTGAACAACTTTTCGCATAAAACACTGTCTCCATTCACACTTTCAGATAGAAAAAATCACACATAAGCAATTAATATCTTATTGCATAAATAATATTTTATCAGTCACACGCAGCAGCTGTACCTATATATAATACAAAACGAAAAAAAAAACGACACGTGGCTGATGACAAAGAACAAATATCAATCGAGTGTTAAGAATTAATTAGCTACAGAATAAAAAAAGAAAACAATCGGAAAGAAAAATTGATTATCAAGCCACGCGCACGTCTTTCCGAGAAAAATCCCGTTCCAGCCGGATAGCCGAAAAGGCCACTTTCCGATCTGCGCTGCATCAATAAAGAAAGGAGGGCTCGCGGGGGGAGCGAAACGAAGCCAAGGGAGGGGCAGAGGAAAATGCAAGAAAAAAAAGGCCTCGCCTCCTCCATCCACTTTTCTACCCCGACGATCTTCACCCGGGGCTCTCGCAGCAGCGCGCGTATATATACACACACATACATATACATGTATATACGTCGTGCAGCCGCTCCGAACAAACAGCGCGAATTTGTTTAGCCCTCGAGAAAGAGAGAGGGCAAAAAAGCGCCGGACGTTGTCCCAGCGTCCGTTACAAGAAATTCGCCCCGATAAGAGCCCGAGGGGGTGAGGCAGGGGGTGGGGATTGGCGGAGGCGTGCGGCGGAGACGGCACACGAGCAGCCCGCGCCGGGGTCGGATCGATCGGCCTGGCCGGGGCTTACGTAAGAGGCGCGGCGAGCGAACTTCCCGCGCCTCCCCGAGACTCGGCAGTTCAAAAACTCCCGGCTCTTACATCCTATTCTCCTCTTTCTCCCGCCAGCTTCGACGGACGAACGTCGCCGGGAGCACGCACGCCAAGTCGTCACTCGTCCAGCTCGTCAAACGTGGCCGGCCCCCTCCTTTTCTTTGGCCGCTCTAATGCCACTTCTAATGGCGAAGCAGATTTGGCCGATTGATTGATAGTATATAGGCGTCGAACTTCACAATCGCCCACCGAGAGTTGACCGCGACGTTTTTTATCGACACTGGCGCAGATTTTCGGTGGGAATTGATTATCAAATGAATTTTTTTTTAATTTTTTATTTTGGTGATCTTATTGAGCAATGTTCTTTCTGTGAGGAATCGACTACAGTGTACTAAGACTGTGAGATAGGAATAATTGAAATCAACTAAGAAATCATAATCTTACGGAATCACCTAGTGATTTCAATAATCGCGAAATTATGAAGTTCATTCTGTAAAATCCAAATTTCGCGATCTAAATATACATTACATATACGATTATTAATAATAACTTCTTTTCTATTAAATAATATTGTTTATTTGTGTTTCAAAATATTTTTGTTAATGTTTTTATACTTTTATTTTAATTTACAATTTTGCTTGTTTATTATACAAATCTAATAATACTTGGAGGTATTATAAAAAAATTAAGCAGCGAATTTTTGTAATTCTCAGGAATTTTAGTATTGAATCTTACAAAATCAACTATGAGTTATTCAATTTTGCTTTCATTTTTGAAGTTGATTTGGTGATGGTCTCTGAAGAATCTCTCCTTCATTATTTTTTTTATTCAATCTGTAGCAAATTGGTGAAACCAGTGTAATCGAATCGTGAAAAAAGTTTGTAATCATTTATAGTCACAATACAGTTTCAACATTCAAAAATCATCCATAATCACATGAAAACTTGTGAAATCTGAAATCATGGTTTTGCAATTCTTTCGCTGTCGATTCCTCGTCTCTTTAAATATAAATACATGACTATTCCTGGACTTCAGTTTCGATTAAGTGAGTATTCACTTATTCTATGTTATAATTTAGTTCACTTACTCGATGCACTTCAACGTCATTGGATTTTTAACAATAAACAAGTATATACACGTGTCTAAATCAAATTTACTCTAATTTACATGCGTTTACGAAGAATAAATACGATGTTCTTTGCATCCGAATCGGATGAGACTAGATTAGTTCAGTGATTGTTCACTAATGGTATTAGTGGAATCACGGCTGGAAAGTTAAATCTGCCAATTCAGTATTGCTTGGTAAAATTCACTGATTCCAATTTAAGGCGCGTGTGCTTTGTCGAGTTGCATAAACCGATGCCCCGGTGTCTTAAATCTACTTTTAATTGCGCAGAGTAATTAGAGGGACTCTATTAGCCAGCACTCGAGTTACGGGGTTTAGTTAAAATTGACGAAATGTTTGGAGAAGCGATTAAGGAGTATTTCAAAATTTCGACGCCTTATTTCCCTCGGAGGTACGAATGAATTAACGATTGCCGCGCCATTCGTTTACTTTACCGCGTAATCGTTGCAATCATCTCGTATCTCATCAATTCTATTTGCATTGTACATGGAGATATTTTCTTTGTTAGCCAAGTATTAATGACGGCCCTTTCGATATATTCACGGGAAAAGATGGACTGTTCATTGTAAATTTTTCTTTTAATTGTCGATGTACAAATCTTTAAAACCATTAAATTTATAATCGTTAAAAGCTCTTATGTTTTTTTTCTTTAATTGTTTAATTTACTTTTTAATTTATAAACACTGTAGCTCCTTTAATTTTGGATTCTACTCTGCTCTAAATAGAATAAGCAAGCCCTACGGGGTAATTTAAGAACTTTTTTCGTTCTTTTACCTACAGTTATTAATTAGATTCTTATAGTTCAGATTTAAATTTTCCCTTCACTCGATCATCAGGTTATTGTATGAAGGACTGGTTTAGTGCGATGAATGAAAGAAATAAATGCATTCAATAAAAAAGTATTCTTATATATAAAAGCACATTTAATCTGAAATTCTCTCTGACATATGCAATCTCTTCTTTGAATCAGATTAGTCAGATTAGTAAATTAAAAGATGTAATAAATTAGTAGCAATAAATTAAAACGTGTAATACTTTACAAACGATTTAAAGAGTTTAAACATACACAAGCAAAATTTTTATAATACTTAAAATAATAAATTTGATTACGAACTGATATAGAAATATTATTCGTACAATAAAATTTATTTATTGTTAACTATGTAATACACATATCTATATGTAAAAATAAATGTTCTGTTTTTTAGTTTTAATTTTAGTTTAAAAGTTTCTTTGTATACCAACCTATTTACAGGTATTGTTGTTTGCCTCCTACAGAATTTACTGCATTTATACGTCGCATTTATATCTGGTTTAAGTAAAAATAAATAAACTAATAATACCTCAAACGTCCAATTGATTTTTCCTTTTTCACAAACTTTCGAGATCTGCTTTAAACGCGATAGTAATATAGGTTCGAAAAAATTAGTACAGTGAATTGAAGAAAACTTACCTTCGAAGGGGCCTCTCTCACCACCGACGAGCTTTATCGCTCCCTCCTGTTTCTTGAGTCGCCGATAATCCTTCTTGAGGTGTTTCGCATGAACAAGCGCACGCCACTTTCTCGGCTTGGACTTCGCTGAAACGTTCGTCTCGTACATCGCCGGACCGAGCAGCAGCCACACCAGCAGACACATTAGCACCTTGTACTTTGTTGCACCCGTCATCCTCACGTCAGTCTTTCCGATCGAAATTAATTAATTTATTTTTTATTTATTTATTTATTTATTTACTTACTTTATTTATACTTTATTTTATTTTATTTTATTTATTTTATTTATTTTATTTATTTTATTTATTTTATTTATTTTATTTATTTTATTTATTTTATTTATTTTACTTATTTTATTTACTTTATTTATTTTATTTTATTAATAATAATGGACAAATAAAGTCCTAAAAAACATATCTCGAAAAATATTACATTATGAAAAATAAACACGTATCTGTAATAAATTGTTTTAACACATTTTAGAAATTTTCAAAAAGAAAATTGCATTTGGTGTCTTTTTTTAGTTTACTTTATCTTTCTCTTAAAGAGGTCGAGGTTCTAGATGCGTAAAAGATTGAAGTAAAGGCAAAAAAAGGCCAAAGCAGATCTTTTAGAAAATTTCAAAAATGTTCTAAATAACTCATTACACTTATTCTGTAAGCTTAGCGAGCGCGTTATCAGTCTGAATTTACGCAATTTTTTACAACTTATATATCTATATTGTTAGCGTTAACTCCATTTAACGCGGTCGCTAAGCTTGCAGAATAAGGCCCCTGGTAAGTGTATTTTCAAAATTTAAGAAAAAAATTACAACACAATACCGATAAATAACAGCGTAAACTTACCGATAACTAAAACATCAAAATTAAAGATAAAAAAGAAAATAATAATAAATTGTCATTTTCTGAAAATTCTGAAAACGTTCTAACTGAAAATACTATCTATAGTAGCATAAGACTGAAAGTCTATTATTATGACAAATTGAAAAGCATTCTTAAACCTACCAATCTGAGTTGAAAAAGAGATACTCTGTAGAAGTTATTAATATTTTATTTACTTATTTATTTTTTTATATATTCGTTTAATTATTTATTTTCTCAAAACCAATGAAATAAATTAAAATTCGAAACAAAAAGTTTATTTATATTATATCTGAATATTTATAAACTGGCGTCTTTTTCCAGCAACAAATACTCAGCACTAAATCGACTAAATTATAGATCCATAAATTAATGAACGAATTAATTTATTTATTAATTTATCTACTTGTTTATTAATTTAATCTTTCATTTATTTATGTTTTGAAACCAACAACAGAAATTAAAATTTTAAACAAAAAATTCATTTATACAAATTACAAATAAACTGTATTTTATTTTCGAAGATACAGCGACGTCGTCTTGAAATCGAATAAATTATAAATCGTACATTAAAGCCCTGCGTCGCAGGTGGTAGCGAAAACTCCTTACCGTGGACTTTTAGAAAGCACTGGGCCCAAAGCGCCGCAGCGGCGCGCGCAAACCTTACGGAGCTCCGAAAAACCGCGAGAGACCCGCGACGCGAGTCCACCGAAAAATCGGTCTGATCCGATAAGTCAGTCTAGGCGGACTGGCTCGACTAACATTGCGAAAGAAGCGGCATTTCGCGGTCGCGCTCGGGCTGCCTACTGAGTCGCGGCGGTTCGCGTCCCCGCGTCTTAATAATCCGCGGCGCGAGTTGCCGATCCGTCATCCGCGCGTCGTCGCCTCTCTATCGCGGCGATCGCGCGATTCGCGGGAGGAGGAGCCCCGCCGCCGGCCTCTCGAGGACTTCTGCGGCAAGAAAATCTAACCCAAGCCCGAGTGCTGGTGTCGCTTTAGCTGCAGCAGGCGCAAGTGGAATCTGGCGTCGCCTCTCGCTTCGGTTTTTCTCCGCGGAGCTTTCCACTCGGCTCGAGTGATTTATTCAGCGGAAGCGAGGGGATCTTCGCTCGTCGCGCAGCGTTGCTGTGGTGCATGCAAATCTCCGGTCGTTCGTGGGACTGCTCGCGGGGGTGGTCTAACTTGACGGGGGGACGATCTTTTTAGAGAGACTTTGGCTAATCATCCGCGCTTCGCGCAGTGGTTGTGATTCCCTTTTTCTTTTGAGGATACCCGCGTAAAAATAAATTAATTTTCATAAATTTAGATAAACTTTTGTCTTTAGATAAATGTATATAAAGTTTATCTAAATTTATCTAAATTAATTTATTTTTACGCAGGTACTATATGATAAAAGACGATTTTTTATGTTAAAATTAATCTAAAAATATTTTAAGGAGGCTCATACGGTCAGGGCCGTATCCCAGGGCAATATATTAGGGGTGCTTGTTTATTTAGGCAAACTATT
>JAWWEN010000002.1:1504066-1524341 GCA_035582955.1 Sycophila texana
CCCCCCCCCCCCCCCCCCCGCCGCAAGCGGTGTGTAAAGTTTTTCTTTACACACTGCGCACCGGAGACGAAGGCGTAAAATCGCGAAAATGCACTCGTTTTGATGACTCGTGCGAGAAGAAAACTTTACGCCCTTGTAGCTTAATATACTATAAAGATTTTTTTCCGTTACAATATGAATAAATAAAAATAATTACAAAAATTTAAAAAAAAAAAAAAACATACTAATAAACTGAATGCTTTGTTTGCAGGAGCGACTAGAGATAGCAAGGATGAACCGGCCGACGGCGCGCTGCGACCGAGCTGGTGGCTCAACCCCAAACTCATGAGGGTCCAGCGTCCCCTCGCTCATCGTCAGCGGCCATCGGTTCAGAATCCAGTGCAGTGACAACGGCAGAGGCTCGAGCCCCCGAGCACCGCAAAGCAGCCGACTCGCTCACATCCGACCAGGCGGAAGCGAGCGGGCGAACTCTGCCGTGTAATAAGTTCGCCAAGGGAAAAAAAAGGGAAGCGAATCGCGAGAGTCGAAAGCGCGCGAGGGGCTGTGCCGGGGTTAGGGCCGCAGATGGGAGAGGCTCTGGCCGGGCCCGGGAGGGTGTACGGCCCAGGGGCGAGGCAGCAACGCCGGCAGCGGCAGCACCACCAGCAGAAGCCGGGCAGGAGGCGAGGCCGCGGCCCCACCTACACTCGGCCGCGCGAAACCCATCAAGCTGGAATTGATGGAGTTGGAGAACATCGTAGCCAATACTGTGTACCTCAAAGCGAGAGAAGGTTGGTGCTAAGCCCCCTTGTGCCTCACTCTTCAGTAAATTACCTTGTCCCTGCTTTTTTCACTCATTTTTTTTTTACGCCCGCAATTTTTTCCTCTTCGTCGACTTGCCATCGATTCCGTAGCGTGGGCAATAGGGATGTATGCGTGTGTGTGTGGGTACTCGAGTATTCGAGCTACCCGATCATTTTACTCGATTTAACGAACTAGAGTCGGGTTCGAGTATTATCGAACTTACCCGGTAATACAAAACTGCGATTAGTTTAAAAAATTCGAGTGAACCGATGATTTTTGTTGGTTCGAAAAATTTTGATAGGTCAACCAATTCGAGTGTATACTAGATTATTTGGATATACCGAAATATCTGAGTAAACCGATGATTTTGGTTGGTTTGAAAAATTTGGGTAGATGGACACATTCGAGTAGATCGATTATTTCGGTTAGTTCGAAAAATTTCGGTAGATTGGCAGATTTTAGTAAGACTGAGAAATTGAAATTCAAAGATGTGCAGTTAAAAAGCCCTGATTAGGTCATCGAGGATAATTCAAAGTTCTAGTAAAAATTACTGTATACTGTCTGGAAATGTGAACAAAGGCTGTCATTCTAAAAAAATTATCAATACAGTATAGTAAAATATAACAAATAATATTATTAATAAATATAATAATATATATTATTATAAATTTTCAGATGTATACAGTAAATTTTACTATAATATATAATAATTTTTTTCAGAATGCCAGTCTGTGAATACTTTCCCAGAATAAATGAATAAATCGATAAATCTATAATAAATTACTAAATCTGAAAGAATAATTGAATATTATATTCAATTTAAAATACTTTTTCCTTTTATTCAATTCAATTCATCCGTTTTATTTTCTCAAGGTGACCGTGTAAATAAATTTTTCAGACTCACATTCTATTTAGACTACTTGAGGAATCGACTTCTTCTTCGTGAAATTTTCAGTTACACACTGCCTTTGCGAAATTTTCTTGAGGAATTGAACCTGGAAGAAAGTGAAAGTTTGGAGGCAATCAGCAAAGTAATCACTGTGCGTGCCTTTTCAAGAAAATATCACTGTCAAAAGAACGGTGTATTCGGCATAGTAGCTACCCCAGTTTACCCAGGAATGATTGATTGCTTGATACTCTAAAATAATGTATTAGTATTTCTCTTTTAATTTGATTTACACAATCATAGCGCACGTGTCATTTGAGTAAAATACCTCAATTTTGTGTGCTCAAGTTTTACTAATTAATTTTAATAGTTGTAATCTAATACCAAAAAGTCAATTGTAGTCTAAGAATAATTGGAATCAATGAAACATTTTCGCTTATACGCTTTTTTTTCTATTCTACACGGTACCATTAATTCCGCGAGACCCTTCGTTTTTTGCGAGGCCTACGAAATCACAATGAAGCAAAACAGAAATAAATAAAAAAAGAAAAAAAAATCTTGTCTGGTTCAGTTAAAGTAATAGATGAAGATAATACGTCAATTAGTCAAAAAGGGAAAAAAAGGATCGAAGAATCTTACATTGGAAGGTCGAGCAGATGCGTCAAATGACTAATGAAATCCCGAAGAAAGTCAAACGAATGGGATGTAGGTACATCCCTTCAGCAGAAAATTAATAGTCACATATAAAGACTTTGTATCTTTTACTCACGCATAGCATTTCTTGATTCAGCCTCCGAATAACTTGACAAATAATTAACTTGAATTTTGGCCAGAAAATTTAGTCAGCTCCATTTTTTATAAAGGGATTTCATTTTATGAATTTGTTTTTTATGAAAAAAAGAAAATAACATGCACTGCGAATATTTATTTTAACATAAAACCAAAAATTAAAATTGAACTACGATTTTTAGTTGTTAATAAGTGAATATAGATCCCTTGTTATTTTCGAAAAAAATTATAAAAATAAAATTTCTCAACTCATTTTTCTCCAATATAATTTATTGAATGGATTGACTTGAAATTCTCACCAGACATTCGCTGAACCATAAAGAAGGAATAATAGAGTCACTTTTTCAAAAATTGGTTTTGATTTAAAAATAAATAAATAAATAGAATGTTAAAATTCATATGACAGACTCGTAATCACGAGTTTTACTTCTCCCTAACGAGGGAACCTTTTCATTCAATCTCTCTCTAGTTTAAAAAATAAGAAGTGACCACATATGCTATTCATAAAACAAGTATAATGTACATGCAATGCAAAATTCCTCTCAAAGATCATTGTAAAATCGTCAAATATAAATAAAGTAGTTTCGGTTCGAGCATCGCACGAAAGCACATCCCATGTGGGGGCGATAACGCAAACAGAACCTGCGTATATCGCCAAGTGCATCGCGTGGGTGTGTATGGTTCAGAAATGCACACAGATTCGAGCGCGCATAGCTCCCGATATTGATTTCTCGAACGACCCGCGCGCATCGAGCGGCGGTAAGCTGCTGCTCCACACGAGGGCTTCGTGCGGCTGCGGTGGGGACGAGAGGGGAGGCGATAATGGTCTTCCCATTCTTTTGGTGATGCTTTCACCTCGGGCCGACTCTGACACGATGAAAGTGAATTAATGACGAATTAATGACCTGGAAAACCGACCCGGCGGATTGCAAACGAGTTCAAGATCACCGCGGAACTCGCTACACACACACACACGCGCGCGTATACACACGCACATTGGTCACTCTGATAAATTGAATCTGCTGGCGCGTGGACTTTTTGCTACACTGAATCTGCGGAAAGTGAAAATCCGGGAAATCACTGAAAGCTTTCTAGAATGACATGCCAACCAGCCGAGGTCGTGTATTACTACATCAAAAAATTGTTAGCTCGGAACGTCAGGTCGTCGAATTTCATGCTGGAAACATTTTTCAGAGGTTCATTTAGAGTCGACGTTTTAAAAGTCACGGTATCTTCCGGCTCCTTTAAAAAATTTTCTCTGTCTGTGGATAACTTAATTTATGAGGAAATCTAAAAAAATAAACTTATAGGAAGATCCAAAAATTGTATTTAACTAATTTGTTCTCGTTCTGCACAGGTCAAATAAATTACAAAAAAGAATTGAATAGGGAAAAGAAAAATATTAGTGTCCATCTATTTTATTTTACAAGATGTTTTCTCGGTTTTATTGGTCATATATAATATAAATGAAATGTTGAACACTTGATTGACATGTATAGGTATTTATTTCTTGTATAGGTATTTAATTATATGTATAGGTATTTAATTTCTTTATTTTGAGTTTTTAAGTTTCAAATTCTTTATATTTGTTGTATTCTTCATTGGTTATATGGGAGACACTCCAAAAAATACATATTTCGATATCATAAGTTCAACATTTTTTTCGTCTGTTATACGATCTGCAGAACAAAAAAAAAGGTTTGAAATAGGTGAATCCGAACATCTTTTTTCTCTCTATTTTTTGGAAACGCTTATAAAAGCTTTTTTTACGATTTTGATATAACTGCTACGCAATCACATGATTCATCCAAGCTAAATTCATGATTCAAACATATTAATTCGTAAAAATGTGCATGAAAAAAAATCGATGATTCCTATACAAAATCATTAGTAAGCTAATTAAGATAAGTTCTATTTCTATATTCTTATCCAATGCCTTATTAAATACCCTATAAAGCAATTAGAAATTAAAACTAATTTTGACATTTCAAATAAACTATTTTAAAAGAAATTAATATCGATAACAGAAATAATGACCTGTCATTTAAAAGCAATTACTAAAAGGCAAAAACAAAATTTAAGCATTAGTAGATTAAAAAGGGAAATTTTTTTTTAACACTTACTGAAACGAGAGGCTTCCTATGGCTTTTGATTCCGATACTGGATATCGCCTGATCCGACAAATCTCAATTGTGTGTCCTTTCTATACCGTTCGCCGCGGATTAAAGCGGAAAAAAACTGAGTGCCTATCACTGCAGATTCATCTTAATTCTTCGCTCTGAATTGAATTGCGATTTCGAGCGGATGAAAAAAAAGTAACGGCGTAAGCGAACCGAAAAAAGGGAAAAACCTCATCAACATTTTTTATTATAGCTCGACAGCAGCGAAAAACATTCTTAATTCCTTTTAATTAAGTTCACTACTGTCATACCACTGTCTGGTATAATATCAGTTTATTATTATCATTTTTCAATGATGACACGAAACTGTGATTATGAACTGTTTTTTTTTTTTTTTAAGTATAATTTTGAAATAAAATCTTTAATTATTTAGATATATGTTCTTAAAAATTGTTATTATATATATTTTTTATTTCACTTACGTGAATATTACGTTTTTTCGTTTATTGGTACATCTAGTCATTTTAGATTCTACATTTGTGATATCACTAATGTGCAATATTTTTTCTTTAAAACTTAAAATTATTATAATACTTTGTCTAATTACCATAAGTTATATTGTCAATTTTTGTAAATACTGTATTCTATACAATAACCACTTATTTTAATTATTTAAGACAAATTTTGGGCACCAAATACAACATAGAAATAGTTTATATGGTCGATGTTAATCAAGCAGCTTGGACATCGATATTATATCTGGAACGAAATATAGAGTAGCGTTATTTATAAATATAAACGGTTTAATTGATTAGACAATAAAATGTATTTTGGCCAAATTTTTTTTAACGGCTTTAAAATGAGTACTAATTGCCGCGCATAGTGAAAACGGAAATTAGTGAGCGTGAAAATTTGTACACGCGGAAATGAATGGACGCGACATCCCTTATCCCGCTGGCACATAATTGGAATATACGTGCGAATTTCTGTTATCGGCTCTACCATCGAGATTCTCGATGTAATGAAGTGGCCGATCGTATGCCCTGCATTGTTTTTACTTTAATTATAATTAAAATATAATCTGCTAAGACCGTCATTACCTATATTTATTTATTTTTAAAATTTATTTTATAAAATAAAAATTAACAGGGAGTAATTCATTCAGAGTTGCCAAATAATTATTTTCTCAAACTAGCAAAATCCAACGCGCTTTGCGCTTCTCTTTTTTTATTCGTACTTTACATTTTTGACGTTAGATTTTTTAAATTTAGCGCCATTTAACCGGATATGTTCATGCGCCAATCAAATCGCGTTTTCAAATGCTTGACAACATCCTTTTTTTTAAAGAGGATAATATATAAAAAAATTCAGCCTTGTATTTACATTGATGCATTTTTTTAATTAAATTCTCGCGCTATTTCGGTCTATGTATGCAAATATAGTTTTGCGAAATCAGGAGATATAGCTAAGTAGAAGGAAAAAAAGTATTCCACTTTAAGAATTTAGATTTAAGTCGCACTGAAATGCTGATAAAATTAAATTTACGAGCCAACAGATAATAAAAACAATCCTTTTTTGCCAGGGCCTTCGATGTTTGGTTTATCAGGAGGCAGTGAATGAACAGTTGAGATTTAATTAACCGTTACCAGCGATTTACAAATTCCTTAAAATTATTTCGTAATATTAAAAATTAAATCTAGAGTGCTACGAATGACGTACATGTAAATCGAGAAAAATTTAATTGTTACATACAAGTCGGATAATTTTGAATGAAATCGCGAATGCGTTTAAATTAACAATACTTTTTTTGTATATTTTTTTTCTTTAATAATATGTAAAGTTAATATTACTAAGATTTATATTCACCCTATTAATGTCAAACTTTTTAACTTTTCGTTGAACTAACAATTAAAGCATCGAATAAATAATTTATATTTTTATAAGATTAGCATTTGATGCATTACCAATTCGAGCCATGACAATACGAGAATCGTGAATAAATCTTCGAAAGATTAAAGTAGCTTCCAATAACATTATTATACGCTAAATACAAAACCAATTTTAAAATTAAGCAAGAAATTATGCTGTGGAAATTTCCATTTTACGGGATTAAGCTTCAATCTTTGCATTAAATCTCGGATGGCCAATTCAAAAAATTTGTAATTAAAAAAAAAAAAAATGCTTATCGAATGCGCTCAATTACAGTACGCTTAATCGTGAATCCAGCATCCTAACGATCGATATTTCCTTGGCTTCTATTCGAGCAAAAGTTCGTCCCGCATACTGATGTATTACGCAGACGGCGTGAGCAAATAAAAGGCGAAGAGCGACCGAATCGTATTATGCATTGCGCGAGAGAGCGCGTGCTGATTTTGATAAGTGCGCCGCTGTGACAGACGAGAGGCGCAGAAATCGTTGATCAGTCGAGATCGATCATTCCATTGCGACCGACCAATTTTCAAGACTCCTCGTCGAAGTCATTTTTGTTCGGAGAATTTTTTTCTGATCGAGTCTTTTGTCATTTTATCAAGTTTATAAAGTTTCATGAAAAAAAAGTGTTGTCAATTTTGTAGCAAAATTTATTTTTACATTCATGAACATTTATGCGTGTCTGTTGTGAATAATTATAAATGAACAATAACTTTCCAAGAGTGATTTTCAATATAATTTTTTGAAAGATTACTTCGCTTCACTGGTAGAAATTGAACCATCATTTCTGACTGGCTTATACTTACTATTGACCAAATATTTAACCGTGAGCATACACGGCTGCTTCGGTAATGTCGTCATTGACTGTAAATCAATTACCATATTTTGACTAGAAAGTAGATTTTACTATTTCGAGTGAAGAGTAGATCACATTCTGAGCAGAACTGCCGTCAGTAAGCAAGTTTTCCTGCTAGAATTTTAACCACATAGTTGACGAATTACCAAAAATTCAATCATATTCCGATCAAATTCTGGTTAATTTTTTACTAGAGTAAATTTCATCCAAAATGTATTATCAATTTCGTTTTGTACGTTTGTTTTTACATTCATGACAATTTTTGTAGTATACATCTACCCTGAATGATTAATTAAAGTTAAAGATGTAACTTAACTTTAGATGTAACATATATATGTTCATATATATTAATATATTTGGAATATATTAATATATTAATTCCAAAAGTTTTTTTTGGATTTTAACTTTTAGACAAATGACTTCGTTTTAAATACAAAGCTTTGCTAAAAATATTCTCTTTAGCCGATATGCTTTCTCAGAAACTATTTGCTGTAATAAAGCGTTATGTCGTTGGAAAAGTTTCGCATTTACCGCAGATCACGATTCCAATTTTCTCAAATCGAAAACGTACAGCGAAAGGTGGATTTCCATTATCTCATCCAGATTTTAATCAAATCGGAACGTGGCAAATAAACAATAAAAAATTACCGAAGTTACTATTATTCTTGCTCTTGTAGGTTGCGAAAAACTAGTCAGTTTTTTTTTTAATTTGATTGAAAATTAGTCTAAAAAGTGTGTACGTATTACAACTCATTAATATTGTAATTGAACTCAATTATACAATAATACTTTTATAAAGCAATTGAATTACTCGTCGCTGTGATGACGTCAATACCTCTAAAGCGAAACCTGCTTTTTGTTAGCATTTTTCACCGGCAATAAATAAATTTCCAATTTATTCAAACTACTAATCTAGTAAGTCATCCTAAATAAAAATTAATAACCTTTTAAAATGCAACAAATAATTCATTAACATTAATTAATTAATATAATTACTCAACATATGTCAACTAATTTTTTTCCTGTACACAAATAAAACTTGTTAAATTTACTTCAATATTACGAAAAATAAGATACACAACTCGGTACTTCTTTGGGCAAATAAGGAAGAAAAAGGTCGAGCCCTAAAAGATTCAAACACGAGTAACAACTTCACGAGTAAAAAAAATATCCAACTTTGACCGTAGATTACTTAAGAGAGTCGAGGCCGAATTCGTTAAACCTTGCCCAAACTAAATTCCAATGAGAAACTTTCCTGAAGCAATTAACTTTTTCTCGGTGAACCGAGGCGCCGGCATACCTGTGCGGTGGACTCACGACCTCCCGACTCATCAATTTAACGCGGAGCAGGAGAAGGGAGCGCCAGTACAAACGGCACGATTTACAACAAAGCAGAGGCTTATCGGGCACATGTCGTCGCGCGCGAATCGCTTTGACGTCGACGAGCAAGTGGGGGGGTATAGCGAAATTTTGCCACCGCCGCAAGCATTCCTCGCGCGCACGCCTTATCTTCTTTCGTTTATTTCATTACGTTAATTAAGCCATTAGGCGTGTGTTTTTGTTGACGTAATGGTGCACCTCCAGATAAGATTTACTGCGCTCTCCAACTAATAAGATAAGTGCACCCGCGTGTTTACTCTGGCGTAGCTTACGGGCCGAACAGTCGTTCGGCGTGCCGTTATGTGCGTCTAATTATTTTCTTTTCTTTTTGCCCATCCTCCGACGATGATTAATGAAGCGGAGTCGCGGGAATTGAGATTTCAGGAGAAACCATTTTTCTTTTTCTCTCTTCGAGAAGCTGCGCGAGTGGAATTAATTGCGCGAGGATCGTTAAGTGTTTGATTGACTTTCAATAGAAGCCGAAACTTCGGCACGATGGTATTTTTTTTTTCTTTTTTCGAAGTCATTCGGATTCGAGGCACGTACTCTTCATGAATATTAAATTTAAAACTTCCCCCGAGCGATGTGTGCTCCGGAACTTCTCACTTCGTCGTCGCAAACGAAAAACCAATAGTTTTTCAAGCTGCACGTACTTATTTATCGCCGTTATCGTGATCGAGTGCTCGCACATTTTTACACGAAAACTTGAGAACAGTGAGATTAAAACGCACACAATATTGTCTTTGAGAGGAAAAATATCCTAACAGCCGGGAATTTAGCTTTTATGCACATTGATCAGATACTTTTGAACTTCCACCTGAATCTGAATAATAATGTAATAATTATCTGAAGTTTTGACGCATAAGAGCATTTAACCCTGAAAATTAATCAGAAATGATAAATTTTCTGATCAAAGTAAGGGAAAATGCCCTTTGTAGGGTTCTATGATGGCTTAGAGCAGTTTGAAGTTTATGTTTTTGTATAGTACAATTCATGTACGTTTACATTTGATGGTGATTTATTTCTTGCTCTTACTGTTTATGAACATTTTTAAAACTTAGCAAACAATACTGTCCTACACATACCTTAATTACCTACCTTATTTTTCTTCTTTTATATCTAAGCACATTATTCTATCTAACAATTCTAACACAAACACCAATTTATAAACACTATCGTTGAGATTATCTAAATGGTTCTCATAATATATTAAACAAGTGCAGTCTCGCCACTTGCGAGTATGACTGGATGCCATCTAGTAGTAAAAATATGATAATGCCGATACTACAGAATTCTTTATATTCGCTATACTGACATATCTGTAGGTTCGAGAGTACGTTATTTAACTTTTACTGTACTATCTAGAAAAACTTACGAGAACATTTAAGTTATATTAATGTAAATTTGTAAATTTGAGTAAAATTTTCAATATGACATTTCAATTTTAGGCCTCATCTCTTTAAAAAGTGATGGCATTGAATTTTGCTAGTGCAATTAAAAAACTGCTAATAAAACATTAATTGTGTTATTGCTAATAGTCCCAAATATTTTTACAACAATAAGACAGATATCTTTTGAAAGAGGAGAAATAATGGACCCTACGGGATATACTATTTCGAAAACACATGCTTCTCCAGCAATCGGTATAAAAAATCAGATCGAAGCGGTTAACGCAAGTACGCGGAAGGTTCCCCCTAACGCATCGAGTAAATTGCAATTATTTCCGCTACGGCTGCATCTGGTGAAATTCCTCGCGACGAGTCGCGACGAGCACTTCGCATTCGAGCCACGGCAGACGTTTTCGAGCAATAGATGTAATATAATTTTCGACGCTTGCGCGAACTCCGCAAGCTGCGCGAGCTCGCTGCGCCCCAACATTAGTATTCATCCCGGCGACTCGCTCGCAGAGGAATAAAAGGGCTTACGAATAAGCAATAGGAACCGAAGAGTTCTCCTCCTTTTTTCTCAGTCTTTCCTCCAATTCAACTCCATGCTACTCTTTTTTTTTTTTTTTTTTTAATCACATCCGCGAATCATTGGCTACGTTCTCATGCTTTTCTTTGTGATTACAGGCGGTGGTGACAGCAACAAAGGGAAGAGTAAAAAATGGCGCAAGATACTTCAGTTTCCGCACATATCGCAGTGTATCGGACTCAAAGATAAACTCGGTAAGCAAAACGCCACTGGAATTTGTAATGTATCTTTTCTATGGCTACTGGTACGTCACAAACGCTTTGATCATTTATTGATGACGTGTATCGGTGCTGATGCGATCCTTCCGATCTCCGGAGAAACTGACTAGGCTGGCAATTTTTATAGAATTGAGAAAAATTTTTGAATTAATTTTTTCATAGAATTTAAAAGTTTCATCCACGACCCACAGTTCACCAAGTAATAAAACAGTTGTTCATATAGTATTGAGTTTTTAAAAATATTTTAAGGTATAGCTACAGTGAGTACATCCGAAGTCAAAAACAACCAAGAAATAGTATATACTATTTCTTATTTACGCTGAAAAATCTTATAACTATTTTTAAAGTAATATTACTATAAAATTCTGCAATGTTAAAATGATCTTTTTTCAACGAACTAATAGGCTATGGAGTGGTTATAAGTATTCGTTAACACAACGCAAATAGAAAGTACCTAACAATAACCATTAACATAGCATTTACGCAAATTTTTCCATATACGTAACGCTTCTGGATAATTCTGGCTCGAAATTAGCTAGAATTTTCATTAAAATCGTGAAAAATTCTAAAAATATTATGACTCAAATCTGTTTATCTGCTCAATTTTAAAGCGTTAGGCTTGTATAATCGAAAATTCTTCGGTTCGAGCCCCGAAACAGGGTGCAGAAATTACTTTGGAACGCCAATGATTTTTCTTTCTTTTCTTTCTTTTTCTTTATTGGCCGTGGGCCCATCGCTGATTTTTCAAAATATTCTAAATTATTCACGCTCACTTGGTTCAGATCCTGCAATAAATTTTAAGGTCAAGAATAATAAAACAGAGAGAAAGATGGCGAGTTTGAAATATAGAGCTTGAAACTCGTATTTACTTTAATGGTATTTTTAACGATATATTAGCTATAACTACTAGCCAGAAGGTAACTAATCGTTGGCTAATTAAGTTACCTAATCCTTAATATCTAAACAATAAAAGATCCTTTATTTTCTGCCAGAGAAAAATAAAAAAAAAAAAGGTGGCTCCAGATGCAAAAAGAATCAGCAGAGCGAACAGCGAGAAGCTCAATTAAATCCGAAAAGATGGGGCGCTCAGTGCTGTCCACTCCCTCGAAAAACAAGCCAAAACGACGTCGCGCTCTACGAGACACTAAACTAGTCGGCGCATTGTTCGAGCGATGTGCTCGCGTATGTAACGACAATGGAACGACGCACATTTATTCCTCTCACGCGCGCCCCTGTCTGATTGATGCCGCAGCCGCCGCCGCCGCCGCCGCTGCATCAATCCGACTCGCGTATTTCCGACGTTTCTGCGATTCCTACGTGAATTCCAGCGGCCTGCATTGCTCTCCCTCCCCCTCCCTGTTGTTGCCGCTGCCTCGCGCCACTTCAGCCGCGACTTTTTCAGAATATCGCCTGTGCGTGACCCGATCCATTCTACTTTTCAATTTGCTGCCTTTGTTTTGAAAACCTGTGCCCGGCAAGGTGTTCATAAATTCTCTTCATTTGTGTACAGCTGCAAGAGGTATATAGTTAGCTGCAGGGGAAATTACATTGCAATACAAACTTTTCAAAATGAGAGATTTTGTCCACTGCGCAATTTCTGTAATAGTCGCCTGTACTCTCTCATTGCTACAATAATACATTATGCACTAAGGGGATGAAGGAGACTCGCTTCGCTCGGGCGACAACTGACGCTCAGGGCGTGTACAGCCTATTGTATCCCTGCGAGTATAATGTACGATTTTTTAACACTCACCACCGAAAAATTCGCACGTTATTTTCGCTGAGATGGAAAAAAGGCTACATTGCTGAAAGGCTACACACTGTTTGTGCACCCGAGCCTAAGGCGAGGATCACCTCGTCGTTTCCTACGAAGACTAGTAGATGTCAAAAAAGGCCTATTTAATTTTACTTTTTTGAAGCTCTGGAGTAAAGTAAACTCTTTCAAAACCTGATAAAGTTAGGGTATCATACGAATGATACCTCGAATTTATCAGGTTTTAAAAGAGTTTAATTTATTTCAGAGCTTCAAAAATAGCGAATAAAAATAGGCCTTTTTTAAAATCTACTATAGTCTTTGTAGGAAGCGACGACATGTGCGTAACGCTGGGAATGAGCTAGAGTGAGGATAGAGAATAAATGTAGCTCTTCTTTTTCCAGCTCAACGGGAATAATGTGCGAACTTTACGGTAGGATATGTTAAAAAAAAATGTTTTTCTGTTCTCCTCTGCATTCGTAGAATTTTATCAGCTATTCTGTCAAAAGAAACGCGGATGAAGATATTAATATTGTTTAAGAAATATATAAGAGAACTTTATTTGATTAGATTGTTTTGTTGTTCACGAAACGTTTATTAATGACATTTTCTCGTGTAACTTTTGATTCGAACTATAAAGAACTTTACGTGACACTAATCATACCCTAGCACGGTATCATTTTAAAACCTGTACTTGAAGATTAATTAATTGATGGCACTGGAAATATCAAAGTATTCCGCAGCGAAATCCACAATCAGCCAATTAATATCCATTTGATAAACTATAGAAATTTTGACAAACTTTTACCCCTCAATATAACATCAAGGCAAGCCCATTTGACATTATTGATCTTCACTAAACAAAGCCGAAGAAAATAAAACTTCTCACGAGGTGTCACCCACATTTTGCCTGGGAAAATGAGAAAAAGGCGCAAAGAAAGCAAAGAGATTTGCGCTGGTGAGGGATTAAAAAAACTCATTTTCATTAAGCTTAAGCTCGAACTGTCAGAGAAAAATAGAATCTCACTTGGTCGATTGGTAAACAATTATGAAAAGTAGGAATTGCCCTGGACGCGGAGTATAAACTCTCCTCCCGAGTACTCCACATTTACATCGTAATTTGTTTGCTTTCCTTTAGCTATGAAGGCTATCGTCCGTGTGTCGCCGTGCCCTGTGCGCCTTTTATCTCACTAAAGGTGGCAAAGTGTAATGACAAGGTGAGATCTTGAAAAAAATGTCCTTTTTAGTTCGATTTTTTTTTATTCGCCACTTTTAAAACTACGCCGTTTTGTTGCAATGATGCTTACATTATTATCTGAACTTATCAGAAGCATAAGTATTGACTTTCGATTTATTACATTCCCAGAATTCCAGAACAAATCAAGCTAATGTTACTGGACAATTGATTCGAGTAAAAATTTCCTCTAAACTTTTTATAATAATTTTGTTGTTTAAATTTGATCAGAAAATACTTTTTAATGATAAATTAAAAACCATTGTGTTGTAAGTAACATCATTAACTGCAATTCTTAGACCTTTATGAGTATCTTTCAGTCTCATAAAATAATGATCTACGGCCATTTTATCTTGAATTGATCTAATAGAAAATTAATTAACTATTAGTTCTGACCGGCTCATTAATTCGGATTAATTAGTAGCCAGATATTTAACCACAAGTTTGTCAGAAATTAACTGAGAATCTGATGATTAGTAATAAAGAACTCAGCTAATTTTGGATTTGTCTTATATTGGCTGCTCAAATTAACCTATAAATAGCACTTATACCGTATTTTGATTAGAATATTCATTGTATTCTAATCAGAAACCGACGCGTCCCCGGTAAGCAGGGTTTTCAATCAGAATTGTAACCGAAAGTTGATCAATCACCGCAAAATTAATTCATTTTCTGATCAATTTCTGATAAATTCTCCACCAGGGAAAACTTTGTATTCTTATTCTTACCTACTTTGTCTTTATTATCTATATAACTGGAAAGTTTTTATACTCTTCTCTTCCAATAATTTATCCAGCAACTCCAATAACTTAATAGCCCGACAGACCATAAATTCTAGCAGTAAATCAGTTGGAACTTTGGATAAATTTTTCATGACAAATTGCCACGTAACGCGTACACAATCAGTGTTAAATATATAAAAATGGGCAAAAGTTCACTTTAAGCCCGAGGTCCACAGGCTCCCATGCAAAAGGCGAGGCAAATAAGCAACTCGCGTCCCTCTTCCTATTCGCCTCCCTTTCGGATTAATCAATGTTTCTGACCCTAACAGCCTGACCTCCTCTCGGATTATTAAATCTCGGGAGCGTACGCGGCCGCCGCTGCCTCTGGCTGCTGCCATATGCACTTGCACGAGGCCTGCCGCACCGGAAAAGCTCGGAATACACACACGCACTCCCGATATCACGTATACATTAGGCAGAATGTGTGTATACGCTCTGCACTTAAGGCGATCGATTACGCGTGGAGCATCGCGTGCCACCGGCACACAATTTTGCTCCACGACAAAACAGCCCCACCCACCGACTTGTCTGCAATATGCATTGGAAACCTGTAAAACATTTATAAGGGGCTCGCGTGTATGCCTACTCGTCGTCGGGGCGAAATTTCGCTGACCACATACTCTGTCGATCAGTTTATTTTCATTCGGTTATCATGTCGGAAGATCAAACTTTTTTTTTTTTACTCCTCTCTGCTGCAGGTCATCAATTCTAAGTTGGTTGTTTATACTGATTTTTTTTTATAAGGACAAGTCTATACTATTACTATTTGTTCGGTTGCATGTTTATCTCTGAGAGTTTGTTTTCGCTTCGCAGTCTTCATTGTATTGATGTGAAATATTATAATGTCGGTATCCAGTGGAATCAGCTTTTTTTCCTTTGTTATTTTCTTCGTACTAGGAATCAAGCGCGCAACTAAATTTTTCTCTTTTGAGTAAAAAATATAAATCATGATTTATATTTTTAAGATAGGACAGTACACAATTTTAGGGCTATTCTTGAAGTTGCGTAACTTGAGGATTGGTTAATGGATGAGAATCCGATTCAATGGCATCGAAATTCTAAAAGTTTTCAATTGAATATAGTTAGTTTATTTTATAGTATTAAATATTTTTTTATGGATTAGTGAAATAATTATTAAGTTTTTAAAATGTTCGAAGTATTTTGAAATATACGTTAAATAATTATTAAAAACTGAGCAAACGAAGAATTTTATTTATTGGTTTGTTTCGTTGATTCATGGAAATAAATCACTTTGATACATTTATTTAAATCCACGTATAGTAGTAAAAAATTAAAGTGATTTTTTTAGTAGATGACCCGATATTTCTTTATTTATTGCGTTTTAAGCTCGAAATGGTAGCTCAACTTTAAAATTTAATGATTTTTTTGGGGCTATTGTGCTATAAATTACGGTTCGAAACTAGTGCGTAATTTAAATAATCAACTTCCATGTCTCTGTCGAAACGCACTATTTATTTATTAAAACATACGGATTTATACAATAAAATTGTAAACTTAAACTGGCCTTTTTAGAAAAAAAAATTACAAAATTAAAAGAAAACTAGTAACATATCCACGATGCGAATGAAGAAGGTCCTATCTCGTTTCCAGCTGAAATGATCCTATCTTGAAATGAAATTTTTTCGCAATGATTTTAAATTTCCCCGCAGCTACAAAACTTCTTCCGCTTTCTTGTCATTAAAATCAGCCAAATCAGCATCAACTACGGTTTTTTTTTGAGTGCGTTAAATTCGAATAAAATGAAAGTGGTCGAAAAATTTTCTTTCCAAGATAGCATCTTTTCAGCCGGAAACGAAATAGGACCTTCTTCCGTGCGATTGTCGATATTAAGTTGCACTGAATGATTTTATATCAATGTTAAATTCAGATATTGAATTTATGCAACTAAATATATTCCGAAGTCAGTTACAAGTATACGTTTCAATCTGTTAATTATTGAGTATAATCCAATATTAAGTACTATTTGAATTTTGCTTCATAGTAAAGCGGAAGTTCCTAAGATTATAATTCAATGTAGCGATATTGAAATGTATTTACGTCTGAACAATTTACATAGTTATTAATATTATTACTTATTACAATAAATTCATTAAATACACTTAGTTATTATAATATACATATCTTAAAAGCACACATATTTTAATTACACCTAAATCAAAATATCTGAGATTAATAGGAATATTTTAAAAACAACTTTTTAAGAATTTTGTTATAGCCTGAAAATAAATAAATTGCGAAGACTTGCTCAAATAATCGAATGCCATTAAAATAAATCATATTTCAACGTAATCTACAAGAAACGAAGTAGAGCCATTTCACCTGCTGTGCTTACTCCGGACTGCTCGCAAAGCACATGTAGCTCGGCGACATTTTTCCATTCGACCCTCAGCGAGCGGCGCCTCCGTTCGGATTTCTATTCCGCAAGTCGGACCCGCCGCGGTGCCTACAAGCACCACGCGTAGTCCCCGAAACGGCTCGAAGAAAGAAGAAGTCGATTCACGAGCTCCACATAATCTTTACGAATTGCCTTGTTAAGGAGATAAAGCTCGCCTTAGACTGTTCCGTCTTGCGTTCCAATAAAGCCACTCTCGCTTTGTACATTCAGTATTCCCCGATAATATACAAAGCTACGGCCTACTTCTTTATTTAGAGAATAACGATAATTCCGAGGCGAACAACTAATAATGCCTCATTATTCACTGATGGATCGGATCGCTCCGTCTTTTCTTGTCGTCGGCGGCTCCGAGTACGGGATGAGCTCACTTGTCGAAATGAATTCTCCTCCATTTGAAGTAAACGATTCGACGAGGATGGACCTCCTAATTTGATGTATCGCCGAAAAGGTAAATGGCGGTTCGGGTGAATTTTAATAAAGAAAATTGGTTCGACGGGATTAGCGAAAATCCTTTAACCTACTCTTTTAATCCAATAAATAAATTTTACGATCTTCGCGCTACAGTCAAGATTATAACTTCGTAACTCGCGCCCCCGAGAGTTCATGGGAACTTTGGTCGTTAAGACATCATTTTAGCCCTGAGCAGGATGCGGCCTTTTTCCCCGTGCCTCTACTCGGCGGATGAGATTTTTTTTTTCCCTTGCCAACTTTTAAATGTCGAATTCAATCGTAAACTTATTTACGTACACGCGTAACTCGCGTGAGAAAATCGAATGAATGAAATTTAAAAAGTAAGTTGTAAAAATTACTAAACTACGTCGGTAAAGCTATTATACAGGCTACGAGAAGGTAACTATTTACTTTGCGTTTTATAATTTTTATTTGAATGGTAAAAGTTTCTTCAATTTACAGTAAGTATTCCAAGCAAAATAAAGTAAAAATTATAATTCAAGTTAGTAATTATTATAAAAAGTATAAAAGTTTTTATCATTCAGATTATTTTACATATCAGCTTATATGCGGAGAGACTTTTTTAATAACCATTATCCATGGCCACATAAATATAATTCAAAAAGTAGCGGTAAAAATTACCAATCGAAGTCGAAGCAGATTTTATCAACTTTTGGACAAATTTGGCTAAATTCTTGTAAATATTACCAACTACATGGCAAAAATTGCCACGAACTTAGCAAAAATTGTCAGGATTTTAAGGGAATACCACGATTTCCGTGACTATAGGTTGGTAATTTTTCCATTTCCAGTCTCTCCGTGTAATTTTTTTTTAGTCTACTTAATAATAAAGTCCAAAAAACTATAAACAGAGCGCAATAGAAAGAGTCTTGTTTATTTTTGACTCTACTTTCGTGTAGAAAACTATATAAGATTTGATTATCATTCATTACCCGCACGTTATTTTCTATACTCATTTTCAACTGTGCATAAATATTTAACCGATAGAGACTTTTTAACGCAAAAGCTCTCAATTTGTTGGTCTCTTTTTCTACTTCAATTTGCTATTTCGATGAACTCTGTAAATTTTATAGGAACTTCCCTTAAATAATGAAATATGAAGTTTTCGCGTAAAATATCTTTAAGGACCTACTGCAGTGGCGAAAATTTTAAGCGTCAGGCCATAATACTTAGGTTTTATTCATATTTTGGCATAAAAATCTATGCTCAAAATTTCAAAAAAATCCGCGTCCCAAATCTCATACACTGTCCTTGTTAAAAAAAATACTTAATCTTAGTCATAGTAAAAATAACAAATTTGTTTTATAAATTCCAACTCTGCTTAGCTCATAAAAATTACAAGTAGAACAGTAAATAACATCTGAATGAGAATTTTTGCAATGTGGCTAGTCTGCGAACGTTTTACTCACGCAAGTTGATAATTTTTACCAACCGATCTTTAAACTCTTCCTGCTTCTGTTTCTCTGTGCAGGAAAAATATTGAAAAAACAATGTATATCCGCTCTTAAAAAAAAAGTATACTATACATAAAAGAGCTTACTTGGACAACTTCTCGTATCTCCGTCTCATTGAGCAGAGAGAAAAGAAAGGAAACAGCAAGAGATAGAGTCAAAGGTAATTCTCGAGCGAAGATAAAATGAATAAAGCGTAATGAGACGTGGCGAGAGCGGGAGGGAAGGACATCTCACGAGAAAAGTTTATTCTCCCTCGAGTGGAAAGAAGAAACGCTTCGGTGCCGCCTCTCCTCCAAAATCCGCCGGCGTGTACGAATTTATTTTTTCCCTCGTACGTCGGCCTAATTCCACCGGCGCGAGGCACATTTTCGCAGACCCGAGAGAGCCGCGCTTTTCTCGGGTATACGGCGGAAATGAGAAGAACGCGCGGCTGATGCCATTATTGTTTAACCCACTAAGATAACGAGTTTCACGCGCTGTTGTGTTTGCTCGGCCGGTTACGTATAATATTAAAGCTCGTGCATACTCTCGCGTGTGTATACAGATCTGTCGTCCGAACGCACCGGGGAAATCGATGCCGGCGACTCGTTTCCTTGAAACAAGAGAGGAGAGCTTCTCGTTGGGGCAAATATTTTCACTCGGCTTTCTGAATTTTCATGTTTTTCCTTCGACCGTGACAACTGGGCCGAGCGAACGATACGTTGCTATTTTCAATGAAAAGTCGGTGATCGATGGTTTATTATAGGCTCGTCGCTTTCTTCGTAACGAGAAGATTGATGTAAGGATAGCGAGCTTGCATTTTGACTCATCGCGGATGCTTCGAATTTCCCTTTTCAGTGAGTTATAGTCATGTTAATTTTGATACGTTTCATGAAAATCTCTTGTATAATTATGGTCTTGCATTTTGCCTACTGAATTACCGATCGTTAATAACAATAAGTATTGTTAATCATAAGTATGCGCAGGTGAAATAATTTATATAGATACTAAGAGAAATAATAAAATAAATTTTATTACGTTTTATATAGTAAATTTTACTAGACAATAGAGTAATTCAATCATAGACCTGCACTCTAAACAATTGGAATAGCATAGCCCAGTAAAAGTACAATCGCATAAATTTAATTACTGTATACTTTATTACAAAATTTAGAATAACTAGATCAGGCGCGCGCTTCGCGCGCGGAGATTCGGTTTAGAGGTTATCGCATAAACAATAATATAAATAAT
>JAWWEN010000002.1:1524441-1564809 GCA_035582955.1 Sycophila texana
AAAGTATACGGTCAAAAATTCTAAAAAAATTTGTACAATTTTATTTTCTTAAAAGGAATATATACTATAAGTTTCAAGTCAATGTGTCATTTCTCACTTTCACTCCCGAACCTCCTTAATGATCGTAGTCACTTCAAATAAGCAAATATACGTCGTTGCGTTGTTTTAAATAAATATCTATCTTCAAATTCTCAGCCTGAGATATATTTTTTTTATAATTGAAATCGGCGTTATTCATTGTCTTTTTACTCAGTTTTGGTTTTTACCGCTAATCTCATTTTGTAGTTGCAAAACCTAATAATTTCTGCCCAAAGAGAGTCCAGTAGCTGCCATCAGAGTTATTTAAAAATAGTAAACTTACTTTTTTTTTAACGTTATAGGCAATAATTTATAAAAGTTTTAATGAAGTCTCCCATCTTTCACTTCGTATACTCTATACAAATAATAAGTGAATATTTATTTATTAGAATATTTAAACTAAAATAATATTTTGTAATAAATAGAAACATAGTATTTTCTTTGTTTAAGTACTTATTTTTATAACGATTGTACGCTTAATACATCCCTTAACGGTTCGTAGCAGCCAATATTGGAATCTGTAGCTATACCGTCCCGAACTGAAGCTCGACGACGAGGTTGCTAAAGCCATTTACTTATACCATCTTCGCGCGAAAGCCCGGCACTGACGCGACTTCCGTATATATACGCAAATGAAAATGCTATCTCGAATTCAAATATATTCATCAAAGTCGATGTTTTTTTTTCTTTTTTTTTCTAAAGCTAGTAAAATCACCTCCCCTTCGCACGATCAAAGATCAATGCACTCTTCTGTATAACTCAAATGATTATACACTTAAAATAAAAATCAAATAATTTACCTTTTTCATTTCTTTTTTTTTTTTGGAATACGATTCAACTAAGCGCGTTACATGCACACTGAATTTTCACGTACCACTGAAAAAATGAGAAGAAAAAACTCGAAATACAAAAAAATAAAAAAGGGTAGGGTATACATCAAAAGGTAAACCGAGCTCGCCGCGTGCCCTCCATCATTCACGCTATCAGCACTCCGTTTGTGCCGAAGCCAGGAAAAAAAAAAAAAAATAACGGATCAGATCAGATGGACGAGGAAAATAAGAGTAACACTCGTCCTCCGGTGTGTGTTGCAGATATTCGATACGGCTATGTGGTCGATCAGCAGCCGATCGGCCGGCTGCTGTTCCGGCAGTACTGCCAGGACAAGAAACCGTCCTATCACCGCTACAACCTTTTCCTGGACGCGATCGAGAAGTACGAGGTGGAAATGGACGAGAATCGGACGGAGCTGGCGAAGGTCCTGTTCGAACAGTACCTGAAGCACGAGGGCTCGGAGGTCGTTGACATTCTGAACGATCAGCTGATCGCCCAGTGCGAGGAGCGACTTGGCTCCGCCGGAAAGGAGATGTTCGGCGACATCGGGCAGACCGTCAAGAACTTCCTCGCTGGCGAGCCCTTTTCCTCGTTTCTCACCTCTTTCTACTTCTACAGGTTGGTACATTCTATTCCATTTTTCTGTCTGACTCTCTTCTTTTTTTTTATTATTTATTAAATGAATGGAAATTATTCACTCATTTGTTTATTTGCTTGCCTATTTATTTATTTATTTTATTTAATTTATTGGACTAAATTAATACTAAAATTCTATAATATGAGTAATGCATTGCCTTTTTAAACGCTTCTATTTTATCAATATTAGTTTAATATTGGCTGAAAAAGTATTCCAGATGCGCTTTAATCTACTTGAGGTAAACAAAATTTGTTCAATAGAATCAATCTCTGAAAAAATTAAACAGTTTTAGTAGAGAACTTTTCGTCATGCACTAATGTTATTAAAATACACAATAAAAAAATAATATGTAATCTATTCCAATCGTTAGCCCTAAATGTCTCCAAATTATTAAACAAATTGAGTTCAGTGCAAATTATTATTCATTACTATTTACTAATGACAAAAAAAAAAGCTTGTATTATTAAATTATTGATAGAAAAACATGAATTATTTTTATTTTAAATTTGTAAGCTGAAACGTAACCATAGAGCTCTTAATGAGTCAATAATAAAGGATCATTTGCAGTCTCTCTGCTCCTCTCTCTTTCTGTCATTTTTAAAAATCTTTAACAGTACAGGCTAAATGTCGTTTAAAAATAAACGAGCGATAAAGAAACGAATTTACGGCTGCAGAATTTAGTGCGCTTTTTCTCCGAGTTGTGACAGTTCGAATAACAGATATAAAAGTTAGTTTGAATAAATTTGTATTTCGTATTACGTTGATTTTCTTTGAAGAGAGAGACAGGAGACTTTTACGTCTTAAAACATTTACGCGTATCGAAAATAGCACGGCCAAGAGCGAGCTGATTGTCTGGAACAAAAAACCTTTTACTTATGCATGTAAGCAGTCTCCAGCGACAATTATAAATGAATCGTTATTTTTAGAAATAGCGAATGTTGCTAAAATACACTTTATAAATTAAACATGAATAATTTAATAAAAAAGAAGAAGAGCTTTACGTAGATTGCCATGTTGATATCGTGTACAGAACGAATTTACTCAAGTGTGCAATGTGGGATGGCGTTAAAACGATGTACACAATGGCGAATAGAAAAGTCATATTTTACTCAACTGATTATATTATATCATAATGGCAGACGTCGTAAATACTCTGAAAGGTTACGTTTGACGCATTTGCGCTAATGTACACGACATTGTTCGTGACACCAATTACGACAATTAAAATAAAAATTGTTTTAATTGTCGTAATTGACTCTTTTACTCGTGTACACGTGAAAATTGCTTTTTCATGAAAAGCTCTAATTGTTTAAACGTTCAAATTAATAAAATAGACTAATTTTCTTGACCATTAATTTAATTACACTTGAAACAGAAGTAATTATTATAACTGAATTAATATAAGCGAAAACCCCTAGTAAAAATTCGAAGGGGGAACTAAACTTCTTTAGAGCTACAAAAAATGATTTGTCTATAGGCACGTTTTATACCTGGTTGAAAACGGAAACGCTAAAAATAAAAAATCAACAGTGAACATTAAAAATCAACGTTGAACATTCAAAATCAACGTTAAACTTTAAAAATCAACGTTGAACATTCAAAATCAACGTTGACGTTGTTAAAGGTTGTTAAAATGTATAAATGAACATTGAAATTCAACGTTTAGCAAAAAATGTGTAAATGAACATTGAAATTCAACGTTTAGCAAAAAATGTATAAATGAACATTTCAATTCACGTTTAGAAATTTTGGGAAA
Organism: Sycophila texana; assembly: GCA_035582955.1. NCBI lineage: Eukaryota > Metazoa > Arthropoda > Insecta > Hymenoptera > Eurytomidae > Sycophila > Sycophila texana. The sequence goes on from JAWWEN010000002.1 coordinate 1,527,744, forward strand.
TGCTAAAATAAACGTAAAAAAATCAAGTCAAATAAAGATTTTATCAACGTCACTGTTGATTTTCAATGTGTTCAACGTTGCTTCTCTTTTCTAATTTTTCTTATTTTTTCCGTTTCCACTTGAACGAGATCAAAATTAAAGAATTTTTGTATACTAAAAATGGATTCCAATACATTCTGGTACCACTGAAAATAAGCTTTTCGTTCGCGCCCATGACAAACAAGTCATTGTTCGTAACCTACAAGAGGATTGATTATCTTTCAAAATATTTACTGGGGAACGTTACAATGAAATACGTTAATAAATTAATGCAGCAATATATTACGATGTACGTATAGGTATCTGCAATGGAAATGGCTGGAGGCGCAGCCGGTGACGTACAAGACCTTCCGCATGTACCGAGTGCTCGGGAAGGGAGGTTTCGGCGAGGTGTGCGCTTGTCAGGTGCGCGCCACCGGCAAAATGTACGCCTGCAAGAAACTGGAAAAGAAGCGGATAAAGAAGCGCAAGGGCGAGGCCATGGTCCTGATCGAAAAGAACATCCTTCAGAAGATCAATTCCAAGTTCGTCGTCTCGCTTGCCTACGCCTACGAGACCAAGGACGCGCTCTGCCTCGTACTCACCATCATGAACGGCGGCGACCTCAAGTTTCACATTTACAATATGGGCGGAGAGCCCGGCTTCGACATTAACAGAGCCAGGTTTGATATATTCTATACTTACTGGAACATTATCTTCCTTGAATGTTCATTTTTTTTTTTTTTTTTTTTCATTTTATAATTTAAGATACTAGCGAAATTCCCGCGGTTCGCGCAATCAAATTTTTGAGGGTGGGAAATCAGTTTGAACAACATTTACATTTTAGTTCCACTAATAAATTTCAGTGTAAAAAAAGAAAACTTTCTTTTCATTAATCTACTAATAATATCAAATAAAGAGACACTTTTATTTATAAATGAAATTGAAATATGAAATGCACATGAAAACGCTTTGAATTTCTGTGTCAATATTTAACTGAACGATATTATCTCTTCTTTTTTCTTTCAATAATTATAGAATAATTAATAAAAGATGATTTTTATATAAAAATTAATTGAAAAAGCAACCATGAGACAGATGACTAATCACATGGTCACATCAGAATCAATCAAATTAAGAATAATTGACTTTAGTTTTATGGCTCATCATTTCTCTAAGAGAGGGATTGTATTTAATTAATATCAATTTAACTATATTACTATACACAAAGTCTTGTTTTACATAGTAAAATACAAGACTTTACATTGTATACTAGAAATAGAAAAATGAATACAAATTTTATCTATATATACTTGACCATTTTTAGTACCAAAAAAAAAAAAAATTAATTTCAAGTTTTTAAATTGGTGATAATTAAATGTAATTATACTATACTTTAAAAAGAGAATCAGATTTATTAATTGGAAAATCACGTGTTTTTACGAAATTAAACTTTTCCCTCGAAGATTAAGCATCAACGCGAAGGACATCGAGTGTAATGTTCGTGCACGTTAGGAATTAGAGCCCGAACTCCAGTATTTTAATAACACAAGTTCTTGCCTGTAAGGGTGTCAGCGGTGTAATTATTTTACAAGATTAATCCCTAATGAAAGTTGCCGCGCACGAACTTCGCTATTTTAATTAAAATAAATCCACGCGAATGTTGAATGAACTATCCATGCAGGTGTCGCTTAGCTGACGACACGCGTTTACTCTCTCTCTCTCTCTCTCTCTCTCTCTCTCTCTCTCTCTCTCTCTCTCTCTCTCTCTCGCTCGTTCATTCTCTCACTCTCTTTAACTTTAAAGTATATCTAGAACTATTGGGGAAACTAATGAAAACAATTTTTTATTGCTCAATAGTTATTGACAATTGGCAACCAGTAGTTTTTTCAATAGTTATACCACCAGTTACGCCTGCAGTTTCTTTTCCTATGAAGGGAGTGACTCATGAAGGAAGTCGAGATACTTCGGTAAATGCTTCGGGGCATTAAATATCACTGAATTTTACCGATTGAAATTGAAAGCAAACTTTTTCGATTAATCGGTTGAACAAGTGTATAAAATAATCGTGAGCTTTTGTGTTTCGGACGACTTGCTGCTTTAGGCAACGCGGCCCGCAATGGTGAGGGAACGTGGTGCAGCCTGCAGCTACAGTTTGCAGTCCGTTTTCACGGCAACCGTCAAACATTTGATTATAACTTTATCAAATGCAATAACGCGATGATGTGATTCACCGAGTATTTATGGAAACGTCGTGCACGTCGTGTGTTCGATTTATGTGAAAATGCTAAAACTCGATATAGTTAGATACTGTGTAAATTGCTTTTGGGTGGCTTACAATAGTACCTCGAAATTACCGAGCGTTTACGTAAGGATCGCGGAATAGTTTATACATACTGTAAAAACGGAAAATTCGATAGCACTTTTTTTAATTGAATTAATGAAGCTTAAGTGAATAATTAAAGCAAAATTAATTCTGTCAGAGGGTTTAAAACTGAGCTGCTTTCTTTGTTATTACTATATTTCTTTGTCATTATTAGGCTCATAAGTTATTATGTTTTTACACGGAGAAAATATAGAAAAATTGTAAGAATTTGATTTAATAATTACCATCGCGTCCAGAAGATGTAGTCTTAAACTGACACCTGATGTTGTTTACAACTCAGTATGGTAACATTCACAAGCTCTTAAAATTTACCACACTGTATTACAATTTTTTTTTTCAATTTTAGTCATTTGCGATTACTAGGTCTAGCAAATTTTATTGCATAATTTTTATAAATTTCTTCTTAAGTTGAATCCTATGAAATGTCATTAATACCATGGTTTTTATAATTTTTACACGTAAAAGTGCTATAAACCTGTTGCTAAATAATTCGAAGTGATTTTTGAAATGAATCAAGGTCAAATCCAGCCAGTTGCGAGAGAACAAAAAAACTCATCTTATCACTCAGAAATTCTGCCAAATTTTTGATAAAACATTTCGCATAAATACCTAAATTCGCGCATAATATGTGGCTTTTAAAGCTTGTTTAATATACAAATAAACAAATAAATATGAATATATAATTCTATATATTTATTTATAAGGCTTAGTTCCTTTTAAAGATGCTGTCGAAGATTAGACCTATTCTCTATAGTTTTAGATACCAAATTAAGAATTTTCTTTTTTCCATTAAATTTCTCAATACACTTTGTATACAGGACTTACAGTCTGTTAAACCATTTAGCAAACACATAAATAAAAAAATAAACAAATAAATAAGATGTTCTCGACGATGTTAACATTGTTAACTGAATTTGTTAGTGCTTGATAAGGATATCAAACCAGCTATCGAAACGTCGCACAATTAAATTACAGCATTGTACTCATTGACACACCGAGAAAAATCGTATATTTAAATCATACTAGCTTGTATAGTATAAATGGAGTTTAGTAACGGAATCTAAATTTTTTGATGAAATATACTATAATAAAGCATAAAATAGTAGACAAGTATTGTATAGTCAACTATATACATTTAGTTCATAAAATATAGTAAAATATACTATATGTAATTTCTATCTTAAACAATATTTTAATTCACTATTCTCATATAGTTGGAAATTTAGTAAAAGATAGCATTTTTTAAAGTAATTGATTCTAGATTTAATTTAGTAAAATCAATTATATTACTTAGTTGGTCCTCTATAGCACTATAAATTTAGCAACGGTTAGATGCTTTTTTAGTAACTGATGCTTTTTAGCTACTAAACTTTTCTCTCGGTGCATCGAAAATAATTGACCCTTCCTCAACAAAATAAATAAAAAAAATAAACATTATGGTATCGCGCAGGTTCTACGCAGCGGAGGTGGTCTGCGGATTGGAGCACCTGCACCAGCAGGGCATCGTGTACCGCGACTGCAAGCCGGAGAACATCCTGCTGGACGACCATGGTCACGTGCGCATCTCGGACCTGGGCCTGGCGGTGGAGATAACGGAGGGCGACATGGTGCGCGGCCGCGTCGGCACAGTGGGCTACATGGCGCCCGAGGTGATCGACAACGAGAAGTACACCTTCTCGCCGGACTGGTTCAGCTTCGGCTGCCTCCTGTACGAGATGATCGAGGGCCAGGCGCCGTTTCGGGCGCGCAAGGAGAAGGTCAAGCGCGACGAGGTGGACCGCAGGGTCAAGGAGGACCAGGAGAAGTACTCGCACAAGTTCACCGAGGAGGCCAAGAGCCTGTGTCAGCAGCTGCTCAAGAAGAGCCCGAAGAATCGGCTCGGCTGCAAGTGCGGACGCCACGGCGCCAAGGAGGTCAAGCTGCATTCGTTCTTCCAATGCCTCAACTGGAAGAGGGTCGAGGCGGGCATGTGGGAGCCGCCCTTCGTACCCGATGTACGTACAATTCTCTTTGCCGACGTTTTTTTCCTTCCCTTCCGAAGTGCATGTGAAAGTAGCATACCCTCTAAATTTAATCCAGTGAAGTAGTCCCACTGAATTTCAAAACAGTGCCATATTTTTGACTGATAAACAGTGAAATTTCACTATTTTTTAGTCAAAAGTATATCACTGCTTTGAAATTCAGTAGGATTTCACTGGACTAAATTTAGAGAGATAGGTTGAGGGTATAATTGAATGAGTGAAATTTACCTCGAATAAGTGAATATACGCTTATCACGTAGAATAAGTATGTATTCACTTATTCGAAGTGAATTTCACTTATTCAGATTTAAAGATTACCATCCCTTAAGAAAAATATTTTCTTGCAAGATTTCTGAAAATACAGACACTGTAGGACTCCTACCGGAATTCAGATTTCTGCAGGATTCTTGCAGAATTTTCTTTCAGGAATACTGCAGGAAATTTGCGTAAAAATCTTACAAGAAATAATGAAACAATCCTGTATAGGAAATTTTGTTGTTTGCGAAATTCTTGCAAGATTCCTACAAGAAATTGATATTCTACAGGAAAATGTTGTTGTAAAGGAAATAAGCTTTTAAAATATATTAAATTGTTTGAAATAAACAAAATTGTTTCCTAGTATTAGAAGTTATTTTTATCTCTATTTTGAGAGGTTCAGTTCGAACTTCTTATTTACTGTCTGCAGAATTCTAAGACTATATATCTGGATCAAACTTTTGAATACATTAGCTTCAACATGAATGAGGCAACTTAATTTTGTCTGTTAAAATTTATGAATAGATTTACTAATAATACAAAATAAAAAGTTAAGCTTAGTATTAGTAAGCATTAGCTCAAAAAAATTTTGTCCTTGTACTCAAATTTAATTTCCTGCATTCATATTCAAGCTAGTATTTTAAAAAATATTCATCAATATAAAATCGTTTTGTCCTGAGGTTGTCTTGAAATACTGCGGACAACGATTTAGGAGCTCGAAGATCGAAGTTTCCTGTTTTAAGCGGGCATTGCAGAGCATCGAAGAGTAATTCAAAGAATTTCATTTATTTTAAATGTTTATTCTTAATTCTTTTTTTTTAAAGGTGGCACGACCCTATTAAACAAACGTCTATTTATCTTGCAATTTTCATTTAAATTTCAAACTCAATTCATTTTTAAGCCATTGAAAATTTAAAGTTTCACTATAGAAAGGGGGAATTTTCACTGAGGCGCCAGTCGCACGCGCATCGCTTCCTGCATTGATGGATTCAATTTATTTAGCGCTTGTGGCATTTTCCCCCACTGTTTCGATTAGAAACGTTTTTAACACAATTTCACGCAGGCCCGATTTCATTCATTTGGCCTTTCGTGGGCGGGCGTAAAAAAAGAAGTGTCTTTTCATACTCGACTTTGTGTACAGACTCTACCGTGCAGTCCCTCTAATGGAATGAAAAAAGTTCATCGAGGCGAAATGATAAAACTATTGAGTTACGATTGATCTCCGCTTTTAATTTACGCAGCCGCACGCGGTGTACGCCAAGGACGTCCTGGACATCGAGCAATTTTCCACGGTGAAGGGCGTCAATTTGGACGCGACGGACGATACGTTCTACAGCAAATTCAATACAGGAAGCGTATCCATTCCTTGGCAGAACGAAGTGAGTATATGTGCGCGCCGACCAGTGCCACCGGACAAATTGAGATTTATAAAAAGTTCGTAGGAACGTTTTGTGTTCTATAACTTGAAACATTTTTTACGCTAGTCATCAGAATTTAAAACAATTTCGATTCTCTTAAAATTTTACCCGGTTGAAAATAGGAACGTTGAAAATCAGAGTTGAATATTGAAAATTAAGGTTAACATTGAAAAAACCTTGATTTGACTTGATTTTCAAGTTTCAACGATGATTTTCAATGTTTATAAGGGAATTTTGAAATATAAGTTGAAATATAAAATCAAGCCAAATTAAGGTTTTTCAACGATAACGTTGATTTTCAATGTTCAACATTCATTTTCAATGTTCTTCTTTTCAGCCGGGTATATCTTTAGTGTCAATTTAACGGGATTCTAATTTAACTGTGCAAATAAGAAACATTATTTGGTACGCGTTTTTATAAATGTTCACGGAGTAGATTTGATACTGAATGTTTTTTTTTTTAAATATTATAAATTATTTTTGTCTAAACTCACTGATTGTTCATCTATTTTGGCTCTTTTTGCTGCGATATCTACTATTCATAAATTATAAAGTGTTCAGCATAAAATAATGATAAAACTTAAATTTAAAGGTGGTAGATCGCTTCATAAATTTGACCATCATTTTAGTGATACAGCGATTATCTTCAAAATTCGGACAATTATATCTGTTCATTATTACTGTGATTACACATTTATGTTTATTTTTACAAGTTGTTGTGACGTTATAAATTTATTTCAATATTCGTATGTATGTAATCTATTCTAATACATAAAATGAATTTTTATGATGATAAAAATGTAAAAAGTTATTATATACATATAAAAAAAAATTGCTACCATTTTTTCAATGCTTGGAATTTTATTAAAAAGTATCCTACGCACTCAGTCTTGCTGAGGCCTGTTTAATCAAAGTTTTCTCACTTTATTTTATAGAGAACAAAAATTATTCCTTACGAACCACCAGAATTAAAAAAATATTTTTTTAAATTAAATAAAAATTCATTATTCTTTACTATTTTGGCGATAGATTAGTGCGATGACAAATGCACCGTAAATTGAACGTAATTTCAATGAAAATGATTCAGCGCAAAGTCGGTCATTTTAAACATACCCCTAGTTAAGGGTTCCGCATAAATATCTTTCTTCCAGGAACTTGCGTGATAGTCACACCAGAGCACTGCAACTTTATTCTCTTTTTCATTTCAGATGATAGAGACGGAGTGCTTCAAGGAGCTGAACGTACTCGGGCCCAACAATACGCCCACCCCGGACCTGCTGGTAAACCATCCACCGCCCAACAATGAAAACAGAGGCTGCTTCCCCTTCCGCAGAAAGGTAGGGTGCCATCGTCCTCGACCATAAAATCCATTTTCTTTTAACGTTCGCATCCCTGCTCTGCAGTTGTGTATATAGCGTCGTTTTCTTCCTCGCTCCACCCTCTTCTCGACGCTTTTTCCCCGCGACGAATTTTCGACGCGTCAATTATCGTCGGAGCCGCCGCAACTGGCACCCCTCTCTATTTATCCTGCGAGTGCAGCAGCGCGACGCTTTCAGGCGTTGCGGAGAATAAAGGCGCACAAGTGCGCTCGACTCGAATAGTTTAGACGCTGAGAATTTAAAGCGACGGGCGGATCGAATTAAATTAACGCTCGTAGGCGATGTTTGCCGATAAACTTGATTTATATCGCTATCAGGAATTTAGCCTTATCGATGCTTCAGACTCTATTAGGGTAATTAATTATCCAGATAACGAAAATTCGTCAAGATTAGATGAATACGTTTCACTTCGTTCAAAGTGGGAAGTGTGTTTTGAGATTTTCTGGATTATCGTTATGGTATTTTTGAACCATTTCAGTACGGATTTATGTGAATGTAGATTTATACCAGCTTATTTCGGGATCTATTGGATGGATTTTAACTAGCGTAAGCTCATTTTTTTTTTTTTTTTTTTTATAGGGGAACTCGGGACATAGTGGGCCTCCTTGGGGTGGGGCTTTCGGGCAATATGTTGCATTTGGTGTGAAAAACATTTAAAACAAGTTTCATTTAAATTAAAGCATTTGTATTATTACATTGCAGTATTACTGTATATAATTTTTATATACAGTAAATAAATTTTTATGAAAAGTTTATTAGCTGTCAAAAACTTCAAAGTTAAATGTTTTTTTAAACATCTTTACGTTTACATTTAATTTAAACTCAACTTATTTACAAAATTTCATTAAAATTGCTTGTACTACTTTTAAAGAAATACAATTACAGAATTTTGAAAAATTTTCGGTAATTTTTACTTGCTGTTGATCGAATTATTTTTTAAAGATATACTAAGAAAAACGAAAACCTAATAAATTTTTTAAATAATGTATATTTAAAAGACACAACATAAAACATAAACGAGACAAATGTGAATAAACAGTTTTTATTATTAATAAATTCAAATAATAAAATTTTACAGCAAGTTTGAGAAAGTTAAATATATCAATTTATTACTATCTATTTTATTTTATTGTTCACCCTAATCATCAATAAAGTCCACTTTATTGACCTCCACAGAGGGAGTAAACCCGTATTTTATTCTCTAGGTCACTTTATTTCCGCTTGACTTACTTTACCGTTAGACTTCTTTTATTCCCGCTAGACTTATTTTACTGAAAAAAAAAAAAACATTTTACTTTCCGTAGAAACTTTTTATAGTTGATTTACTTTATTTAATGCACACTTATTTTATCTTCCTTTGAACGCAGTTAAACTATATGTACACCAATAAATTGAATTGTTGTCGAACAAAATGGACTTTTTTAAATGATTAGAGTGAAAAATTTTATATGCACCTCGGGAGTAATAGGCAGATATTCCCTTGGGTGAATTACTGCCCTCGCTAGAGCTCGGGTAACAAACTTCACCCGCGGTAATAATCGCCTATTTTATTCCCTCGATCCATAAATAACTATTATTTCATTTTATTTAATTTCTGTTTATGTTTAATAAACACTATTATTCGAATGAAATGAAATAAACGAACGAACCTCCCCCTTACCCACATATACGCAAAACATGAAAAATCCGCCGATAAATCGTTTGACGAGTGAAAATTGTTTTGTTCGCAGAAGAAGCAGAGCGCCCGTACCAGAGAGATTCCGTTATCAGAGTGCCATTTGTTAGAACTGTCACAAAGCCAAAGCTCGGAGATGCCGGCCAGCTGATCCAGGATTAACTCGGCGAACGGCAACGCAACGACGTACGAGTCGGAGCCGGCCGCGGTGCCCCCGGACCGCTGCTGCAGCTGCCTGCGTCGCTTCGCCTGGAGCAGGAGCTCGGACAAGGCCGGCAAGCCGGCGGACGAAGAGTGCAACGGCGCCCACTGAGTCGCTTGAGCGCCCCGACCCGATGGGAGAGACGCTCGCGGCCCTCCAAGGCTCCGCACGCGCTGCACCGTAAAAAAAAAGAAGAAGAAGAAGAAGAGATATTCGAGTGAGCGCGCGTCGCATCGATCCTGAATTGCGGTGTACCAGCTCCGGAGAGAGACGTGCTGTATGTGCTCCTCCTGAAGTTTCGTTCACTCCTTTTCTCGCCTCCCTCACTGTATTTTATTATTATTTTATTATTATGTTGTTTTTTTTACGTAAAGTGTTACGTTTTTTTTTTAACAGCGAACGAAGAATTGAGGGTAGAGTAAAGTTACAAGAAAATTCTTTAATTTTCAGTTTAGGTATGTAGAGATGTAAATATTGTTTGTATGCGGATAAATTATGAAGGAAAAAATATAAATTTCCAGGATGTTTTAATCAATTTTTTATGGGATTGGGCTTTAAAAAAAAGTAGTTTATATTTAACATTTGTTCTAAGGCTGTAAACCTGAACGATCTAAATAGCTAGAACTTTACGGAGACTTTTTATTTTAAACTTGAGAATGCCATTTTACGATTAGTTTAAATTAATGAATACAAAAAAAGTTGAAAAATTGTGTAATTTTAATAATATAAAAAAGTGAAAACCTAGACACAAAATAGCATTTGTTACTTTAAATTAAATAAGCCTCTGTAAGGTTGTAGTGTTCGATGAGACGTATTTAAATTTATCAATTTTCCATAGCAGACTTTTTCGCTGAGCCCTTAATTTTTACTACTTCAAAGATGCTCTGTAACTATAATGTTAGAACTTCTACAAAGAAATTGATTAAAATAGGATGAAAATTTATATTCTTCTTTATTTTTACACTGTATAATCATACATTTACATTTTTATAAATGTATGTTAAACATTTTTCATAACTCTACTCATCCCTTAATCGCGAACGAAGAATTAAAGGTCTGAAGCACAAAGTAGTCATGCTAGAATCGAGGAGGAGAATATTCGTGGATCGATGCTAAAAGAGTAACGACAACCGTGTACCTATAGTATCTTTTATTCGAATACGCTTAGATAGGATAGGAATTTTGCGAATCGATGAGTCTCGCGTCTCCACTAGGATTTAACTCGCGTCAAATCATGGATGATTCATTATACCGAAGTGACGCGTGCAAATTGTATTTTTCTTTGACCTACAAAAAAAAATGGCAAATATACTTCTTTTTGAGGTCACGTTACTGATGAATGAATTTTTAGTTAAAAAAGAAAAAAAAAAGAAAGAAAAGTCCACCTGTGATCTGATGCGAGATTATTAAGAAAAAATTGGGAATACATAAATTACGAACAAATAAGGGGTTAAGAGAGTTTGCTTTAGTCAAAAATTTTCGAACAGGCAACTTTCGACTTTCTCGTTATTACAAAAGTAACGCGAAAGAAAGATCTTCGAGAAAGAGGATAGCTCATTGACACGGCTATTGTCAACGTCATTTAGGAAGTCCTTTTTTTATAGTATAAAAAAAACACATTGCTGTCGTCGTTGTTCTTTTTATTTTAATTGTATATCGTTCAAATTTTTCCATTTTATACATATATATGCGATGTATAAAAAAAAAAAGAAGAAAACAACATGCACCGATAATTTTGTATAATTCTTCAGTGCAATACTAAATAACTGTTTATACTTTTAAGCTAAGAACAAAAGTAATGAGATTATTTTACAAGCGTATTTTTATCGCTATTTTACTGCTATCCAACGACGTCGTACTACCGGCAAAACGTAAGCGTTTTTAAAATTTACTCTTATATATATATATAGAAAGAAAAAAATAAATAAGCGAAGAACGCGGACGACACGAAAATTGTAAAGGCGTGCGTCGACGACTCTCCCCGAAACTGAAGTATATAGTTTTATCTCCACATGCAAAGTGTAGACTGCATCAAGAGGGCCAGTCTTTTAAACGCGGATTAAATGTGTCCACACTGATTTTCGGGTTAGCTATGTATTTAGCTAAAGTGGCTATGTATTTTAGCGAAAAAAAAACAATTTTACACGGCTGATTTATCCAAATATCTGGCTATCTCAATAATGTTAGGTAGAGCCAGAGGGAAAAATGAAGTCCTTCCTTTTTCGCGCGAACGTGTAACGCAAAAAGCACAAAACGGAATCTTCCGCTTTTACTCAAAGCGCGTCGAAACTTTTTCTAAGTGTGTATCCCATATTGTATTTACGAGTAAAGTAATAGTTGAAAAATATTGTCAAAGCCGCACCCGTCCGTTCGAAGAAACAAAGAAAACAAAAAAATAAAATGCGATTCTCGTGATACCTACGTGTAATTTTTAGATAGACGCCGCGGAGACGGAAAAAAGAGACGTAGACGGAATAACAAACAAAAAAAAAATTAAAAAAGAATTTCTTGTTTCGGCGCCAGGCACAAGTCGAATTAAATTACAATGTATATGTGTAAGTGACTATAAAGTTATAGTAATTTAATGAACAAAACAAAAAAAATTACTAAAGTAAGAAAAATGAAAAAAAAAAGGAAATAAATGAAAGAAACGCAAGATTGAAAGAACAATGCGAGCGGTATTTGTATTGAACTAGTTCTCGTCTTTTTTATTTTGTACGTTCATACGTCTTATTAGATTCGTGCGCCTTGTACACACGATACAATGTGTTTGTTCACTCTGATCGTAGATACAATTCCGATTTTCTTGATTTTTATCTCATACGCGTAAAGGAAGTTCACAATTGATACAAAAATTTTGGTATTCTATTTCTACGCATTATTTTATCATTAAAAAACAAAGTTATTTTAAAAGATGTATCTGTGAAGCGACGTTTAACTATTAAAGTCAATGAAAAAAAAAAAACTTGCATACATAAAATATATTTATTCAGACACTTTTAAGAATTTTTTTTAAATATATTTCCTATTTTTTAATGGTATTTTATACAAAAATAAAAAAAAGAAGCATACCTTCTAATGTACTCAAATAAATGTATCTTCCATACGATATATATATTTTTGAATTAATTTTTAAAGATACTGCGCGCAAACTAATTTTTATAAATTGCAATCGTTCAATATTAGTTGTCGAAATTAATTTTCTCACTGAAGTAAAAATACACTGCCTTTTAAGATCCATACAAATATTTGTTCGTTTATTATAAATCTTCATGTTTTTCTTACTATACGATAAATGTTCAAATTGTGACGAGTTTCGTTCGATTTACGTATGCAGTGGAGCAATTTCATTTGTATCGATGTTCAGTGCAGCATATAAAAGAAAAAGCCAATAAGCTATACGTTTCCCTTAATTTTTTTCATAAAAACCTCATCGGCAAATAATCGAGAAGTGACAATCCCGTAAAGCTGTCATTTACCAGTACTTTTTGTAACGAAGTCGTGTGCAAAAGTAGGCTCATGCGGTAGCTACTGTAGATTATATCACGTAACCATGATGAGACAGGGAGATTCGGAGTGATAGAGCGAAAAAGAGAGAAAAATCCTGACTTGAAGAACGTCGGGTCTCCGGATCAAAGATTTAGCTAAAACCGTGGAAGATGTTTTTATATTCGCACAAAAAAAAATCTAAAATTTTTGGAACTTGATGCCTAATAATTTTAAAGCTAGAGGACAAATTAGTGGCCAATTTAAATAATTTTTTTATTGTAGAGATTAGTAATCGCTATAAATGTCCCAAAGTTTATTAATAGTTGATAAATTGCACAATGTTATAAAATTACATTTACAAAAATAAATTAAAATACCTTTTACACAGTAATAAGGGCAATCCGTTCGTAAATGATTTAAAATAAAAGAATACAGCTAAAGTTTTTGTAGGCTTTTAATCTTGGTGATCTTTAATTAACAAAAAATTTGAAACAAATTAACATTTTTACATCTACTTACATCTGCTTTTGTATTCACTTCGTTGTAATCGTTGTAAATGCATCTATTCCCATATAATAATTTAATAAATAAATTCTAATCTTATCACATTGACAAATTAATAAATATGATTATAAGAGCCATGTTCAAAAATATTATATAGGCGTTAGGTCTAAAAATTTAGATTCATTCATTATTGTAAAAAAAGCTCTCACAGTTTCAGCAAAATTCGTGATTCGGAGATGCGACACTCTCTCAGTAGGATAAAAACTGATCTTTGTACACAAAGCCTGTTCTTCCAAGAAAAATAAAGCGCAACGCGACGAATGAGTGAATGCATGGGAATGTGTGGATTAGAGCAAAATGTACCAATCGGAGGCACCTCGATTGCGAGGTACGATTAATTCGAATCTCATAAAAAAAGGAATCTGCGTAAAAAAGAAGCCGTGTCTTTTTTTTTTCTCCATTTTTGTTAGTGTTGAATTAACAGGTGCGTAATTTTTGTAATTACGTCAATTGCGTCTTTTCTTCGTCAATTTTACGTTTGTCTACACTGAGAGAATATTCTCATAAAAATTACTGCAAAACTTTGCAATTTTTGGTAAAAAGAAGCTCAGTAAAAATTACGAAGCTATTGCAGTATAAATCCCGAAGCTTTTACAGTAAACAACGAAGAGCTTTGCTGGTAAAAATTATGAAGCTTTTCGTGATTTCACTGTAAAAATTTTTTGTGCTTTTAAGTCACCCCTCGATTGTGTTTTCTTACGTAATTTTTACAGGAAAAACTCCGAATATTTTTTTAAGAAAATTTTCTCAGCGTAAAGACTCGTGTACTATTTTCTCTTGTTATCTTATTTTTTATTTACAAGTAAAAGTCTGACTGCAAAGCGCGATGTTTGCGAAATCCGTTGCACAAGAAACGAAGTACGCTCAGTGTTTACTGTACTCTTTTTTTTTTTGTTTTTTAAGCGACTTGTTTATCTTGTAACTCTTGCGAAGATTCTACGGAAGCTTTACTGTATATATAAGCTTTCATCGATAAATAAAATTTGGTATTATCGAGAAAATGTTTACACTGACAAACAATTTTTCATTTCCATTGTTTTCACGATACTTTGTAAGATTAAATGTATATTTAACGACTATAGATGTAAAGCAATGCTACGATAGATATTTTTACTTTAAACTTCGATTATCAAAGATTTTATTAATACAGTCAGTACTGCGCAACCCTTAAAAGAAGTGCGCAAGAATATTGTCTTCGAAAAAAAAAAGATATTGTAATTTAAAAATAAACGACAAGCGTAAGTACTTTAAAAGAAACATTCCTTCATAATGAATTTCATTAAAATTTTTTAAACGTAACAATATTTTTCCTACAATTAAATTAAATTTCGATTGAAAAATAAAAATTAATTTTGTAACTTTTTTTTTATTATATACTTAAACTTGTCGTTTATAGTTATATTGAAAACTCAATACCATTCCACTTTGGTGTCTGTTCATATGCTGAGTGTCGATTCGACATTTGACGTGAATGCACGTGTGAACTTATAAATGGAATTCAAATTCTTTCGTTTCAAGAATGCAATCAACCCGAGAGAAAAAAAACAACTAGAGAAAGAGAGAGCAAGCGAGAGAACAGAGTGCGTGAGGCGAATAGTATTATAAATTGTAACGGGCAGTTTTAATAAAAGACAAGAGTAAAATTACTTGTGAATTTAAATAATGCGAATTGATAAGAATATAAAATCTTAAGCAGATGTATTGGGCCCCTGAATGAATTTTTTTTTTTTTTTTTTAGACTACGCTAACAATGTCTGATAAAGCATTAAAAAATAATGTTAAGACACGTATTTTTTTCTTTTTTTAATTCAAAGCTTATTTACAAATAAGCTTATATACAAATAATGTATGACGTCACGATCATACACGATATGTAGATATACTACGTCATGGTCACGTCATATTCATATAGTGATATTTAATCTGCTTCGTTAATAATTCTTAAATTAAAAAAAGAAAAAAAAAACATGTTAATTATTTTTCAATATGTTATATATCTGACGAACCTAATGGAATTTTTCATGCAAGGACCCAATTCCATCTCCGACTCAGATTGAATGAAGCGAATACTCTGCGGACGTTTGGTGCAAAAATGTCAACCGATTCCAATACCGCAAAACTAAAACTGTAAACAAATCGTTTTATGCGCGTAAAGAATGAAACTAATTCTTAGAAACGCAGACTAAAGGGAATTTTGTACATACGTCGACTATTATAAGAAACGAAACGAGACGAGGTGATGAATTTTTTGTCGGTTCGATCTGCGATATATCTGATTATGTGACTTATTATTTAATTTTTTCAATCTTCATCTTCTTTGTATGTCGGTTATCGTATAAAATAATTTTCGCTGCAATTTCTATAAATGTTAACCAGATAACTAAGTGTCAGTGATTAAAAACAAAATTTTAATACTTGTACGTCTTTTAACCAAATTACCGAAATTAAATTTTCTTTGCAAACAATAAAAATAAATTCTTACTCTCTTTTTTTAAAAAACAAAATTTTTAGTTCACTCTTATTTTCTTATATTACACTATAGAACTAGAGGCAAGTACTCAAGCAAAAAATATTGAATAAAAAGAATTAAAAACATACTCTGATATTGTTTAAAGCAGTCTTCAAGTGAAAAATCTATTTAAAGGCTGGACTAAATATAGCGATTAAGAGCGTTCAAAGGGCCGCGATGGATTTTCTCCCGCAGTCTTCCCGCACTCTTACGAGCTTCTGTTCTCTATGTTATCTCTGTTCCTCGTGTCGTCGAAACCAAATGATTTTTTTTCATGATTTTTCTTCTATCATCGATTACGTATGTAAAGTACGACTGCTGTGGAAGAAAAAATCTATAGATATTAAATAAATGAAACTATATATATATTGTGTATGAGTTATAAATATATACTATATACAGCTTTATACCTTATATATTTATAGCTTGTATATATTTATACATGAAAATGTAAACAAATACACATGTAACATTGAACATCCGTTTTTCTGATTTATTTCGTCAAGATGGAACTTGATTCCCGAATTATTGATGCAAGTTTAAACCACTAAATCCTCTTGCGTATTCCGTATTCCGTTTGCATCATTATCAATCTTCGCCATAAAGTAATTTAGAAAATTTTGGAGATTTGTATTGTAACTAAAAAAAAAGAAGCTTGAAATATACAGGGTGGGCGAGAAGTACTGAAACAGCATGAAATTTGAAAATATTCAAGGGGTAGGATAAAAATATGGTGACCTATTTAACGTTCACCGTGAACTTAAACATAAAAAATTGAAGAATATTATTCCAGAATCCAGAATATACTTTGTTGGCTAATTATTTTATCTTAAGTGTGACCTTCATCAAAGTGATTTTAAGGTCACATTCGAGCATAAAAATTGTCCTCTTTCCATTTCCGAGGTTCCAAATTATGGGGGCTTACTTAATTTTTTTAATTTTAAATTTATAGTCAAGTTCAAATTGTAGGTCATTATTGAGTAGTTAGTGAAAAATCCCCAGTGTTTTAATTTTATTCCATGAATATTCCTAAAAATCTTGCCATTTCGGTACTTTTATCTCACACATTAAATAAATTGAAATCTTAAAAGGAATATAGTTGGCGTTTCGCCGTAGATAATAGTAATTTTTCCAATTGCTAATTGATGAAGGAATGTGAAATTTTTTTTTATAAACGTAACTTTTCTTAGATTCTTTTAAATGTATAGCAATTATCCACGTCCACAGGTCGCTTAGGGGATTATTCCAAAAATTTTATTGTTTCACTTTTGGATTTCTTCAAAGATATAATTTAGCAGTAAATATAGTTTATAGCAACCAGGAAAAAAATAATTGTACTCTGTTTGTTATATGAGTTTACATGTATATACATATTGTCACAGTTCATTTATTTCTCAAAATTTATTCAGATCCTAAGCTACTGTATAGTCTTGTAAGCTTAATCTCAAAAAAGCTTCTTTCGTGCACTTGAACATTAAAATTTTTAATTTGCACGACATTTTTCGTGATCAGCTTGAAACTGTCTGTCATGCACAGTTAATATACAGAATTTTCAGAAATTTATACACAGTAAATGTACAGACCGTCAATTCGTGATTCCTTCAAAACACATATGATATATAGAAAAATCATTGTAGACATTACATAGTTTGTCCTTCGCTTTTTTCATTTGAAATCAAATCGCATTTTTTATTTTGAAATTATAACATCAGCATTTGTGGTTGATGTAAACCACATAAATTTATTTTAAAAAATAAACTAGTTTAAAATGTTGCACTTGCAAAATATTTTGCAGAGTCTTATGTTACATTAGGAAAATTATTTCGAAAAAGCAAATGTATTATATAAACTTACTATTATGCGGAAAAAATTCTCTACTGAAAATTGCAATACTTTTTAATGTCCTCGTACACCTACATTAGTGGAAAAATTAGGATATTATTTTGTAAAAATTACTATAACTTCTTTTAAAATTTACTGCAAATCTAAAAAATTCGGTTCTTACATGAACTTTTTTTTCTTTTTTAGACTTCATTATCACTATGTAATATAAACAAAATTTACATGCAGTTTTTCTTTCATTCAACGATTATTAGAAAAGATATAGGACTTCGAAAATTCATTTAGTGTGACAGTAATTTTTAATTTGCTATATCTTCATTCATAATGGATTTTTTCATGTATGGATCTCATTTTTGCTATAGCTCTTGAAAATTTTACAAAAAACTATTAATATTCTTCCAATAATATCAATCTGTGAGGACATTAAATTAACTATTACAATTTTTAGCAGCTTTTTTTCTCTTCGTGTACATAAAAAGGTAAAACGCATAATATTTTGAAAGCTGCAGCAAAAAAAAATTCCGCTAATGTAAAAATACATTATAATTTACAAAATAGTGTTTTCTTTAAAGAGAAATAATTACACTAGCTATGCAGATAAACATGTGACGTGACTAAAAAAAATTTGAATTTCGCATTCATTCCAGATACCATTCCGATAATTGAATCGAAAATTGTCAATTATTTCGCATAATAGTATATAATAACTCTAATAATCAGTCAAAGCCTTATTGTCTTTGAGTTTCAGAAGTGATGGCTCGATTCGCACAATACACAAGAGAAATTAAAATTTACCGTTTTTCCGTCGTTTTAAAAATCGAATAATATAATACCAAAGGATAAAGCATCCTTTGTAAAAATATGCCGCTATATAGTTATTGCCATTCTATAATCATTGTTTTGTTCGTAAATAAATACCCACTCGTCAGTCTATTATTAATTACTTCGTTAAAAAAATTATCTTTTTAACAAAAAAAAAAAAAAAAAAAAAAAAATCGTTTTTTTTTAGGAAAAGAAACGTTTTTGAAACCAAGGCGTTTCTTTTGCTATTCTAACGACGCTTTAGTGTCAAATGTGTCTTGGTCCGATATATAGATTATTATTCAGGATATGTTCGTACCAAAAAGGGACAGCCTTCGCGATCTATCGTTTCTTTTATTTTTTTTTCTACTCTGATATATACTTTCTGATTGCGTCGCAGTGAATTACAGACGGGTTCTGTTGTTATGCTATGTAAACTTTTGTATTTTTTGTACAAAGACGAAAAAAAACGTCGAGCATATTTCATTTCTTCCTTTAAAAACGTGTTCGATGATTCAAATATACTTCTAAAAAATCAAAAAGATTGGCAACTTTAGAAAACGCAAAAAAAAATTAATTACTCGTGAGGAAGACTGCAAAGTTTTCCAAAGTTTTGGATTCAAACGGTAGCATGAAAATTATTATTACTTCTTTAAGCTATAATTAAAAAAATCAGGCTATATCAGTTGAACGAACGTACAAAATGATTTAAAAAAAAAAAATCATAGTCTTGTCGTTAACAAAAGATAATTTTGACTACAATTTTTTTTTAATAATATTCAATCTGGAAATAGTAAATTGTTATACATAGGGAGAAAGTATAGTCAATTCTAGGGAAAATAAGATGTCCAGCAGGAGGTAGGTGCTGGAAACATTTTATTTGAAGATATTGCTTTTCTTCCCATGTTAAACATTATATTTGTTTTCAATTAAGGCCTGATTATAGTATGATTATTTTTTTTCTCATCCATTTTTTCGTAACGAAGTTGCAGAAGCTTGAAAAAAAGACTTCTTCAGTGCTGCGTGAAATGAGCGATTTTCTGCACTATACTCGCTTAAAAATCGAAACAATGAATATTCATTCTTTTACAGTGGTAATAAAGCTACTTTTAAAATTTTTGAAAATGTCACTGTATTTTTAAATTATTGAAAATATCACTGTTTCGACTTTAGAAAGTGTGGACATAAAAAAATATCTATACGTCATTCCGACGTTGGAAAAAACTATTTTGCACATATCGTCGTTACTGTTACGCAAATAACTAGTTCAGTCTAGTTATTTGCGCTTTGTATTAAAAATCTCCAATGTAATAGTATATATATGTACAAATGCATTGCTATTAGTCGGAACGTTTGGAGTACCATATCTATTGTTAACGTACGATAATAACAATATTACCTCGTAATAAATAAAGCGACTTCCTCGCGCTCGAAACAAGCGTTAATGTGTACTATTATACATTTAGAACCGAAGCATTTTACTTTTTTCCTTTTCTCAATATTATTTCACAAAAGGAGTAGTAACTGAACGCTTATTGTATAATTCGAAAATATGGCAGTATTCGATTTTTTTTGTTCGATTAAGCATATTATAATATTTACCGAAAATTTACTGAAAAAGCATTTCAGTGTATGATAAGCCTTATTTTTTTTTCGAAAAATAAAAAAAGCACAAATGCAATGAATTTATCTATCGTATATGCATCGATAATCACTAGCTCTCTTAATTATTAATAATCGTTAACTCGTTGAACATATTCGGTAATATGTTTATATTTTTCTTCGGAGTTTTGTTCATTAAACCCAGACACTTTTAAAATTGTCATAAAATTAAATGCCTAAGTGATATTACATACTTGATATGGTTTTTCGTTCGTCGAACTAAAGGGTACAAGTAAAATTCAATTCATCGAGTGATCCTGACACTGAAAATTTCATCCTTGATGGATAACATTCTACCATAAAGTGTCAGTATATCGCAAATTATATATAAAACTAAATAATCTAATGTAAAAAAATTTATAGTTAAAAATTTTTCACAGTAGCGCGATCTCTTACTGCTTCGTACACTTACCTGAAATAAATTCTTTTAGAATATTTTTGAAATTTTCAAAAACGAGTTTCTATTTTGTCTATTTTTCTTTTTTTTTTGTTTTGTCTTTATTTCATCTTTTACACATCTGTGACCTTGAAATTGTTAAGAAATAGATGAAGCAAAGATAAAATCGAATCACCTTTTTTAAAATATCAAAAACATTATCTCAAATAAATTATTTCAGGTAAGCGTGCATCATTACGTCTAGTCCTGTTGCTTATATATATAAAATGGATCGATCGGACCAGTAACGCACAACCACATGAAGAACAACAATATCATAAAACGATCAATTTTTTTTTTATCGGAATAACGCCGAAAAAAATCGCGGAGCCCCGGCGGTGCGACGGAGAGCCACGCAGTCGAAAGCGCGCGTATTATACCACATTAGACTATTCAAGCGTTAACAATTTTCAAAAAA
The DNA here is from genome assembly GCA_035582955.1 of Sycophila texana. NCBI lineage: Eukaryota > Metazoa > Arthropoda > Insecta > Hymenoptera > Eurytomidae > Sycophila > Sycophila texana. The sequence goes on from JAWWEN010000002.1 coordinate 1,548,819, forward strand.
AAATTAGTCACTGTTAAGTTACCAACAACAAGTCTCACGTTCGACGTCGGGAACTCCGTCACCGCCTCGGAGCTCCTGTTTCTCTCGCTTAGATATACATGGAGGAGCGTTCGTATCGGATCTCGACGTAAAATTTTTTATGCAACTCTGTGCGTAAAGTGCTACTTTACGCACACTTGCGTGTGCTAAATCAGCACTTTACGACGTCGTTGCATAAAATATCGTTCGGTGCACGTGCGTAAATTGATTCTCGTTCGTGGGTGATTATCACCCTCACTTCGCTCGGGCGATAAACTCACCCACTTGCGATAATCAACTTTTACGCACTTGTATCGAAAAATACTATATACACATAGTAAAAAGATTGAGTGTTAAATACGGGATACGGCGCTTTAACACTCGATCCAATTGACACTCATGTGTGAATGTAAAATAGACTGGAAATTGAGTGTTGATAGGCTGAAGCATAAAAGTGTGTCTTGCCTGATTGTAAAATAAGTAGTTTAATGTAAAGTGTACAAGGTACGATTTTAAAGAAGTGTGCGTAAAATCGTACTTTGCGCACGCAGTGTTTTCGAACGTGAAAAACTGTTCTAAATTCGAATAAGTGAAATATCTTTAACGTGAAAAGTTTTTACTTCTACGATATGTGCAGGAAGACTTATAATTAACGCAAAATAAGAGAGAAATTTTACTTATTCATATTTAGAATGTACATCTATCTTTCTCCATTATTTTCAACGCAGGTATACATCTTCATAAATATTCTTTGCTTACATATCTTAGAATAAAAATAATTGTTTATAAAAAGATACTCAAATTAAAATTTAAATTAACACTGAATTAAAGATTTATTTTTACGCTTACAAATAATAACACACTCGTTTTACACTCTCCATTTTACATTTACAATGCGAGTGTTAATTCGACTCTTCCTAAATAAAAACACGTTTGAGTGTTAATTCAACGGCCGATTTTTCACTGTATACTGTTTTCAGATAGCGCTTCGTTAAAAAAATACTATTTATTGCATCTACGCATTGGAGGCGCGACATTTGTTTTAGACTTGTCTCTGAACTCGGATAAATTTGTAAAGAAAAAACCGAAAAAGGATTCAAGTCGATTGAAAGCTGATAAAATTTAGCGCCGAGACCGGATCGACATAGGAATTCTTTTCATTATTCAAGTATGCACATCTTTTTTGCTCGTATTCGCAACGTATAGCTGTCAAAGGTGATTCTTCAAAAATACTTGACTATACTTTGTTATAACATTCGTTTGCTTCTGAGGAGCGAAGTCGTCCTTCTTCAATTAATGGCTGTCGCTTGATATCGGACGTCCAGTCGCCGTATCCTTTTCCTCCTTTTTTTTTCTTCTTCTCTATTTATACTGCGTATATGTGTATAAGAATATTGGCGACGCGTAGACAGGAGATATCCCCCTGCTTCTCTCGCTTTCCGCTTCTTTTCTCTTTATTTTCTTTTGGTTCCTTAGGCCGCTTTTAAACCTTCGCGGGCTTCGGCTTGCCCACTACCAGGATAATCTTCTGCAGAAACTTCGTCAGACTTACTGCAAATAAAATATTACGACTTAGTGTATAGCGCGGATAAGGTCTTTCGATCGGTTTTCTTATTGTTGCAAATAAACTATATTAACGCTATTCGCGGGAAGGAATCGTACATAATGGAGCTTTTAAACTTTCTCTATATTTTTTTTTTCTTTTTTTGGTTCGCGATTCTCTTTTCGTTCGTATCTTCTGATCTAAACGTAAATTATGTACAAGAATTTAAAAAATGTGCAGTGATTTATTAATAGCATCGTAGCAATAATATTTCTACTTTTGAAACGCTTTTCTAGGAAACCCTTTTCCTATAAAATATAAAAGATTTTTTTTCAAGACACCTCATTCATACTTAGAAGATTAATTGTTACGATAAAAGTGTCGAGTGTTATTAGTGTACTGGTGCTATATTGTTAAATGCAACATGCAAAAATAAAAGTCGAAAAATGGTACGAATAAAAAATAATATAATGAAATGTTAAGGCTTAAAATATAGAGATAGGTGTAAGTGACGCATATGTAGATTCAGTGCACGAAGAGAAATTTTATTGCAAAATTTAGTATGATTCTAGAAAAAATTATCGTACCAACTTGTATAGTAAATAGGAATTTTAGATTAGCCAAACGAACAAAATTATAAAATTTGTTTTAGAAAAAAAGTTATTAAACTGAAAAAAAATTAATACAAATATTGTAATTTTAAGTGTAAGTCTATAGAATCTTTTGTTAACAATATTGCAATTTTCACTATGAATTAAGCAACTTTTTTATTTGGCTATAGCCTATGAGACTCCGTTTACTGAACTGGGAAAAGAAAGTCCGAAAATTACTATAATTACTATTATTCTATTTACGAGGCAATCCACTTGTTCTAGAAGCAATTTTTAATAATCTTTAGTAATTATATTTATCGTTTAGTAATATTTCATTCCAGTATACCAGTAATTATTGAAAAGTTTTAACATTTTGTAGCGGTACGTTACAAAAAATATTATTTAAAAGTGTATTACATAATTTTCTCTACATGATCCCCATTTAGAAAAATTAGTAATTTTTCTTAACCCTTTTTACATATATATAAGTATTGTAATTTTTTTCAATAAAATTACTCTCCGTACGAAATTACGACAATAGGAGCATAAGCATGCTTATATGTTTCATAAAAGTGATGCCGATGAGAAATTTTCGAGTGAGAAAGTAAATAAAAATGCATGCTTGTTATGAGTAGAGTATAATATTTGTAGTGTGTTCTGAACCTGTGACTTATTTGGCCCGACAACCACCATCATCTTCTGCAAAGTTTGAGTAACGGCGCCTGTAGGAATAAAAAAATTAGAAAACTTGGAACAAATAACTTATGATTTTTCTTGAACGTATATCCTCGTCGTGTTGTCGTCATTTTGTCACGTGCCTGTCGCTGTTTTACTCGAGTCGAAATTTTTAGATATTTATTCAACTTACCGACTGTTTTCTGGAAAAACTTGGGCTTATTTTTCCAAGCGATGAAGGCAAAGTAGACAGGTACAGAAGAGAGGATCATCAGACACCCGTAGCCTATACAATTTCAAAATAATTTTATGTAATGAAATAAATGTTATACTGAAAATTCAAAATTATCAATTAAAGGTATGGCATGATCCGAAAAATAGTAGATTATGCACCAAAAGAGTAAAAGTAAAGAATGTCTCAGATCACAGTATATACTCCCGTGGTTCATATGCTATTTTTTTTGTCTGGCGAAGGCGAAAATACAACTTTCGAACAGGCACCAGGAGGAAAAGTGGTATTTTAGCCCTGCTAGGAAAAAAAAAATCTTTAATTTTCATTCATTTTTAATGATTAAGAAAAAAAATTTTTAGATAATTTTAATAAAATTCTGAGGAGTTACGCTTTAAAAATAAACCATTTTAAACAGGTCCATAAACTTAAACAATTTTAACGCTTTATCGAAAACTACAATTTGTCAAAAGCCTTTTATTTTAAACTCAACTAAAGGGTCAATTTGTGGACTATTTGAAATTAATTCTAAAAAGAAAAAGTTAATATTAAATTATACTAAAAATACATAATTTTTTAAATTTCTTTAAAAATATAGAATAAAAATTAAATAATAATTTTCTTACTGGACCAGCCGAGACAACCCTTAATAAATGTTCTTTGATCAACGGAAAACTCACCAGTCTCGACAGGACTAGCATACATGGGTACGATGGTAACGAAAAGCGTGCAGAGGATGTAGACGATGGGGAAGGCCAAATTGACCTTGATTGGCCTTGGTAGATTTGGCTGAGCCCATCGCAACCATGGCACGCACAGCACCGACACTCCGATACTTAACTGTCAATCACAAATCATTTCGGTTTTATTAAAACATTGACAATTTTTAAATATTATTATAGTATAGTGTTCGAACATCGAGATCTCGCCTGATTCGGCGCTTCTTGATTGACTCTACCTGTATAACTACTTGCTACAAACAATATAAGCTTTATAAGGACGCTCCCTACAAAAAGAAAGAGCTGCCGAGTAAATTGATTTTTGTTGCGAAAAGTGGGAGCGACTCAACTTTTGCGAAGAAAACTAATATTTTCTCAAGTTTTACGCCGAACTCGAAGAGAGAAAAAACGTATTCGTGGGATAATTTATGACGTGGGAATTTTTTCGGGATAATTATTGTAGTTTTTATCTGAATGATGGTCGGTTGGACGAAGAGAAAATTTTTCTTAAAAAAAAACGTCTATTTAAAAATTACGGTAATTATTTTTTATTTTATAAAATTTACGGAGATCCTGTAAAAAGTCTTAAGTTAAAGCTCAAATCAGTCTATCCTGATCTGGACGGTTAAAGGAAAAAATATAGAAAATTTTTCTTCTATTAGATTTTGACCAACTATTGCGATTATTAATCACAAAATTCACGCAACATTTAAAACTTTCTCGCAGATTTTATACTAGCTACTATACTAGTTTCCACTAGACAATAAAAGTCGCCTTATTGTACTTTTTGCAGTGGGCATTGACAAAATACGATATTATAAAAATGCATATGTATAGAGTAAAATTAAAAATATCTAATCATCTTTCAAAATAATCGAACAAACCGACCGAGCTTTAGCGAGGGAGGAATCGCTGCTAGTACGATATTATTTTAATATCCAATTAAAAATGATTGACTGCATAAAATTATTTTTTTCAAGATAAGTTAAATTAATGAATCGCTATAGATATTTCATTAAAAATTAGCGAGAAGACCTCCATTATAGTTTAATGATTAGTGGAACAATTACCACTAATTTCAGTAGTTTACCACTCATTCGACCAACTTTAGAGGGATAATAGCAACTGAATTAATAAATTAATAAATTAATAAATTAGAATTTTACTTACCCATGTGGCAAATCCGACGTAGTTTATGAGAGCTACAATATCAGAAGAACATAAGTACAGCATGGACAGAAGGGCCTGAAAAACAATTTTAATTTCTCTTTTTAATTATATTCCGACTTTATAAATTCATGAATAACCCGAACGTAATCTTAATCTAATCTAAATATTTTACTGGATGTATTCATTTATAATACTTGTAACCACTTAGCCATAAAAAAGGAACCTCCTATCAAAAGTTACTTATAAAAAAAGGATACTAAAAAAAGCAATGTAACCAAGCTACTAATTCACATAAACTCTCATCGAAAGCAACATAACCACTCCAGTTTCTGTTTCTTTTTTTCTTTATAAGCCATGAAATGTATAGATATAGCATCGAGTCTTCTTCAAAGGCGACTACGGCTGATTTTTTTCAGGAGCATATGCCATAAAAAAAGGAACCTACCAGAAGTTACTTATAAAAAAAAAGATTAAAAAAAAAAACAATGTAATCGAGCTACTACGGATAAACTCTCTTGATCGAAAGCAATAACAACTACTCCAGTTTTTTCTTTTTTTTCCTAATCAAGTTATAAGATGTAGATATAGCATCGTGCCGCCTTCAAAGGCTACTAGGGCCGACTTTTTCAGGAGCACGAGCCAAGAGCGAGGAGAGGAAATCCGTTACAAAGTCAATGTATATTACCATGCAAATCACAGCTGGAGTGGGTGTCATTCTCGAAGTCTGTATCATCGTCAAGATCTCCGGCATCTGGCCTTGACAGGCACCGGCATAGAAGAGTCGAGATGACGTAAGGAGAATGCCATTGACCGCTCCGAAAGTCGACAGGGCAACGAACACAGGTATCGTCCAAGCCATGGGGCCAAACAGCCGATTTGCGAAGGTCTGTAAAAAAAAAGAAAAAGAACAATTCAACGGGGTTCATTAGCCGCTGGACCATTAATCTTTTGTAGAGCACACGTGCAGACTGATCATCCAAAACTATTGCAGGTACAGGACTTTCAATTTACGAGCGATAAATTACATAAGTTTTATTAAAACGAGTTTGATTGGACAGTATTTTTATTAATGAATGAATGAAGGAAGGAAGGAATTGATTAATTGTCTTATTTATTTATTTAATAAAATAAACGTTGTATAGATCAATAGTACATTTGTACGTTTATCTACAGTTATCCAATTGGTTTATGAAAAAAAAAGTTTATAAATAATAAAATATCCTAGTAAACGTAGTAAAATTAAAATATTTAAAACGGAGTGTAAACAATTCAAGTTATTATATTACATAACTGACACTATTCTTTGGGGAAGAATATTCCAGGAGCGTTTTTGATCCTGCATCATTGTAAATTATAAAAATCAAAATTGAAGCTAAATTGTTTCTCTCCCAAAGGTCTAAAGCTAAATGACAACTCGCGTTACTTAAACATAAATAATAAATTAATAAACATAATTTGATAAATTAATCAAATCATCACCATAACTAAAAGTATTGAATAAAATTTTATGTGTCAACATTAAATCATCATAAAACTAATTGTAATGATAAAACTATAAAAAAATTATCAATCTGATATTGCATATCAAATTTTGTTATACAAGAATATAACAATGTAAAATAAAAAAAAATATCATCATTATAATTAAGAAATAATTAAGAATCGTTAGACAAGAACAATGACAGCTTGGGTGTGAGAGGGTCGCTCGTGTGGCTCTATAATTTTCCACCCAAGCTGCCTCGTGCATATCAATATTAATGAAAAAATTGAGGAAAGAATTAATAACTTACGACTGCGACAGCTTCACTACCCAAAACTTCCTGTGGGCTAAGCGTAGTGTAGAAAGCGGCATTCGTCAAGACGTAGACAATCGTGACGAGTGCGCAAGAGATTCCAATGGCTCGAGGTAGATTTCTGATGAAAAATTTATGATTTTTAATATTCATCAATTTTAACGTAACGCATATCGCGTTCAACGGAGAGGTACACGCTAAATCGGAAATGGAGTTAAATTTCACTCCATGGCAGTCAAATTTTCGCTCGAAGCTTAGATTGATATTAACTTCCTCGATTAGAGTGATCAAGTAGAGTAATTTTTTCAATCAATTGTAGAGTGAATGGGTAGACCGTTACCTAAAAAATCCTGCACTCTATCAGAGTGAAATTAAGTCCTATTTTACTTGTGTAAAGTGATTATTTCACTCCACTAGACTAAATTTCAAATTTGACTCTATAAATGAATTAACTCTTGTAGATTAATTACTCTATAAGAAAGAGTGAAATTTCAGCCTAGTCGTTTTAGCGTGTACGATTTTTCAATATTGGATTTTTAAAATTGCGAAGCACTTGCAGATGAAATGTCGGGTATTTCAGTTTAAAAGTGAATAAAAATAAACGAAGCTTAAGGATAGTTCGAGAGACGATCGTAAAAGCTAACGGGTCTCGTGACGAAACAAGGGGATCCCTTCTGTTTCGCAACTATACTTTTTTCTTTTTCTTTCTCTTTTTTTCTTATTACCTCACTGGATCCTTCAGTTCCTCTATTATGAAGTTGAGGTAGTTCCAGCCGTTATACGCGAATAGTCCCGAATAGAAACTCAGCGCTATCTGCGTGACGTCCATCTTCGTACCCTCAAATGTGAAGTACTGAGTTTGATCTAAAAATGAAATACAATGAGAATTAATTGTTACTCCATTGTTAATTATATATATATTATCTTAAAAATAACGAGAAAAGATAGAAATTAATTATAAAATGTACTCGTTAATTATTTCATTCGTCATATTGCTTCAAATCTGGTAGACTGCTTGACAGATTGATAATGATTCTAGGAATATTGCTACACTTTTGAATCATTATGGTATTTTTATGAAAAAAAAGAGAAATATTAGCCTAGTACAAGGTTAAAAAGATTTCTGAAATTCTATATCGATCGACGCGACTCGTTGCAATAGTTTTCATAAACGAATTTAAAAATGCGGTAAGATCTTTTATACTGTATATTGTAATTTTTATGCTTTGCACTGCTTGTTTTATTAAATTTATTTGTAAAGGACTGTGTAGTCCTTGCACAATTAAACGAAGTAATTAATATTGAAGCTAGTATAGTTAAAACATTAATTCATTAATCTTATTTATTAAATCTTGTATTAATATTTTTTTAATAGATATTTATACTATATTATACTAAATAATTAAATAAATAAATTGAACAATTGTGAGAGATGTACTTTGAATGAATAATCGAGAAATGAATTGAGAAAAGATGCATTAGGAAAAATCGTACATTGTACGCGGAAACGGCGGCGAGTAAGCCGAATGAATCAATTGAGGGGAGTTCTTTACACGGCCAAACGGCATTGTGTCTGGTTCGCACGCTTAGAGCACATTCAACGTGTATAACGTGTTTAACCACCTTTCTGATTGGACAAATTGTCTCGTCCGGCTCTAGGCCCATCCTCAAGAAACCTCGAGCTTTAAAAGCCTCCGCAACTCATTGCGCACACTTTCTTCGCTCAAAAGATCATTCTCTTTTACTTTTAGTCGACGAGCTACGACTCTTTAAAATGTGATTAAGTAAAGTTTACTTACTCACTAAAATGAAAAGATAATTCTTTTTTACTTTTAGTCGATGAGGTACACTTTAAAATGTGAGTAAGTAAAGTTTACAGTTATATTATTGACTTTTTCTACGTTTGTTGATTATATAATCGTTCATGTATTCGATAAGCGGACTTAATTTTCTTTAAAAAAAAAATAATAAATAAAACACTGGTCAGCTAATGAAAACTATAATTGCAGTACTAAATTGACATCATCTATCGATGTTCCGTATAATTATTCCTATAAGATAGTTTATCAAGTAGACGGTTAAATAAATAGCGCTGTTTTAAAAATATTTTGATGAGTATTTATAATATTAGAACAATTTGAACAGTATTTGAATGCAAATTATAAGTTAATTGAATAACTATTAAGATATATCAAATATTTTAATTGCTCTGGAATTTATTTTAAAAAGATCTATATTATAATTACAAAATTATTATAATATTGCTTTGATTAATTATCAAAAATGTAAATGGGCGAATAATAAAACCTCCGGTACGGGGATTTCATTATTAACCTTATTTAAACAATTTGCATGTGGATGAATTTCAAGCGTGCTTGAAAGCTACAGAGTAAGAATATATCGATTATTTTTTTTTTCATTTAGCCTTTGTTTGACCTATTAAATGTAAAAACAAAAAATTTATACTTACTATTGGCGAGTTGGTAGCCACCGGAGCCGATGATGATGAAGAGGGCCAAAAGCTTCGCGTACGTGAAGACGTCCTGAACCCTCGTGGCCCATTTCACGTCCCAGCAGTTCACGAACGCCAGGATACCTACACGTGCAGTGACGAGAAAAATATTTGTGTCTATTAATTGCCGATTAGCTCAAAATACCTTAACATTAAAAAATCGCTTCCGTATAAAGTATAAACTATGGCTTCGATTAATAGCTAACTTATTGCTCTACTTGTTTACGTCGTTAAATACTCTCTCAATGGAAAATAAATGCATTATACAACATCATCAGCGTAATCGATCCGTCGACTTCATTAAAATTAATATTCTAATAGATATGTACACATAAATTTCTCTTTATCTATTATCTACAAAAAAAATCCATTTCATTTGAGTGTGCTATTTTTTTGTAAATAGTAATTAAGTGCAATTCTGCACAAGTGAAAACGTTACAGTTCTTTAGCGATAATAATATAATTGAGCTGCAAAGATGTCATAACGTACGGTTTCCTGAAGGCATAATATTTTTCAATTTTCATACTTCATCGTATAAACTGTGAGTTTATGCCACTTTCTTTTTAAAAAATTAAGAAAAAAAAAATATTGTAAGAGTGTAATATTATGAAATTGCATAAACTTATACATTTAGATAAAAATCTACATTGCAGAATAAAAGAAATTTTTCAATATCACTACGGTATTATCTATAGGTATACCTATATATACACAAGCCCCGTAATTTAAATCGAAACCACACGTGGCAGCCAAAAATTTCGGTGGTAGCCAGTCGGCCGATCCAAATTGCAGCTCGGATTTCAATAATAATACCCCCCTTCTGGAAGCGATGGCAGGGAATTAGCAATCGCGCTTCTCGGCCGAACTGAAAAGGGGATTAACAGACCAGACCGGAGAGCAATTCACCGACCGAGGCGGAACGGCATTAGGCTGAGGAAAAAATTCGGCGAATAAAACCGTCCTCCGCACTGTGTAGCAACAATGGGGCATAAACGGCCCGGCAATTGAACGCGTCCTTGACTTTTGTGACGAATTGAACATAATTAGGCGAAGCGCGCGCGCGCGCTCCTCAGCGCAACTTCTAAGACTTTATAATGGGGCCGACTTTTTTATCAAAGCCGCTCTCTTGGAACCCCCATACGATAGCCGCATTATATTCGATCCAGCGATTAGAAAGCCTCATGGATCCTCCTTTCAGTTTCTTTCTAATTAATTTTGAATCGCGACTTTTACGTACCTTATATTAAGTGTACACTGCGTACGATATTTTTAATTCGATTGATTATTTTATTAAGTATTGCCAATTACTTTTTTTATAGTCCTACTGATCACCTTACTAAGTACTACTGGTCACCTTACTAAGTAAGGTGACCAGTAGAGTACCAGAAAACAGAACTCCGGATCACAGATTCGATTGAAACAGTAGAATATGTTTTCTTTCGTATAAAAATGATAAGGGAGCCAACATTTTAGACCCTATATTGATGAATAGTTTATGACCCAATAATTTATAATTAGTATAGATTAATTTCGTTTAATCATGCTATTCAAAATGACATTTTTCAAGTTTCCATAATAATTTAAACTAGAATTCACACGCGCGCTTCGCGCGCTGATTATTTTAGTTCGGAGACGACAAAAACAAAAAAGCAAACGCTTAATTGCTACTACTTTCATACTCTTCAATTTCGATAATACGATAATTCAACTTCATTCAATTCGATCATAATCGCAATGCATTTTAATATAAGGGATACGAAATGTTACGCTAAAAAATATCAAATCGTTCTAAAGTTATCGATTATTGAAGATTAGATTGAAAATTAATAAGAATTCGAAAAGATTGAAATAGTTTACTAATAATTTCATCTTTTAATTTAATAATTTTGTAAATTATGGAGACTTCAAATGTCATTTTTAATAGTATAATGATTGGATGAAAGAATTATACTATTACAATTAAACATACTATATATCTTATATCTGCTGGGACACAAATTATATTCATCAACAGGCTAAATTTTTGGCTTCCTTCGATTTTTTACATGAAAAAAAAAATAAAATTCGTGATAATAATAAAATAGAATTAGAAAAATTGCTACATTGGCCAAGAGCAGAGCGAAAATTGTTACAATAGCCTAGTTTTGTGGACAGAAAGGATTCGATCTACTAAGATCGAATCCTTTCTGTCCACAAAATGCTTTCTTTTATCGCCTCATTTAAATTCAAAAGAAATGAGTTGGTGCGGTAATCCCATGCAAATAAACTTTTTTTATTCAGTTTTATTGATCAACCTCATAATTGTCACTTTTAAGACATTCCACAAGAATAGCTCGCACATATACACGTGCAAGCTATTCTATAATTATACAATTATTGCATCGGGTATATAAATACTAAAATATCGTCGCCTTGAATGTAATCGTCCACGAGAACTTTGAGAATTTCTTTTCTTTCAACTACTTTCTTTCGAATCAACGATTCTCCGTTCTGCAACGACCAGTATTTTCTGAGCATGTGTTACAAGCTTAGTTCATCGTGGTAAAATTCGCTAGATTAATGCTAATACACGGGGAGATTAGACAATTATAATGTCCTCAAAGTTGTATAGAGTTATAACAAAGTTCTTTTACAATAACTTAAAAAAAAACTGTAGTAAATTGTACAAGAAACTATTATAGAATTCTTATAGTATAGTATAGTTATAGAATTTTTCTCCGCGTACAAATTAGACAAGCAGTTAGTAATTCTAATAAAATTTTGTGTTTCACTTTGCAACAGTTTTAATTACAAATTTTCTTCCAATATTGTTACAGGATCAGATAGGAATTCAAAAATATTTCAATTTCAATGATGCAATAAGTGGGATCCCGCACCCTTCAGTTAACAGTGTAAGGGTGAAATTTTGTAATAAAGCCAAAGGAAGTTCCGGAATGTCCATAACAGAGAATAATTCTACATATCTAACGAAATCTATTCTTCTACTTAAATTACTGTTTCATCGTCTTAAACTTAAATTAAATAGTAATTTAATTACAATTTTTTCAATTGAATCAAGATCATAAAAAAGAAGTAATTACTTTGCCATTTTAAATTCTAATATAAAGAACACGTTCGAGGAAAAAGTTTGAAAAACAGGAAAAGATAACCCAGGGGTAGTAAAAGGGCTGCAGTAACTTTGCTAGATCTGAGATATAAAAAGAGATATAAAAGGTGAAGGCGCTGGTGGTACAATGGGACTACATGGCTATCGGATTACGGGCTCGTGCATCTTTGCCCCGAAAGAAAATAAGTACAATGGATGGATTCCCTCTCGGAATTTGTTTTTCTTTTTTCCTGCGCGATGTATATACTGCCTATTAGTGTCGAGTATCACAATCGTTTAATCGGCTTTTGCAAAAAATAAACGCTGATAGTTCTATTTTTTCCGAAGGCGGTGTTTATCGAGATACAAATCATCATGATGCTTGTTAGTATCATTTTTTTTAATCTCTAATAAACACAGAAATAAATGCTCTCATTATACTAATAAATTTCCACCCAATCAAAACTCAATCAGATCCATCTAGAGCTATAAGGATATCCTCTTACGTTTTTTCACGTAATTTTTACGAGAAAATTCTCTCAGCGTGGGCAAATTATAATTAAAAGCTAAAACTTCTTATAATAGAAAAGAATAAAATAGTTCTTTATTGTACTTAGAAAAATATATATAAAATTTGTTTATGGTAAAAGTATCATATATGGTGATTAGAAAAATCACAGGACATTTTAAATTTAATACACTAAATAAAAGTACTACAATGTTAGTGATATCACAGAAAGGTCTGATTTAATCTATATTTGTACTACTAAAAAAATAATATTAAAATAAATATATAAAAAATATATATAATAAATAAATTATACTTCTTTGCAGTACCATTAAATAAATATTTATTTTTATGTACAAATAGATAGCATAAAATTTTTGTATTCAAAAGCTCATGTATCTTTAAAAGGAATATCGCTTGCTCGTATGCTGATGTTTATAATATTGTTCTTACGCATATTCTTGATTTTAACAAAAAATGCTACGTATATAAAATTTTTAGTTCATAGTAACGAAATTAACTCTAAAACTGTAACTGTAAATATAATAAGTCATGAAATCACCCCCACTTCCTTCATTTTACGGAATATTTGTATATTTAATTATATAGATTATTGAAAAGAAGTAAATGTTTTAATTTTAGAAAAATCTTATCAAAGTTTATTATCAAGAAGAATCCCTAAATTTTCAAACCACGATCACAATAAATAATAAAATAATAAAAATAGTTGGAGAAAAATTAAAGAGAAAAATGTCGAAGCGCCAATCGAATTACGACCACCCGAACGTGAATAAAGATAATCATCAGTCAGTGCGAATAACTCGATGTAGCACAATAAAAGCTCCGCTCGAGCAGTAGAAAGAGTTTGGCATCGGTCAGCGCGGGATAAATCAGTCTTAATTGAATAAAGCACCGCGAGGCCCGCTTTTATGGCGCGCGGAGGGAATCTCGGGAGCGTGAATCCGGGGGTGCAAGGAACGCGACGTCTATAGCGCGAGGTCGCGTTGTCTCACGCACGAAATTTCGCCGGGGCATTGCATCAGTCGGACGAGGCCTGAATACTCCACTTTTTACTTTTTTTTTTGCGCACGCGGCATTGTTTTGCTTGCGCGCGTGCACTCATCGAGCCAGCGAAAACGCCTTGCAAGGCCGAGGCGAGAGTCTGGGTACTGTGCGCGCACGTGAATTTTTCTGTCGGATAATGATTTTTTTTTTTTTTTTTTAAGCCGAGGATCGCCAGGCTGTCGATGCGCCGGCTAATGGAACTGCAGCGTCGTCGGTTTTCTTGTACGGGGTACAGATTTTGCATCGATTGAGTGTTCATAAATCGTGTAATAAATATTTAATTCTTTTATAATTATAGTTTGAAATTTTAAAGTGTGATTATTTATTTATTTAATGATTTATTTGTTAATTTATTTACTTACATACACTGAGAGAAATGTCTAGTAAAAAGTAGTATACTGTATGATGGGAATGTGGTTACAGACTGATATGAAAGAAATTATACTCTGTAGTAAAATTTGCCAAAAATAAAGTGAATTTTGATAGACAGTATTGTATATTTTACTGTATTTATGGCAAATTTTACTATACAGTAATTTAATCAGTATCTAGTAATTTTTACTAGACATTTCTCTCAGTGTATTTAAAAGTAATAAACGAACAAAATTACCCTTAAATTTCGATAACAGTATAAGAAAAGAATTAACAAAAATATCCTTATATATTACAATAAGAAAAGGCAATTTATTACAAAACTAAACTAAAATTGGTTGTAAAACGATAGAATCACCTTTTATTGATTTGTTAATTTATTAATGTATTGTACGAGTGATATATACAAGTTTATTGAGTTTAAGACTGAAATTACTTCATTATCTAGTCATTTTTAATCCTACTTTTGTTAATATTGTTACAATGATTTTATTTTCTTGTTAAAACGTTTGTGTTTTTTTATTTTTATACTTACGCTTAAAAAAAAAATAAGTTAAAAACTCAAAGAAATGGATCATCACTTATTCTATGTCAGAAATCTTCTACTTTATTAGTATGGATGGAAGATATTTTGAGGTGAAATAAGTGATTTGAGTCAATTGCACTTATTTTACTTTACATAGTGATTTTAATTGAGTGTTTTCTATTGCAGTTTATGAATGAAATTTTCCACAAAATATTATTTTTTATCTATATTTTTTAATATTGTAATTTCGAATAAACAACTGTTCTATTCTATATGTAAGGACAGTTATAAAAATAATGATTTATTATCGCAGATTATTTTTTTCATTAATATTCACAGACAATATAATATAATGCCTCAAAAAATCCTTGACCTTTTCTCAAGTGTTTAGTAGACAATATAGTATAAATAACGCTAACAGTTATATTAGTTTCTAATATTGCAAATTGATTTACACGCATGACTGTGCACCTTTTATCGTCAATTTTATTTTAATTCTTTCAAGAGTTAAGTACTGCTATTTTTAGAACGTGTGTTTGAGTAAATAGCAGAAAAAAGAAATTAAAAAATCCAAAGGTCGAGTAACACTATTGTACAGAACCGAGAAAGTATCATCGCTTATATCCTACCCTAACTCGATTGGCCAATTAGATGTTTTACGCATTGAATGCACAATGTCCATCAAATCTAATTACTACCTTTTCTTACATCGTTGAATTAATGCGCATTCGAAAAATTACCTTTTTATGTCCCCGAAGAATACTCGACGAATGTAGGTCATTTTAATGAAGATGTCCTATAGAAAAATATAAACAATGCAGTGCAAAAATCGAAGGCAGGCTATACTTGCAGCTTAGAAGCTTGCGATTAATCAAGGGAAAGTCTCTGCGCATCAGCTGAATCGATAGGTGCCTCTTGGCCGGGAAAATCTTGAGCGTCTGAGTAGGAAGGATTAAAAGTTACCCGCGACAGGTACTTTACTTAATTTTCGATCTTTTGAAGGAAAAAACATTTCTTTTAAATTTATTACTTTTTTTTATAAAAATTAAGAAAGTAAGATTTTTACAGACATGAATTATGAATCGTAAAGAGATTTCCGAAGAACTTAAGGGGGTTCCAGCGCGGAGAGTTCTGCGATCAGATATATCATTTGTTATAGATGAAAACTTCCAGAATGCAATG
>JAWWEN010000002.1:1564909-1603675 GCA_035582955.1 Sycophila texana
AAAATAGATATTCATGAATAAATAAATAATTTTTGAAAAAACACAAAATTCGCGATACTTTTTGAACACACCTCGTATTTGTTCACCCAAGCCTTATATTCCAATACTTTATTTTACGCTTTTTTTACGTTCTCTTATTTTCATGCAAAAATTATGTTCAGTTTGGAACTGCTTTCCAAAAAACTCAAAAATAATGTTCTTTTTAAGGCCGTTCAGTTCTAAACATTATTTCAATGTTTAGAAATTAAAATAACATTTAGAACCGAACGGATTTTCAACAGCGTATATAAAACAAAACAAAAAGTAATAATAATAATAAAAATCTTATCCAAAGAAAATATAACAAATTTCTTTCGATCTCTAAATTAAAATAAAGTGGAATAAAAATAAAAAAAAAAAATTAAAAAAAAAAAAAAAAGAAAAGGATGAGCGCAAGAGGCAAGGCATCCAAAAACACAGCGAAGGATCCGCAAGCCCCGAAATTATCTCGGTGAGCGCCGATTCGTCGGGGCGGCCAAGGTCGTGAATACGTCGGCTCAGGGGGCATGAAGAGAATCCCCGCGCGCACCTGGAAGGCTAGTATAGTGATCCGAGGCTACTCGAGTCCCTCCCCATTCTCTCCCGCGGGCTCGTTTCGGCGCACAAAAAGCACATAAAGAACTGGCGCGCACGCAACCATCCAACGAGCGGCTTACACGTCACGAGAAGCGCACGGATCAAAAGATCCCGTTTCGACGAACACGCGGCCCTGCTCGCCGGCGCGACATATAGAATTTCAATTCTTCGCGGGCCCTGCATTCCGCCGCGGGCGCATTTTATACGCGCGCGACTGCACATACAGAGGCCTTCGAGTCTATACGGGTGTAAGTATCTGCGCACTTATGATGAAGTGTGGAAGGAGTCCGGGATTCGAGGGGGGAGTTTTTGCGCTGGACTCTCCGTACATACGCTAAATCCGCATAGGGTAAAATGGAGTTCATTGGAGTCAAATTTTCACTCGAAGTTTAGATTGAAATTAACTCCTTCGATTAAAGTGAAGTAAAGTAATTTTTTCACTCAAATGTAGAGTGAAAGGGTAAAAAAGTCCTACTCTGTCAGAGTGAAATTAAGTCATTCTATCTCATGAAAAGTGATTGTTTCACTCCACTAGAGTAATTTTTCAAATTTAACTCTATGAATGAATTAACTTCCAGAATGACTCTAAAAAGAAAGGAAATCTCACTCTAACCGTTTTAGCGTGTAAGGAGCGCAAGGAAGACGGACACCGATCGATGGCTTCCCGGTGATTGAAATGGACATGCATGAGGCGATGGGTATATGAGGAATTTCAAAAAAAAAAACGCGTTAGAGCATTCAAAATAAATAAAAAAAAAATGTCGTGGCACGCCTATTCTGAATTTCTTTTCTGCTTCTACAGGCTATACAGTAAACGAAAAAATATGGAAAACACGATTTCAGAAGTTTTAAAACGTAAAATTGAAAAATTCCGTTTTTTCGTTATTTATGAAACTTTAAATATAAGCTATTAATTATTAGTGTACCTACATCAAAGTCCTTTATCTCTGATCTAAGAAAGAGAAGATTAAATAAAAATCATAAAAACACTAAATCATGAAAATATGAGAAATTCTACAAAAAAAAAAAAAAAAAAACGCGTTAGAGAGTTCAAAAAAATAAAAAGATATGTCGTGGCACGCCTATTTTGAATTTTTTCTTCTTCTACAGGCCATACAGTAAACGAAAAACATGGAAAACACGATTTCAGAATACTTATGTTTTATTATCTGTATGTTTTATTATCTGCATATGTTTTATTATCTGAATGTAATAATAAGAGTATTGAATAGAAATATATACAACCCGATAAGCACACTCTGAAAAAACAAGTTCATAAAGAGTTCTTTATGAATTTTTTAATGTCCGCAGACGTTAAAAATTGGGAATTGAACACACGTGCACGAAAAAAGGTATTATCAACCGAAGTTGTCAGTCATTCCATTAGCAATTCTAAAGTGAAATTGTTCGTAGGTAAGTAAAATATTAAATGCTTGCTTAAAAAAATTATCAACATTCTTAACTTAAGCAGTTTTATTAATGAAAAATTGTTGCAGAATTAAAAAATTTCCGGAAAAATGTTTCTGTATTTTTTCCTAATCATCGCCCTGTGGTCTGTCTCCACGAACTCCTCAGACGAACTTATTCGTAAGTAAATAATCATAAAATTTTAAAAATGTTTATCAAACTAAATGTCAAATGTTTGAGTAGAAAATTATTTACACTTAAACTTTTTTTAATTGATAATTAACTGTCTTTAGAGTTTCGCAGGGCAATAAAATATTATTTTTAAATAATTTTTAATTATTTTCAGATTGTATTGACATTGAACCATTTTCTGTGGAAGAAAACGGAAAAACTTATTATTATAACAGTAACATGGTTGGCTTCAAGTTCGACCCACTTAAAGTGGCGGTATTATCTCAACCATACTCAGATATAGTAGATTTGTCAGTAAAGGACACCATTGTTATTTTCCAAAGTAAAAAAAATAATTTTTACACCTATTCTTCGTACATAGTACATTAAATCGATTTATTAAAAATATTTATAAAATAGTATGAATTTACTTCGGAATACTTCACTAATTTGTGAACATTGTTGCTTAAAAAATCTGCACATTTATTCGCTAATGATTTTATTCAATTTTTAGGTATGTCCATTGCGAAAAAGAGTTACTTTGAAACCAAAATTGTTGGAATGGCAAAAAAAATTGTAAGAATAAATATATTTTTTTTATTAAAAATGAAACTACAGTTAACGCAAATTAATAACTTTTTTAGAACGATCCTGAGAGTCATCTTACTAACTGCTACGTTCGCGCTGAGCTGAAGAATAGGTAATATTTATTATTTTAATTTATTATAAATTAGTACACAATGTTGATTAAGTTTTATTGAATAAATTAAAACAATTCTTTATATTATAGTGATGAAACCAATGGACTACCCAGTAAGATGGTGAAAGCTATTTTAGAAAAAGCCTCAGAATGTATGAACAGCGAATTGTGCAAAGCTATCGGCACAGTCAAAGATTAAATATGTAAACAGAGTGTTGTGCTATTAAATAATTAAATTTTATTATTAATTTGAAGTGTACTTACCAGGAAAGTGTCACACCTCCAGATCACCGATTTGGATACTATTTTCTAGTATAGCAAATAATGAAAGAAACTAATAAAGAAGCAAATAAAGAAAAAAAATAATAATGTCTTATTATTTTAAATAAAAATGAATCATGTCGTTCAATCTGATGAACAATGAAATTTTCCGTTGGAGACAATTTCATTTTAAATATTGCAGCATGTTGTGAAAAATATTTCCAATTCTTCACTTTCTTAAAAATTAAGTTTTTTCTAGGCTTTTGCCTTCAATATTTCACGTTGTCAAAAATAAAATTTTCAGCACCATGCCTGCCCTTCTTACACGCTAAAATGGCTAGAGTGAAATTTCGCTCTTTTCTTAGAGTCATTTTAGAGTTAATTCATTCATAGAGTTAAATTTGAAAATTTACACGAGTAAAATGACTTAATTTCACTCTGACAGATTGAATTCTTTTAGTTTATGGTCTACCCTTTCACTCTACATATGAATAAAAAAATGACTCTACTTCACTCTAATCGAGGGAGTTAACTTCAATCTAAACTTTGAGTGAAAATATGACTCCAATCGAGTCAAATTTAACTCCATTTCACTCTAACCGATTTAGCGTGTATAAAAACGACCTTTTTCACCTCGAAGTTTATCTAAGAGTTTTTCTCGTTCGTGTTTGAATAAAAATTTTGGTTTACATTGGTATCTAAAAAACATGTCAAGGCATAAGACAAAAGTGTATACATTATAGTATACACTGAGGAAAAAATTTAATTGGATCAACGATTCGCGCTGTTAAATATACTTCCAAGAGAAAAAATTGTTATTTTATCAGCGTCAATTTTGATTGGAACAGAAGTATCGTTAAGATAACAAAAAACTCTGTCAAAATAAGCTCTAACGCTGTTAAATTAACAGTGACACTATTAAATTAACAGTGGAATTGTTGAATTAACATAGCTTTTTTCGGTTGGAAATATTTAACAGCGCGAATCAATTTTTTTCTCAGTATACAGCTCCCCGATTAAAAAAAAAAAAAAAAAAAAAAAAAACAGCATGGGTGCAGGGTAATTCCGCGCCGTCTGCGAATGCCGGAGCGATCGGCCGATTTGCGTATGACACCACCACCCGCAGGGTGATATTATACCGGCTATAGCGATGTGCGCAACCGCACGAAGGGCTCGCGATGGGCGCGCGCGTGGGCCGAGTGCGCGCGTCGGCAGACAGCGCAGTGACGTCGGGCGAATCAATACGCGGCGACGGGGGCCGCCGACGTCATCGCGGGGCTCGCCACGCCGGTTCCACCATCCCTCCTCCGGCTGGCCTTGGACCCGCAGCATCCTGGCGAATGGGAAAGCGAGAGGTGTGTCCCCCACGAAAGTCGATCCTTCGCCTCGCGGAAAAGTCCGACCGCTTGTTTTTCATCCTATCGATCGTTAGTTATATATGCTCAATGACATCATTTCCTTCTTTTATTAAGAGCGCTCGATTTGAGCCAGGTTGCCATTCTTTTGATGGCGATTCTTGTGATTAGCAGCTGGAACCGGCAGGTGGATCGGTAAATTTTATGAATAGTGCTATATAAGCTGACTGGGAATTTCTACGTCGTTTAGTTAAATAAATAAAATAAACGAGAATTTTAAATCAACTTTGAAGTAGCTAAAACTAAACGCAAGTCACTTGGACAGGCTATTGAATATTATTACCACATTTATACAAACATTTTTAACAAAATATAATATTACGTATCACTTTCTCATTTGCTGATATAAAATTTATACAAAATATTTGGAGAATTTGAATTTCGTAATTTTGTTTACTTTTATAAGTGGTTTTAAAATAAGTTGCATAGGAATGCTGTAAAAGTGTATTAAAAAAAATTTTAAATAATTTAAATAAAAAGGACGATTGTTAAAAAAAAAAAAGGTAAGAATTTAACAATTTTTATTTTGAAGTAGCTAACTAGCAATCTATTGGTAGCGGTTTTTATATTGATTAATGAGAATAATGAATTTAATATATTAAATATGTGAAACATTTTTGATGTTCAAAACAGGAGATGCGATCCGATATCAGTCAGACAAACGCGTGGAATTCTCTAACCAATATTTTTTCAATGCAAATATATTTTAGGTGTTTCATTTGTTATGGTAATTTAAAATAAATAAACCATAAATCAAATTTTATTTTCGTTTCAATTTAATACATTCTAGTATAAATTACAAATAGGGTACACTATAATTAAAATATAAAACTACTGTAATTAAACGTCTTTTTATCGACTTATTTAAATCAGTAAATAAGAAAAATATTGCACACGTAAATTAATTAATACGTACCTGTACGGCTGGTATGCATAAAAAAAACTTACGAATTAAAGTATACATTAATTTACAATATAAATATAGATTTATCTAGTGCGAGAGAAAGGATATTTGTGCTACTTGTGCTTGCTTTCCATCTGTGAAATTTGTAAATTTTGAAAATTTTTTTCAAAAATAATATTCAAAAAAATTTTAAGTTGCAATAAAATATGCTATATAATAATTTGTTCATGAAGCTTCGAGTATTCTCTTCTATATATCGGCTCCAACATTTATATTCTTTTTTAAATTGGCTCTAAAAATTCTTACGATGACGTTAAACCGTGTTGCTCGGACGAATGATAAAATGTCGAAGGAGAGGCAAAAAATGGGAAATCCTGCGACGATCGATATAATATACAGGAACCATTTACGCGGACAATATAAAACAGTTCGTAATTCCACTGAGGAATAATCGCGTGCACACGAAATTGTTGGCTTTAATATGCGCATGAGAAAAATTATTTTTGCGTTTTACTGTACTTCGCATAAAAATCGAACTTGTTGCATAATACTTATTAGTTTTAGGATAAATTTTTACGATTTTAGATATATTTATTATTATTTATTAATGCATTTTACGACAATTAAAGTGAAAAATCTTATTGGAAGACTTATACATATTTAAATACTCATTGGAGTGTCTTATCTCTGATGAATAAATAAAATAAAAAGAAAATAAACTGCGATGTAAATTTGAATGTAAATTTATTGACTCTGATAAAATGCGAATATATTAGTTCCAGCTCTCGATGCAGAGTAAATGGAGATTCTCACGTATGTCTCGCCTGGCGGCAGCAATCGCGATTTGAATACACGTCCTAAGGACGATCAGCTCACAAAGCAATTGTTCGGTTAAATCACAGTTTTCTAGTAGCTTGAAAGTCGCATCGCTCCTGAATTATTAATTTTATTTAGTTTATTTTTATTTTTATATAAAAATAATGAGTAAAGAAGAGATGAGATAGTTTCAGAATCGTTTAGTACGGCTTTATTAGAATAAAATCAAAAATTCGAAAAGATTTTATGCATAATTATAATTCCATTAGAATTATTTTAAAAATGTTGATTAGCTTATTAAGATTGTAGAAGAATTTATCTTCGAATGAATGTATCTTTCAGATAAAGGCTTTATAAGTATCATCGTTGAGTCAACAATTACTTCACAATATTTAAGAAGTACCAGATGAGGATAATCAGAAAACTTACTGCGTAAACTTATTTTCTCAATGATTTTAATAATTTTTAAGTAATTATTTGATTAGTCAAATTTCTTTGGTATTATGACATATTCTTCTGCAAATTTTATATACATTGACAATACGCATGATCTAATATAGTATATATATTATGTTCTCAATGCACGGACGTATATATAATACATACTATATATGTACATACGCGTATAACTATCTTTCCCCGAACTTTATTGCGCAGTTTGCCAATACGTGCATAAGGAATAAAGATAACGCACGTCTAATTTCTGAAAATGCTTAAATTCTTTAAAGTTTTTCCCGGATGTAAAGATTTAACAACATTTTTTATATAAAAACGAAATTTTATTTTTCCAGATTAATTGCCTTATGTCGGCGAGTTAAAAGTTGCTGACTAAGATTTTTTGTTATTAAATTTGTATTTTTTTAATAACATTTTTTCTCGTATGCAAAAATAACAGATGCAATAATTTAAATAACATTTTTATATCAGTCGTATAATAAAGGATTAATTCATATCCTGTTGATTTAATAAAATTCATAAATAAATATAACTCTCTTAAATATAAAAAAGTAAAAGTAAATTTTACGCGGTTTAGAATAATTTATAATCTTTATTGCAGATATTAGGTAATTTATTTATTTATTCACTATTAAATGATTAAAGATACGCGTACTACAATTAAAGAAAAATATAAAGAAAAAAGTAACATAAATAATAAAAATTTAGAGAGTTGTATATATGTATAATGTATATATATGTACATTACATATTATATATATACTTATTCAAAACACTTTTAATAAGATCTTGAATCTCTAAGATTCTTAATACAAAACGTGAATAATTGTGATGATACATTCTTTCATACATATACAATTTATAGTATAATTAAAGTCACTTTTTCAATGTCAAACAGCCAGTATATATTAATATATACCCCTAATATAAAATACATCCACCCACATCTACACATATATAGCTATATAAACTGCAATATATATATGCATGGCAACAGCTCGACCGGTAATTCAGATTCACGGCTCTTTGTAAAGCTATATTCATAACATCCATAGCATAACTGCACTATGATAGCGACTAAATCACTAAACCCACTATATAAGCAACTATTATAAGTTGCATTAGAAATTCAAAACGCCCGGAAGACGTACACAAGCATGTGCGCTCGCGACGTGTCAGCGAGTCGTCACAGCGTCGTTTTCTCCACCACTTCCATACATTACCTAAGTACTCATACACACCTACACAGCTAAACTACATACAATAGTCAACTTTCGAGGCTGAGCCTCGAGCGAACATAAAAAGCGAGTCAGTGTATATAGAACCGAGACTTTGTGTCGTGGTCGTCGCTGACTTGGAATCAGTGGCCGCACGCGGCACACGACTAACCTCGTGTGTGTGCGTGTGTGTGTGACTGCGTATGCGTGCTATGTGTTTACGTGTGTGAGTGTAAGCGCGTGCGAGGAAAAAAAGGAGGCAAAAGACACCAACCAAACCCCGCGCTGTCACGAAAGGCGACAGGCGTGAGGCAGGCGAGCAAAGTATAGACACAACGATATACACACAGCGATCCGAGTGTGCTCGCGAGGAGTTGACTCGACTCGAGCGAAGAACAATTGAGGCGCACAAGACGGCGCGGACTACCTTCTGCGCTCTCGAGGAAGATGCGGAGCGAGCAGCTGTCGAGCGAGAAGCGAATGTCGAGGAAGTCTTGCACGTCGCGCTCTGGCTCTCACCCAAATCTCCATCTCGTCGTGGCGAATGTCACTTGTTAGAGCGACAGCCGGACGCCGAGTGCAGGCCTGATAGCGCAGCGCACGGGTAGGCTCTAAAAAACGGTGTTCAGACACTTGGGAAGTCGAAGGTCCGCTTTTCGCAGGGCCGACGCCGCTTGGAGAACGCATAATATCGCGACATATGACTTGTGTTTACAGGTAGATTCGTGAGAGGTGGGCCCCCTTCTAACGACGGTATTTGCGGACTGAGTTGCCTTGAGAGTAAAGAGGACAAGATGTTGGCGTTGACAGAGTCTGAAGGAAGGAGACACGCTGCCGGCGACCGGAAGCGACCGAAGGCCAAAAAGAGGAGTAAGCACGACAAGGGACAGAAGAGGACTTTGCTCACTATCGATAAGGATATGGAGGATAAAGATGCAGAGATAAAGGAGGAGTTGCAGATACACGAGCTCATGCCGGTGCCGTACAAGCCTGAGGATCACGAGCTGCATTCTGCGCAAGTTACTTTTCAACAGGCCAGTGTCACCGAGCAGGACTGCCAGTCGGTTGCCTCTATTTCATGCATGGATACAGTGCCTAATAGCAACAAGTTTGTTATCATTACTTTGTTGGAACCGGAAGCGCAAGGGATCACGGGTGAAGAGTTGTTGAATGCCGAGGAGATCACAGGGACTGACGACAAAGGCAAACGTACAAAGTTACAGAAAAAAGTTATTCTGTTGCACAAAATTGATCCACAGACTACAGCTACTATAGAAACTACCACGGAGGAGGTGACAGACCAAATTGTAAAAGAAGAGAAGAATGAGTTTGATGATCCGTTGATGACTATTAATTTTGGTGATTTTGCTTCTACAACGGCGGATGGCAAGGAGCAAAGAGATATCGGTAGTTGGATCAAAAAGTTTCATTCGTTGTCATTACTTTACACAGAATCTGGAAAACCTTATGTAAAGTGCCCAGCTTGTACAGCAATGTTTTTCAAGGCTTCTTCTTTTGAGAAACACATATCTTGTCATTTGAGGCAACAGGATGAACGTTATGTCTGCAGCTTTTGCAAATATGACAATGAAGATCCAAGCACAATATTTACTCACCTGTTTATGCACCAGGATCAGTGTGAAGTATGCAATATGAATTTAACTCGTAAAAATAGCTTTAAAAAACACTGGGAATTGTCGGAAATGTCAATGACCTTTACAGTGAAACGGGACAGGTGGGGGAGATTTGTATGTGTTTATTGTAAACTAGGTTTTGATTTATGTCATCAGCTTCAAAAACATTGGTTTAAACATTCCTGTAATTCACGTAAAACCTCTCAGTGCAATCAGTGTTCTGGCCTTTTTGATACCGATGAAGCTTTACAAAATCATGTATGTTTAAAATGTCCAGTTTGTGGCAAAATATGTGATAGTGTACATCGACTAAGATCACATACAAGATATGAAAAGCACTATTTGTACTGTCAAATTTGCACTTATGAGTTTATTTTAGCTGTTGATCATGAAAAACACATGGCACTTCACAAAAAAATATATCACTCTCATAAGGATTATGCTCACTGTAAGGAATCTGACGATGGAACATCATTTCAATGTGAAATTTGTGGAAAAATTTATCACACAATGTCTTGCCTTGTTCTACATATTCACGATGATCACAAAATCCCAGAAGCAAGTAGAGCTCTTGGAGACGATGAATTGGCAAGAATTAGTTTACCTGAAGTTAAAGATGAAGCTACATCGTACGATATTATCAATTCTTTAAAAAGCGAATTAAAATGTGAAGTAGATTTTGAGAGAGCATGTGAAGAAGTTTTAGAAGCTCAAACGGACAGGACAGATGAAAAACCAAATGATTCAGAAAACAATGATGGTGATGAACAATGTGAACCTGTCGCTTTGTGTTGGAACAGATATTCAATTGATGATCAATCTACCATTAGAAAAACTACTTAGAGTTTGCTGATTCGTTGATTTTTTAGTTATTTTTTTTCTTTTATCCTATGTTAATAAATTTGTGCAGCTAAACCAAAGCGAAGAAACATAGATTCTTTGCTACATGAATCGAACTGCAATAATGGGACACGTGCATTTTTAAGACTGTGAAAAATGAAAATAAGAGCTTTTGAGAAAAAAATGTGAATGATAAGCGTTGTAAAAACGTGTATATAGCGTTTTTAAAACGCGGAAGTTCCTATATATGTTTATATATAAAAAAAATGATTAAAACTATAAGTTTAAAGAAAAAAGAAGTATAGAAATTTGATGAATATTATTTTATTCCTTTAAGGAATCATCTAATTCGTACTTTTTTTTTATAGTAGAAGTTAAAGAATATTCACATGTGTAGAATAAAAGTCAAAGAATATGGTACTGATTGCGAGTACAAAAAAGTAAAATTGTGCTTGTAAAAAAAAAACAAAGAAAGGCAAAAATGTAAATAATCGACGTTGTCGAAATATATGAGTTCAAGGAACTTGATAAAAATTGTTCGTACTATATTATATATATATAAATATATTATATTAAAAGTCTTGTTTATCTTAGAGTTTTTCAACAGATAATTGGAAAATTATAACAGTTAACACAAAAAAAATGCTTTTTCTGTAATGCACACCCTAAGTAACGGCACATCAGTTGCCTATAAAGAATGACTTGTAGTTGAATTTGCACTTGGATTACATTTGTAATTAAATCTAATTAAATAGTCTGCAATTCTTTTTGGATTAAAACTAAGAAACAAATACAAATACAAATATATCTTAATTATTTGCTGTCTACTGTGCAAAATCTTTTTTAAACCCGACGCTCTCCTACCGACTCCTGTAGATGTAATAAAATACATTCTATGTACATACATATCAATTTTATTTAAACAATATTTACTTCATTTATAATACAATATGTTTTCTTCATCATGCAACTCTCCCTTTTTTTTATCGGCAATCATTCAGCGCATCTAGTCCTACTTACGATTCTAGCATAAAAATACAACCGTGTCTTTTTGTTTGTTTCACATACACCCTTGCATACGAGAAAACATTACTATTTTTTTCGCGCGTTCATTCTCTTTCTATCGGCCAAATTGCCATTATTTGCCAGTCTTGGAATATTTTTATAAGGTTGATCTCTTTTAGAAAAAACAAGTTGTTCATCGTGTCGAAAATAATTTTAATACCTTCTTTAATTTTATTGCAATTGCACAAAAGTTCTTTTTAACTATTTTGTCATTTTGTTTAATGTTACAATGCATTATTATTGGACGATAAAAATGAAGCAATAAATAATCTAAAAAATTACAAATATTGATAAGAATGTTTCAGAGTCTCGTAATGAACACTTTATAAAATTTAAAAAAAAGTTAAAATATCACCGCAAAATTTCTTGGAAGTATCCTAAACTCTCTATAACAATGTAGTTGATCATACTCTGGAAACACATGGATTATTACAATGGCAATTGATGCAGTTTAAAGAGTAATTAAAAAATGTATAGATCTTTACAAAGTTAGTTAATAACTAAATACGAGATAAAACTATACACACTTTTAATTTGTTCGAAATTCATTGATTCGAGTATATCGTTTTAAATCAGAGAAAAAAATACTGTATTTTTTTTTAATATCTCTGTTCAATATTTTAACGCGGCAAATTGCATTTTCAAAAAGTTTATGCGCATCCGTAATAGTCTGACGTGCACTTTCTGTAATACAATATCCACTATCTGGATTTTTTCTTTATAGACTAGATAAAGCTGAATACATTTTAATGGAAAATAATATGCTTAAAATTTACAATAAATCGCGTAAAGTTTGATAATTAATAATAATTTTCAAATTGAAGCATCAATAAAGATTTAATTCTTAACAAATTTTGGAATGATTCTTGAATAAACTTAACTTTTTTTCTCTTTCATTGATGCAACGCAAGTAAATTCTCAACTTTTTAGCTGAACGCAACTATTCTTCGTATAGATATTGCGTCATTATAAATTTGTTTTATTTTAAAGTGAAATGCAACTTTCTGATAAAATGGAACAATTTATTTACATAAAAAAATATTATTTTTTATTACAATAGACAAATAAGCTGCCTACAAATATGAATTTCCAATCACATTTTGTATCTATAAAAGTATTTAAGCAGTACTGAAAATTATCTTAAAATTAGCGATCTAAAAATCTCTTAAAAGAAAATTATCACTTTGAAAAGATAATACATTTTAACATTATTATAAATACTACACGCAATATGCAATATTTTATCTAAATTTAAAGTGACGTTTTCGTAATTTACATTTGATCACACTATATTTATTTGCTATCAAATTAAATAATATCAGATCTTTAAAAGAAAAATCAAAAATATAAAAATAACTTTTCTTACCACCTTCACCCTACCAAAATTAAAAGATAATTTACAGCACTGGTTTCGCAAATGTTAATTTAAATTATTAAAGTCGAGTAACAAGTAAAAATCTAGAATAGAAAAAAAAAAAAAAAATTAATGACAACCGCATTGGGTATTCAATTATTGCATGGTACTCAAAAAATCAATATAGACCAATCGTCATATCGCGCAAATTAATTATTAAAAAATACAGATGCGTCTTTTTACGTTTTTTCAATTCGTGCACTCAATTTGCTTTTATAATTAATTTTTGTACAAGTATATCTTTCACCTCTTTAACCTCCTCCTCTTTAATATTATTATCATTATTATAGTCGTCGTCGACTCTAACTTGGCATAGAATTATATAGAATTATTTACAACTCGACGAAGCACGAGTATTGAAAAAAGTAATTTAAAATTTTTTGCTTAAACTTAGTGAGTGTTCCGTTTTTCTTGTTTAAATTGAATTGAACGTCTAATAACGATGCAAATCTCTTCTTTACATTATCATAGGCAATTATTACTCTAGTTTAATTTAGTCATAAGAAGACTCGCGATTTATTTCAGTAATTTGTATAGTAATACAAAAATCTGCCTTTGTCGTCTAATAAAAAAAGTCCGGATACCCGTTGTATAACTATATATTATATACAAAACTGTACAATTTCTCGCCGTGATCACCTTCATGTCTCTTAATCTTTGTATATGAGACTCTTTTTACCATTCTCCTCCGCATTAAAAGGATGACAATCGATTAAAGTAAAGAAGTAACGGTTTCCACAGTCAATCTTACAAATCAATATCGACGTTTCTTCAAATGCTTACGTATTAGTGGATTTGGGAAAAAGTCTAACTTTACTCAGTCTTTGTACCACGAGATAAACCATCTAAGTACCAGGAATGATTAGAAATAAGAAAGAAGAAAAAAAATCAATAAAAAAAAAACGAAAAGACGATAAAAAAAAAGGGCAATGGATAGCGATGCGAAGGAGAACGCGGGAGCTTTATCGAGTCGTCGCTGGGATAAGAGATGACGAAAGAGTTACTCGACGATACGAGAATATTGGATGAGTATGTGAACTTGGCAAAGTTCAAAGGCCTACGATCCTTCTTGTACGATGAAACACTTAAAAGGTTGTCACTTTTGGAGAGTCTCACTTTTTCTCTCCCACGCTTTAGCGCTAAATGCACGTCGATTCTGGATGCTGACTGCTTGACTTTCGAGATTTCTTGGGCTCCTTGATCGTTAGCTCCTGCGAAGGTCTGCGCGGACTGCCAAGAGTGACAAGTGCCGAGGCTACTGCGAGGCCCGCGCTTTGACCCGCCGGAGTGTAAGGCTCACCCCCAGTCGGCAGTCTGACTAGTAAGGATAGAACCGCTGCCCTATTGCCACAGCAAGGCTCTAAAGCTATTGGACTCGGAGCATCCTAAATTTTTAAAAATATTTTTCAGTACCACAAATTCATCTTTATAAAAAAAAAAAAAAAATAAAACTTCAGTTTATGAAATAATAAAACTTTCTGTACCTTTTTCTTCTTCTTTTTACGAGAATTAGTCGTTTCTGTATCGCTCCCTTCAGTTTCCGCAATACTCGACTCGCGCCTTTCAATTTCCACGAGTACTTGACTGAAAGCTCGGCTGGCCATCTGCTCCATTTCCACAAAAAGACGCTGTCTTCTCCTGTACATGTCGTATTTTTGTTTGATCTTCCAAAGAACCGCTGCCACCAGTAGTAATGCAAGGAAGCACCTGTGAGGAGGCATATAATCTCTAATTTACAAGTAAGTACTGCCTGAATTTTAAGAAAACAATATATCCGAACCAATTTTATTCTCTCAAAAAATTGAAAAATCGAATTAATTGAGAATCAAATTCGTTCAGAGTGTTTATATCAATGATAGCCAATACTCACGTAGAAAATGTTATGAAAAATTGCTGTAAATTCAACTTGGAATACTGGGAGAATGAAATCTGAATCCACAGTGGGGGTTGGAAGTCGTAAACGTAAACGTAGAACGTCGTGAGGGTGTTGTTGTCTTCATTGCCGAAATTGTAGTCGGCTTTACTAAATCGATGCTTATAAGTTAGATTCGTGCAGTTGGCACCGAGAAGCAGTGGCTTCTCTGGACTATTGGCCTTTTTTATAGTTATGTTCATCCTAGCTATAACGGAACACGTTATTGAAAAATCAGCATCCACGTCGGGCTTGGGAGGAGAATTCTTGAAATTTATTGCTCTATAATGACGGTCTTCCTTTTTGCTTAGATTAAACGTAAATTGATAATCGATAGCCAGATCATCTAAAATATTGAACAAAAATTATTAATTATCAACTTTAATTAATTATACTTAAATTAGGATTATATGATACTGAAATTGGCAGCCAAAGCGAAAAATCACCCAAAAAATTTCATCATGAAAGCCGAATCGGCTTTTAATTTCAGTGTCATCAAGGTTATCTACAATAAAGAAGCTTACAAAAACATGATCCTTTGTTCGTTGGATCTCCATGATAGAGCCCGCTTACATCACATCTTTCACAGTGATCGCCTATAATACCTTTCGTTGTACAGAAACATTTTCCAGTTTCACTAGTGCAGTTTGTCCCTTGATCATTGCAGGAGCAAGCTGGAATTTTTAAGACCAGTATAAAATAAAAATTAAAATGTCTGTCGAAATTTATTAAATATAATTCTATAGACTTATTTAAAAACCTACGTTGACAGGTAGCTCCATTTAGCGGACTTCCGTAATAGCCTGGTTTACATTTTTCACAATGAGGTCCTTGCGTCAAGTTTCCGCATGGCTGTATACATTCACTACTGTTGGGATGACAAGTGCTATGCCCGTTACATTGACAAACTAAAAAAAAAATATATCTGATTAATATATTTCGAATAGCTAAAAAACTGAATGTTTTATATACTTTAAGAGTATTATTTGCTTCAAATAAATAAAAATCACTCTAGAAACTCACGTGGGCAATCGGTGAAGTACCATCGCTCGAGAGGACAGCTTTCGGGACTACGGTGACTGGGTTGTCTCGCTCCGCCTGGCAGACACTTGCCTCGACCAGTGCCTGAGCCATCGTCGCACCAGCCACAAGCGGGATCCGCTCGGCAACTAGCGCACGAATTGTGCGAACTGCACCACTCGTTACCAGTTTTGGAGCTGCGGCACTTGTCGTGCGAGGTCGTCCACTCGCGACACTGGCCGTACGGGAAGCTTGCCGGGTATGCGTTTTTGTCAACGCATCGCTCCTCGTTCTGACACCAGATGCATTCAGTCTCTGTACAGTTACGACATGATGTATACTCGACGCACGGGCTTCGGCAGATGTCCACCGGCGATCGCTGAGGTTGGACCGTGTTATTCGCGCCCGCCTTAAACACATATTAGTGGAATTTCACTTTATTCATCGTTGCTTAACATATGCCACATACATGTACAAGATAATTTATTATGACTTAAGGTAAGACATCTTTAAAAAAATCAGTAAACATAAGTTATACTTTAACTGTTTACAAATTTTAAACTAGAACTACGAGACTTACAATAGCGATTTCGGAGAGCGGCTTGCACCTATCAGGTCCATTGGACCAAGACCAAATGCAGTTTGGATTGCTAGAGCAAGCTTGGCACGTATGAAGTTGATAGCACTCGATACCAGTGTGTGCATCGCACATTTCCAACGATTCAATTGCCCTCATGGATGGTGCATTTGCGATGTTTCGACAGATCTCGTGAGAACAACTTTTGCCGCACCACACACAATTGTAAGAGGTTTGTACGCAGGCGACGCAGTCCGACAGAAGTTTACATAATTCCTTGTGTGAAGTCATACCACGTGGTGGCGTGTCATCTAAACAACGCATGTATTTCCCGTCGTGTGGATCGTCCGTTAGCAGAACATTTTTCGGAATCCTCGTTATTGGAAGGCAAATACTTTGTATCTTGTCCCACACGCATTTAACGCCGATCTTGGAGTTCAAACATTGCGTGTGGTTTCGCAGTTGATCGCAGCCTCCTGCCGTATATCTACACAAACCAAAAGTTAATTTTTGTTGTAATATGAATCTTAGGTTTCGTTCAAACATTATGAAAGGTTCTTTGGTCGAAAATATTGAACATGTATCTCAGGATTTTATTAAATGGAGTCTGAGTAATGAAAATAGTGAAAATTTTGTACTTGAAAACTAAAGGTTGTACAGTAACGCATAAAAAATAAAAATAAAATAAAATGTAAAAGCTTATTTCAATAAGATTTCTATTGTTTTTTTTTTTTTTTTTTTAAATTATATACCTAACTTTTGAATTAATAAAGATTGTTTAATAAAATTGTTTATAATTTCTATTGGCTTAAGAATACCGTCTAACTGAAAAGAGACACATTATTTCGTACAAGATTGTTACCATTTCTTTAATTATTTATAACATTTGAATCAATAAAGATTTTTCAATATTTTCAACCAAAGAATGATTTTACGAAGTTTCGACAAAAATCAACCACCCACAACCCTGGTC
Source organism: Sycophila texana (assembly GCA_035582955.1). Classification (NCBI taxonomy): domain Eukaryota; kingdom Metazoa; phylum Arthropoda; class Insecta; order Hymenoptera; family Eurytomidae; genus Sycophila; species Sycophila texana. Next base: position 1,582,307 of record JAWWEN010000002.1, read on the forward strand.
ATCTTCTTGTCAGTATAATTATTTATAAAGTATTAACGTTTATAAAAGCGACTCACTTGAGCATATCGGAGAGCATCTGACCGTCGAATCCGCCGTATATGTACATAGACTTTCCAAAAACGGTGGCACTGTGGCCATACCTTGAGAGGTCGGCCATCTCCTTGGGCATGCTGTACTGTCGCCAGGAGTCGCAGGTGACGTCGTAGGCCATCGTGTCCGCGGAATAGCATCTGGCGCCGTACGAGTGGAGCGTGTCGTTGTGCGTGTTGCCGCCGAAAACAAGCATAAGCGAGCCACTCACGAAGACGGACTTGTGTAAAAAACGAGCCGACGGCGCAGCCGTTAGCAGACGCCATTCCCGCGGTCTGTTTGGGTGGTATGAGTACAGGCGATTAGTGAGCACTTGGTTCACTTGCGACTCGGACACGTAGCCGCCGTACACGTAGATGAGGTTGCTGTGGGGATCGTGCGCCGAGCTGTGACCGTAGCCACCTTTTACTGGGAACCCGTACGTTTCGACTATCTGCCACTCCCGCGCCCCAAAGTAATACTCTTGGACGGTATTCAGATATCCGTATTGGGGTGAGTGTCCGAAGATCACAACCATTTTGTCCTTTTTGTCGTGACTCTGCACTAAATTGGCCGAGTGCCCGGCGACCTATAAATTTAAAATTTTGTTATTTTAAGGTAATGTGATGAGAGTGTTGACAATTCCTGGCTCCACGAGATCATTTAAAGTCCCCTTTTTACCCAATTTAACGGAGCGATAGAGTCATCTAAATTAAATAAAAACGGCACCAGATCCCGTAGTGTGCCAGTCCTCCTGACTCTCGGGCAGTCGTAATGCTTTTTGGCATAGCGGGTGTCGGAGAGTCGGAGGGACTTATTGGTTCTCTTGGCTCTTGGACGGTCGTGCCTTTTGGCATGGCGAGTGTCGGAGAGTCGGTAGGACTAATTTCACTAGCTTTGCTAGTTCCACCGCTAGATGGAGATCACATTTCCACTAGCAAAATGTGCATCCTTATAACATATTAGAGTCCCGGTTTTTACAATTTCTTCTTTTATCCTTTTTTCCCGTTTGATCTTTTTGCCCATATAGCTTTAATTCTTATGTGTCTACGATTAGGATCACCGGTATCGTACTGACGATGGCCAGCCGGTGTTCCGTGGCCGAAACACGAAAGACTTTTTCCACTCTCATCGATAATCCGCAGCAAGAGACTGTAAATAAGACAGTCTACATCGCAGGGTGGATGAGAGTGTTGACAATTCCTGGCTCCACGAGATCATTTAAAGTCCCCTTTTTTTATTTTAAGGTAATTTTATAAAAGTTAATTAAGAACGGGATAATTAGAAGTATTGAATAATATAATTACTTTTTGGAAAGAAAAACCGTTTTATTTAATTAACTAGTCTTATAGTCGCGGATAAAGTACTTGAGCTGATTAAATATAATTGAAATTTTATTAAATGTAGTATGCATCATTTGCAATTTGAATTAATTAATATTACATTTTGCATCAAAGGGAATTGAATCCCATTTAGGAAAATACAATAAAACTAATGAATATAAAACTAATGTGCGTCAAAGAAGCAAACGAATCTATTTATACAGGTTTCTTATTTTACAGAATATTAGAGTTTTTTTTTAAACATGTCAAAGATTTTTTTTCTTTAAGGTCTAAATTTAAAACGATGTACATGTCATCGATACTTTATGCATTTATTTTATTTATGCTGATGTTTAAAAATAACAGTCTTTGTCATATTTCATTTAAACTAGGTTCTTTGAAAGTTCATTGAAATAAATTAAAATAAATGACTAAGAAGTCGAGTTAATGAGAAATTGACAATCAAGTAAAACATCTTAACAATTCTCTATTGAGACTTGGTTATTTACTATTTGTAAATAAGATATTTTAATGAAAAGCTAATAAGGAATCGAATGGAACAAAAAGAATTAGCTTACTAAAAAAAGATACACTCGCCGTGTAAATGATATATAACTTCATATACATTTGCAAATTATTATTTCTAATTGTGTGTTTTTAACATTAATTAGATGAAATAAGACAAATACCTTTATTGAATATGAGCACATTAAAGTTTCTAAACTATTATTTCCTAATAGATTCTATAAATAAGCATCACTCTGCAGCCGTAAATCATAAATTGAGCACACGAGCCTCCTTAAAAAATAGTCTCTCGAACACTTTAGAGTAACGAAAAGTTAGAAAAAAAAAAGAGAGAGAAAGATTAAAATTTCGACGAACCTTGAGCGGTCCACACATAGTCTTGTTAACGCAGTTGTCGTGCACAGTAACATTTTCCCAAAGCTTGGCGGAGACGTCGAAGGCCCAGATCTCATTAGTCACAGTCGAGTTATCGATGACACCCCCGTACATGTAGATTTTGTCCCCGAAGAGTACGCACGAGTGACCGTAGCGCGGCAGCGGCTGCCGACCGGTGATGTGTGGTGTTTCCCAAACGTTGCCGTTAAAATCGTACACGTAAATCATCTTCGCTCGATGAAAACTTTCACCGCCTATGACGTACAGGGAATCCTGCCAGACGACCGCGCAGTGGCTCGCCGAACCCTCCGGCGACAAGTCGTTGTAGTTCACCGCGTCCCAGTAGCCCTGCTCGCTCGTCTGGTTACAATCAGCTCCTGTTAAATAAATTAAAATGATTAATTTCGAAAATGTTATTCGGATGGCAATTAATTGATAAATATAAAAATTGTATTTATTTCCTATTAAACTTTAAGTGGTTGTTATGCTGGACTCCGAGGTTGACATATAGGTCTTAAGAATTTTTTTAATTCAATTTTTATTCGACAATTAATATCCAGAAAAATATTGAAATATTTATCAAGATTTGAAGAATAGCACATATTTTTCTGTTAATCTTCTGCAGTAATTGAACTGTAACAAGAATCCCCTTAAGAGGGCATACTATCTTTAAATAAAAAAAGTGATAAATAAACATTTGAAATGTAGGAAATTGTTTGAATTGTTAAATGAACATTTAACAACCTTATTTACCAGTATTTTGAGATGTCTAGGATCTAGGTCTATCTCTTCGAAAAGGTGCAATACCTACTTATAGCAGTAAGTTTCTTCGAACTCCTAATTCACTGATCGTAAGATTTCAAGACAACCAATGGACAAAAGGATATTAAAGAATGCATATAAAAATTTTTCTGAAAATATCATTGATTTTTTTTATTTCTTTATCAATCTTTTAATAAATTTTAACATTTTTATAATGACAAATCTTTTTTATGTATTAGAAATTAATTTCCTATATTCTTATTGAAACTACTGAGTTGAAAAGTAATATCCATTAGTGGAGAGCAGTTTGATCCATCTTTTAACTTTGGATCCTATATGGACAGTGAATTAGGAGTTCAAAGATTCTCTACAATAAGTAACGATTAAAAGTCTTCAAAGAGGTCCTAAACTCTTTCAAATGCAAACTTTATTTAATTCAAACAATTTAATATATTTAAAGAGTTTACACTGAGACAAATGCCTAGTAAAAATTACTATACTGTATGGAAAAGTGGTCACAGACTAGCATTATGAAAAAAATGACTATAATGCATAGTAAAAAAATTTACCATAAATACGATAAAAATTACAATACTGTCTGTCAAAATTTACTGTATTTTTGGCAAATTTTACTATAAAGTATGGTAATTTTTTTCATAATATCCGTCTGTGAACACTTTCCCATAAAGTATAGTAATTTTTACTAGACATTTCTCTCAGTGTATTTTTAATTTTTTTTTTATTTAAGGATGATACGCCCCCTTAACTAAAAATGTAAGCAATGTAAAATAAAAAAAAAATATCGTAAGTGACTACAGTGTATTTTACCAAAATACACAAGCACTGCAATTGTCGAGAAGCTCGGAAATAGCAGCGATTCGCTGCAAGCTCGCCGCGCCATAAAGTGCCCCTCGCGCTGTGAGGAGTATACCTACACGTACACGAAAAAAGAAAGAGTAGAAAGAGAGAGAGAGAGAAAGGCGAAGCCTCGTGAAAGCGTAGAAAAGAGTCTGCGAATCAGGTTGTTTAATGCGACAGAACGAGAATGAGAATACAAGTAAAAGCAAAACTGAGGAACAGAGACACTTTTAAGAAGAATAAAAGAGCAGATTTTTACGTGTATATAGTAAGGCCGCGTATTATATATATTCTAATCCCGTAATCGTTTTAAAAAAAGCTGTAGTTGTCGTGCTCCTGCTTCCTACCTCGACTAAGTGTTGGCACTTTTTTTTTCGTTTTATGCAGGTTGAGATTGCCGTTACTGACCTTCCGGCAAGCTTTTTGCACTGGACACTTTGAAATTGAAGGGAAAAAGAGCATTTCTTTTTCTTTTTTTCACGAAGAGAGCATGGGACTTCCGTACACGGCCGAAAAAGGAATTAGTCTGTGACAGTTATTAATCCGCGAACAAACATTTTATCAGCGGGTTATGATAATGAAATATGAACTATAAAAATAAAGCTTTATCAGTCGCTGTAATTCACGCACGGCGAATTCCATTGTGCGTTGCGTGTTTTGCCGTAAAAGGATTATTTATACTTAAAGAATTTTTTTTGTACGCGTTTAAAGAAAAAATAATTGCGTTTGTATGTACGTAACCGCACGAGTATCATTTATTTCCGTACCTTATCTACGAAAGCTTTAACTATTTAAGCTCATCAATCACGCGATGCTCGGCGCAAGAAACCACTAAGCAAAGTTTGCCAGCGGATAAAAACTTCGCGTTTAATATCTGTTTTGGCAAAAACTCGTAATTGGCGTAATTTAGTTATAAAAAGAGAAAAAACGCCTGGTATAGATCTACTTTAAATCGCTCTTAAAACGGAATTGAAATACTCTTTCTTCGCGATTAATATATAGATGAATTATTGTAGATCTCAGTGATTTTAAAAATTCGATTAAATCGTTTACTAATTCAATTTTGTAAATTTGTAGTGTTTATTTTATGTTATTTTACATATTTAAACGGGAAACATTTTTTTAATGCCGTAAATCCATTTACAAATTAACTAATATAAGGTGACAATCTACTTTAGATAAATATTGATGCATTTTTAATCGAATCACAGAAATGTTTTAGTAACATTCATTACAACTTCAGTAAATTGGTCACAGACTGTAAATCACATAAATTTTCCTGTTTAGTAATGAATATTGTGTAATACTTCACGACTAATATTTTTTTGTTTTTTATTTTTACTAGATTTTACCACCGCAGTATCTACAAGTAAAATTTACCAAACGTGTATTATTCTTCAAAGAATAATTCACAGTTTAACTGAATTAAATATTGAAATATCAGAAGAGAGATCATTCCAATTTCTTCTTAATCTATATAAAGAAGAATAATATGGGAAAGTATATTTGCACGAACTTTCAATCAATCCTCTACTCTTTTACTTACTTTTGCTAAATTTACTTTTAATTTTCTTTATAATTTTACGTAAGAATATCTTTGCTCGTTTAATAGTCAATAAATAAATAAGTAGACCGAGAGAATTTTCTCGTAAAAATTGCAGTGATTTTCCCGTAAAAATTACGTGAATAAACATAATCGTGAGGCAGTTGGCGATACTGCACATTTTTACGAAAAAATCACTGTAATTTTTATCTCAATCTAGCTTGGACAGTTGATCAAGTTTTGTAAAGTTTACAAGAAACCCCCTATAAAAATTACAGAGCTTTTCTTTGTAAAAATTACAAGGCTTAACCAACCGTCCATGATTCAGGTAAAAATTACGGCGATTTTCTCGTAAAAATGTACAGTATTGCCAACCATCCCACGATTACGTTTTTTCACGTAATTTTTACGGGAAACTTACGGTAAATCACTGTAATTTTTACGAGAAAATTCTCTCAATATAAATAAAGAGTTCATGAAGTTACGTACACTGAGAGAAATTTCTAATAAAATTTACTATCCTGTATGGGAAAGTGGTCACAGAGTGACATTATAAAAAAAATTACCATACTTTATAGTAAAATTTTCCAAAAATACAGTAAATTTAGCAAGACGGTATTGTAATTTTTACTGTATTTACGGCAAATTTTACCATACAGTATAATATTTTTTTTTCGTAATGCTAGTCTGTGACCATTTTCCCATACTGTATAGTAATTTTTACTAAAAGTTTAATAATTTTTGCTAGACATTTCTCCGAGTGTATAGGTGCGAGGAATTGCGTGGGCGGTTACCTTTAAATCCGTGATAGCAGTCGCAGCGGTGCCACTCGTGATTGCACTCACCCTGGCCCCGATGGGCCGAGCAGTTGTTCGGACAAACGGGGACGTCGCAGGCCTCACCCATCCACGTGGCGTCGCACGTGCACACGCCCTCGATGCAGACTCCGTGACCCGAGCAGTCGACTTGCGAATCTCTGCCAACACACAAAAGCGCATTCAAGTTACGCGCACCTTTTATCGCTTAATCATACTGTTTATTCACTTAATTTCTATAAAACTAACTTCCTGACTTTCTTTTTAATTTCTCTCTACAATGCTGGTCCCGTGGATTAGAACGAATTAATATAAAAAAATTAAGGGTCACCGACGTTAATTTCTAAAACGAAATTCGTGCTTCAAAAAAGTACTGCACGAATATCTGGTAAAGACCGCACTCCGAGGTAGTTAGCGCAGAAAAATTCTGCTAAACCAATACATTTTTTTATTGCCCCATGTTTGCCGAAGAATATACACATCTCATTTCATTTAAAAAAAGAAAAATTAATTTAGTATATAATTTATAAATACTTTCCATTTTTCTTTTATCACCGAATTTTTAACAATTAATATGTCGAATGATTTAATCTTGCTTGAGTCGTAATACTTCAATTATCCTTTTTTAACAACTTTAACTTTGGAATAAATATAGAAAAATATATTACGTTATAGGATAAAATAATTATTTTTATAATAATTATTTTTAGAATCGTTTTATCCTATAGATTTTTTTACTTTAAATAAACTAAAAATCTTTCGAATGTGATTAGACTATTAAAATACAAATTTTTGAAAATTAGTAAAGACCTCCCTCAATACAGCACACGAAATTGTTTAATTGTCATTTTTAACATAAACACAATTTATATGCAATCGAAAAAAATTATAAACATAATACACAAAATTTATTTTGAACTTCCTTACAGATACTGCAATTTCAATCGTTTACAACGAACGACCGCGAGTAATTACAGAAATACTTTAAGCGTGGGTAGAACGAACATCGCACGCTTATTAATAAAACAAGAACGTTTACTCGTCCGTGTATAAAATAATGATTTTTCGTGTCGAGTATAGAGACTCGGGATGGCTGATCGATGAGGAGTCATGAGAAAAAGGAAGGAGACTCCCGGCGAATGGGCGCGGAAGCTCCTTAAAAAGGAGACGGGGAAGGCGGTCAGTCGCCGCGGCTTATGAGTCAGACGAGCATGGCCAAGTGTCAGTAAACTCGGAAGGCCGACGAAGAGACCGCCGAGGCGAAGAAAGAAGAGACGCGCTGCGAGCGTGGCTGCAGAGCGCGTCGCCTCTTCTCCCTTTTTATACTTGGCGAGAAAACAAGAGGCGCCGACGGAGACACTCGGGCGCTTCTTTTCCTACTCGCCTCTTTGCGCACGCCCGCGACAAATGCCCCGTATATAAGTCGAATTATGTTATCGGTCGGCGATGTATTCCGAGCGCGCGTATAGTCGCCGCGCATACGTGATTTAGCTGTCGCGCTGCGAGGACACGGACTCTTTCGCTCGTTCGCTTAATTTTTACGACTTCGTTTTCTTTTTTTTCCTTTTACCATATTGACTTTTCTATATTGCTGAATTGTCGCAGATAAATTTTTCGGACATTTTTTTTTGCGTGCAATGTGCGTACACCGAGAGAAAAAAAATGGTTAATTCGAATGTTCACCGTATTGCAACACTGCTTTTAATATATGTTGTGCTCGGAGAAAAATGTGGAATTAAAATTTATAACAATAAAGTGTATTTACAATTAGTACGGTGAACACTAATCGAGGGACACAAACTTAACTTCTAATACAATTTGTTAGAAGTTACTAAAATAAAAGAAAATTAAACTTAAAGATTGACTGTAATAACTTTTAGTCCTTGCATCAGTAGAGATTGTACTAATTTTTAATAAGAAATTTTTCTCCGTGTAACCAGATTTATGTACGTATACATTAATTTTGTCTCTGTAAAAATTACTGACACCTATAATAATATATTTTTTCCCAGTTGCAATTGCATACTGGTTTAATGAAATAAATAAATACTGTAATTTGCAATAGAATTGTTATACATACAATCGAAAGAATAAGATGTAAATTACTTAGTAAAAATGAATTTTTACATTTAATGTGTTGATAGTTGGGAGAAATATAGTAGACACTGAGAAATGCATAATATATATAGCCATTGTCTTCTTGTTATATACAGTCAATAAAATAAATATTGACAATGAATATAATTATATATACAGTCTGCGTGCAAAATGATGTATTTTATTAAAGAAAATATATTAAAAACAATGCGAATTGCATAATTGATAATACGCTCGCATACTTTACGTTAATAAAAGGATTTTAACTTAACTAGTATTATAGTAGTATAGTTGGTCATATGAAACTACATATAATTTAGCGACAAAACGCCATTTTAATTTCAACTATTTACTTCTCTCGTTGTATATAAGTTGTACATCGCATCGCATGAGTATTTCCACATTTATTTGTATATTTCAAATGAAAAAAAAGGAAGAAATTTGTATAAACGATGGATGAGGCATTACACTGCAAAATAGCTGAATATATTAATTTTGGTCAGATGAAGCAACGTCCACGTAGAATTTCAGTTTCTACGCGCAGCAATGATTCTACGCTAGTCACTTTCACTTTGATTTGAAAGACTTTGATAAATCTGATTAGTGTTAGAAAGGTTTCATTCTCGTAACTCAAAGCTTATGTACATTCTACAATATTATACTTCGCGCATACGCCGCTCTAATGAATTCCTAAAGCAGCAGTAAAATATTACGACGTATTTACATAGATTCAACTACTGCGACTTACGTAACCGATTCTCTTTCTTTTTTTCCTATACCATAAAGGATTCTTTATATTTAACGATATAATACTTCGCGCGTAAAAAAAAGACTATTTTATGCACGGGTAGCTTTTTCGTGCATCATTTTTCGTCAACTCGTGTGCAGAATTGACTTTATGCACTCGTTGTAACCGACGCATGCATAAAATTCAAATTACACCCTTTTCGCTTAATGTACTATTATTTGCCGAACTATCATGATTTTCCAGTCCGTAAAATCTAAAAGTTTAGTGAGAAAATCTCTCTAAATAGGCATAACTGAAATTTAGTGAAATAAGTGAATATATACACGTGATAATTCTTTCACTTATTCGGTACGTGGAAGACTTGTCACGTAGAATAAATAAGTGTATATATTCACTTATTCGTAGTGAATTTCACTTATTCATATTTAGAGCGAGTCGCGCGGGGATAAGTACACGAGAACACGCCCATAGCGGTGCAATAAAGACTGCGAAATCGTCTTTGTCTGGCGAAGACTGTCCAAGCGCGAAAGTGACTCAACGAGGCGTCATCCCGCTCGCTATAGGCGCGAGCCCGATCCTCGCAGTCGTCGTCACCGAGGCGAGCGAGCGTGTGGAGTGACGAAACTCCCGAAAAAAGTAGGAGAAAAACGCAGCCGACGTGTTTTTCTCTGGCGATATGTAATGCCGCTGTGCGGAAAAAAAAACTGATAAAATCAACGATGAATTCCTCGATTGGATGAGAGTGGATGGATAGTACTGTAGACAAAAGTCATGTCTTGGTCTTGAAATTTCTTAAAATCTTTTCTTAGCCTTAACATGTTTTATTAATGCTTGGGGTTTTGCCTTGATCTGAGAAGGGCCGGTCTCTTCTCGTCTTGTCTTCAGTGATTTAATAATTAAAAAAAATTAATTTACGATTTAAAATATATTTTCTTTGTTAACTGTAATTGTACTACTGTACAGTTTGTATATAACTGTAGTAATTTGGTTACTAATCCAAATGTATCAGCTTGCATAATTGAACTGTAATCTTTGTAGGTATATAGCGTTGATGCCAGTTAATACCGAACTATTCATTTGTATTAATATAATAATATTCTGTTACATTACAATAATGTACCCATCGCATAAAAGATAAAACCTACTTTTTGTAAGAATTTGTTATATGTATTCTATAATTACAATTATTCTCATTCTGTTATGCACGGAGAAAAATTTTCCATTAAAAATTACTATAGTTTTCCCTAAAGCGAGGACAAACTGGAACTATATAAAAAAATTGCGGTAATGAATAGCAAATTTTACTGTAAATATAGTAAAATTTCATATGACTATAGTAAAATTTAGTACAACTATAGTAAAATTTGCTGGTTATTATACTAATTTTTTTGATAGTTCCAGTTTGTCCGCGCTTTAGGTAAAACTATAGTAATTTTTAATGGAAAATTCTTCTCCGTGTGGCGATACAAACCGTATCTAATGTTTGAAACCGTTGTAATTGTAAATAAATTTTTTTTTTTAGATCGAGTATATGGAGTGGAGTAAATGGTCTATGAAAGACAAATATTGCTAATACATAATGTGAAAAAGACTCGTTATCCTGCGATAATGTACACCTACGTATAAACCATATTTTTTACGAGACGTAATTTATAAAGTTTTAGAGTAGCTGGTAGAAAAGACATGCTTTATTTTGGCTTTGGTTTTTTTTGTGCCGAAAAAAGTAAAAATCGTGCATATATTACATGAAAGAAATATTTCATCAAATCTTATTATTTCACTCTTTTATACAATTTAAATAAAAAACACTAAAAGAATAATTAAGAATTAAGAATTATTAAAAATATCAATAATTATAATCCAGTTTCTCAAGGCTCAAGATAAAACTAAGAATATCGAATACCTTGTCTTGGTCTCATCTTAAAATTTGGTTCAGCGACTTGTCTGAAATGTTTTGAAATACAAGACAAGTCCAAGAATGTTCTTGAATCTTGCGCAGCCCCAGATGGAGACTTTTTTCAACGCGAGCTATCGATGCATACATACGGCGGGTATGAATAAATTTTACTTTCTTAAGGGTCGTGAATAATAAAAAGAGAGTCGACGGCCTCTTTTTTTCGCTCACTGCTCTCTTTAGAAAGATTCGCGAAGTACTTGAGTTTGATTAACTTCAAAGCGTTAGACTCGAGGGAGAGAAGCACTTCAGCCGAGTGGATTTCAGATGCGACTGTTATTTTAGGTGAATTGATACAGACGTACGTTTCCTTTGCCATTACTTGACGACTACAACCGATTAGGATCTTTTGAGCAAATTGTTAACGCCATTCTTTTCTCCTACTAGATGTAAATATAAGTAACAATGAATCAACAGGACGACAGGTTAAATTTACTTTTATCGTCTTGTGCAATTTCGTTGCTCACTTCAACGAGCATAATTTTTACCATTTTTATCACGTTCACTAGAAATAATTTTCTAAAATCTTGGCGAGAAGACGATCACCTGGTGCGCGTCTTTAATATTCAAGGCAACATACTTTTTCTACATCTTAAATAGTACGGCTAAGGCAAATCTTGCTTAGTTTACTGTGTTCCTTTTATTTTAAGCAAATTTTATTCCGAAAATACATATTAATATATTTTTATATAAGGATACTAAACTAAGCAAGCAATAAAAGATTATTTAACAACCTCGTGTCCTAAATTAATGAAACTTTTCAATCTATGAGCTTTGGAGTCCGTATGAGAAAAAATCTGAGCAATTCTTTGATTAACGCTTTAATGTTACCATTTAATCAAATAAGTGACCGCAGCGCGAAGAAAAAAAGTGAGCCAAGGTTGAATGACACTTGTGATTATTATAATTAAAATTCCACCCGGCTGAGCTGATCCTCAGAACTGGTTGTATACAATATAAAGTTATTATCTGATAACAATAATACGCACAAAATCTCGGATTAATTTTCTACAGGTGTAGTAAAATTAATTCAACGGCAATTATCCACGATTTAATGAGCATAATGGAAAATGTTCATTAAATTTAAATTCTTTAAGCGCCTCGTTAATATTTGAATTTTTCAAGGGACTATGAACATACAATGCTTTTATTCCATTTTTTACAGGACATAATTCTTAATGATTTTTCATGAACCTGGATTTTAAATTATGTTAATTTTTATAACATTTTGGACTGAAGCTATTCGTTAAGGGTTGCACATATATTTTCTATTTTTTATTTCAATAAATATGTAAAAATATTATATTTTTTTTATTGTTAACGCGCCATTTATATAAGGTTCAGAGATAAATAAATGTAAAAAAAATATGAGCACAGCTTCAGCTCAAAGAAGTATCATAAATAAACATTCTATGCACGGAGAGAAAGAATGAGTAAAAATTACAAACCGCTTTGTAAAAATTACCAACCACTTTGTAATTTTTACTAGAAGGTTGGCAATTTTTACTAGAAAGTTGGCAATCTTTACTAGAAAGTTGGCAATCTTTACTATGAGGTTAGTAATTTTTACTTACTCATTCTCTCCGTGTATACAGCATAGTAATTTTTACTAGACATTTCTCTCAGTGTGTCCAGATTCATGAAAAAAGATTGAAAATTGTGTCTTCAATCTTTTTTCATGAATTGTATCCTGTACATAAGTATCATACTTAATTAGAAACTTTTATTTCAAGCAAAAAATGAATAAAAACCAGTACATGCCCCGTAGTAGCCCATTAAACCCGTGATATCAGTGCCACGAGAATTTTTAGTTTACTTTAAGTAATTTTTAATAATTATACAAAACGTATACCGCGAAAATGTTTGTCATTCCAGTATATTCTAGCTGCAAATGCGCTAATCATGAAAATAGTCGTAAATCGGCGCCGTCACGAGAAAAGTGCTTCAATCGAAAGATTAGCAAAAAGGAAAAATAAAAAGTCGTACACGTCGCCGATGTACAAGAGCGACGCTTGAAAAAAGTGGTTCGGCCAGCCGCAGCGGAAGAAAGTGTCAAGGCGAGGCCGAGAAAGAGGACACCGCGGCTCTCGCGGATTCTCTCACCTGCTGGGGCAAGCGTTGATTTTGTAGGTGATATTGAAGCCGCTCATGTTGTAGGCGACGTCGGAGTAAAAGTGGAGGAGCGCGCTGCCGGAGCGGGCGATGACTTCGGGCACGCGCCTGATGTGGTAGTCGTCCTTGTGCATGAGACCGGTGAAGACGCCGAGGAGTGGCGCCTCGACGCTGTCACCGTCGAAAATGTACAGGTGATCCCAGCCGCACTCCGTGGCGAACTCCTCGATGTGCATGCGTATCGTCGAGTTGGGACTGCTCTCGATTAGCCACGAGCACTTCACGTCCGTCGTGTAGTTTCCAACTCCGTCGTGGATGCTCCCCGACGGCTCGGACAATCTGCAAACGTTCGATTAATAAATATTTAATTTTGCGCATTTTTTAAAATTCTGTTTTATATGTTACTTTCGTACATGTTATTCTTCAAATGTTTTCTTTTTTTTTTTTTAGGAAATTATTCCTCTATTTTTTAATTATATATTTTCAGCCTCTATTTTAGGCGCAGAGATATTCTATTGAAAAAATTGCACGAGAAAAATTACAATACTGAATACATTCATTGTTAGTAATTGTATAAAGAGACTAGCCAAATTAAAATGCTTGGAGTACTGAATGTAAGTGTTCTATAATTTTTGTCATAAAGAAATGAGTAAAAAGTTTCAATATTCATTGTTATAATTTTCATAAGTGTATTAAAATTTACAATATAATATTGTACTAATTTTCGTGGAATCCGTTAATTATAGACTTGCGCGTTACAATATTTGATAATACGCTAAAGGGCTATTTTTAAACTTGACTCTCACAAGTAATCAAATTTCATATCACTTAATATAAATAAATCAATCAAATTTTATAATTTGATAAAATTGCGAGCGTTCCAGTGTATATTTAAAATATTATGGAACAGTTGAGTGTAAGATATAGAAACTGTTAAGAATATTTCGACGCTCCCTAATATGATGACTGCTCTTTTCCGGAAAAAAACTAATAATCGCTAAATTTGTGGTGAAGATTTGCATTTAATTGATGAAAATAAAAGGAAGCTAATTTGATGTAATTTTTAAATTTTTAATAGTACATATTGCAGATTAATTTGAGCCACAATTTTTTACAGGAAAACACGACTTTTACTGGAAAATCTGTTTTTTTTTTAAAGAGAGCCTTTTCTGTTCAAATTACAAGACCTTTTATTGAAGATTTTCACTACGACTAAGCAACTAAGATTTACATGAAAACTACAGCAGCGATTTTCTCGGAAATATTCTCATGATATAAGCCTCTCATCGTTTTCATCATAATACTTAAAGAAACATTAATTATCGTCGAGAAACACAAAGGTCTTCGTCTTCAAGAATAAATAATTTAGTAAATTATTCACATTATTATTAATATATTAGTTATACCTTGATAATGTATGTATTACAAATATTGTAATTCTTTAGTATTAACTTTACTGTATGCAGCGCGTCTGTCATAAATTAATTATGTAAATTTATTATACTTTTTAATAAGGGATACTTAATAAATGAAACAACACGAACTTTGAAATCTGCAAAATTGTCTCTAAACATAACTCTGAGCAATAATTATCTGCCCCTAATTTACATATCAGCAGCTGATATAGTGATATTATATATAAATTTCCTTCGTAATAAACTGAATTTCGCAGATAATAGACGCTAATAATAGAGCATCGATTTTCCCGGAATCTCGTCGCACACTCATCACTTTCGTCATTTTCGTCGTATCATTGTAAGCGCTGTAATGTGTTTTTTTTCGCCAATAAAGCGCAGCGGGATAGTCGGAAGAAGCCGAAAGCGTAATTCATCGGGTCGTCACGTCGATGCTTCAGGCGTGAGCAAACACAAAACACACGCTCGATCGGCGTAATTAACTCGATTACATGCGTGGAATTCAACTCGGAGAGGTCGTTCGCGAATTAGCGACGATTCCGTATTTCTCGCTACGATGCCCCAGCCACCCTCGCCTGTCTGGGTCTCAAATCAATTACCCTGTTTTCGTCGTGTTTACTCACAATCTACGATGGAGGTGCTTTCACGCGTGGGAACACTCGAGTGCAGTCACGTGCTATCGATACGCGCCAAATTGGCGTGAAAACTGTGCGCAACTTAATATACCTGCTAGTAACGAGGGAGAAATTTAAAAATCTTTTTAATCAGTATAATTAAATTCCGGTTATCGAATATCGTCAGCCTGACATCGATTATTTGGTTATCGCAGCACTGAGACTAATTCTACGATAGAAAAATAGTATTAGTGTAAAATATCGCGTATAGTTTTATTCGTGCTATGAGTCAGTTTAAGTGTTTTCTGATGCACAATTATATCCTGGTAGAAAATTAATCAGAAATTGATCTGCTTTTCTGGTGATTGATTAACTTACAGATAAATTCTGACCAGAAACCGACGTTAGTTTTTGAGCAGAATCCTGTCTAAACACTGTTTATTCCAAGAGAAAAATAAATTGTTCACTTAAAGACAGTTAATTTGTCGCTGATTGTAAAAGTAATTTAATGATTCATTCTCACCAGATTCCTATATTAATTTTTGACCAGCATGTGGTTAAACTTCTGGTCAATTAATAGCTAATCCGATTTAATGAGCCGATCAGAAAAGACGTTTTCTACCAGGCCATTTTTAATAAATAAATAATTATATTAAGCAATATTTTCAAACAATGTACATTATTTCATTTGCAGTATATAGATATCAACAATCGTAGAAAAGCATTTACGTTTACTTAGATGACGAAGTCAAGCGCACAACAACTTCCAAACTCTAAAAGTTCAGTTAACTCCTGTATCTCAGGCTTTAAATACGAAACTTCATCCAAGAAACTGAGTCGTCGAGACGAATAGTCCCGTCGACCTTTTGAATTTCGAACGAAGGTAATCCTGAAGGCAGCCTGTAATTTCCACTTCAAAATCAATGAACTTATCTCGAAAGTGAATTCGCCAGACAGCATAATGCTGGAAAGTATCCGCGCTGCTGGTAATAATGTCTGTATTTAACGCTATAAACGAGGAGACGAGAAGACGAGTCGGCTCTGGCGAGCGTTGCCGAAGAAAAGTAGGTGAAACTTAATTGCATAAATTTCAAATTCGCTGTTGACGCGATAGTGGTCGCCGACCCATACGCAGCGGTCAATTTTCAGCTGACCGAACTGGGAAAGCAGCTTAATATATACAAAGTAGTTTTTTAAGGGAAGAGTTTGATGTGAGCTCTCATGCAAATAATGCAACCGCCTTGTAACAACGCAACACGTGAATTACCTGATTTCATCACTAAAGGACACTCTCCGCCTGAATCTTTGCTTACTCTCTTTTGTATTACATCTTCCTTTTTTAATAGAAATTTTATTTTGTTATATACACAAACATGTGAGAGCGTTACTTGAAGATGTAATTTACATAGAAAAAGCAGAAGTTCCTATTTTTGAAGATAGTTTTAGTTTACTGATCGGTACAGGACAACTGCCATTTCCAATAGGTGAATTTAACAGTAGATACCATTATCACCATAATCAATACAAGGAATCAACAGAGAGATCTGAAAAGAGGTCATTTAAAATTTTAGGAGTCCGAAGTTTCCCATTTAGCAACTTAAGATTTTTTATCATTTACTAATTTATTAGGTTAGAAGGGCGCAATAGTTTTTTGTTTTTATAATGATGATATTTGCAAAATGGCCTATTGGAAATGTTTTGCTTGCTTCCTTTTATGATTAGAGATTTGTTGAAAACACAGGCTCTTATATTATGAGAGATTAATTTTATTTTCTTATTTTAAAGCAAGCAAAAAATAGATTTTGACAACATTTTTTGAAAGAATAGAAAGGGAATGTTTCAGAAACATTCATTGATAATAAAAATATGAAATGAATAAGAAAAAATAGATATGTGTTACTAAATAATTATTATTTTGACAATTCCTACAGACTATTTGACAAACTTTCTTAAAAAAGGGAAAAAACTTAAATTAAACGTTAAATAATTAATACATCCATCAAAAAAGCTAATACCGCATTTTTTTTTCCTTATATACAAAAAAAGTGTATCTCTATTTTAGTATTGTATTAGTATGTCAAGAAAGGATAAATAGAATCTGTAGAAACAAAGAGACCAGAATACACACTGGAATAATGGCCTCCGACTTTATTTTTGCTAATTACGATAAAAATTCGAGCACAAATTGCGCATTCGAAAAGGTAATTGCAATCGTTCCGGAAAAACGTTTGGACACTTAACAAATTACGGTATTTACGTAAACGTAAACCGTATTGCCTAAAGGCAATTTAAAGAAGTTTATACGCGACCTTATCAGTGAAAATTACAGTTGTTTGAATGCAAACAATAACTATTTCGCCTCTTCAAACACTAACGTTGAGGCGAGGCGTAGTATAGTGTCAACAAAGTTACGGTCAATGATTTAACAGTGAAATCAATTGTTACGTAAAGCCAAAACGTGCGTATCTTAAAAAAAAAAGTTTTCGATATCGATGTGCGCAAGTTTTTGTAGCGCGAACACCGAAAAATAAATTTTATTAACTTTTTATATATCGAGCACAATTTAGATCTACTTTATAAAGCATTATTCTACGCAAATTAAAAGTGTTTCAAACTATTTTTTTTTTTTTAACTCGTAAAACTTTCATTGAAATTTAATAAAAAATTCTTCCAGGCTACCTCCAGAAGTAAAATTTCATACGAAGCAGCGCGAGCATCAGTAAAAAGCGAGAGAAAAAAGTTTCGCTGAGCGGCACACCGGTAGCGGACTCAAGTGCCGTTGCACCTTCGGATAGGACTTTCACGCCAGTGGCTCGCGCGTACAAAAAAAAAATAGAATGTGCAGTTCCAAGTTTTGCAGCGAGCGCAAGCGCCCGGAAAGTTCGCCGTTAAAAAAAGTCGGAGAAATATTTTTCATTTAACTTGTTAAAAAAAGGCCGAAAGAGCGAGAAAGTAGACACGGAGGCGAGATCTGAATTATTGCACATTTCAGGGTTATTTTTAAACTGTGGAACTTTTGCAATGCTTACATATACATGCGCACTAGAAATCTAACTTTGGGATTAAACTTACAGACTGAGTGATAATAATTGATATTTTCCGCTGATTTATTTTTCTTTTCTTGTGTATATACATTATTGAACTTGATTTAACGGAATTTTTTTTTCTACATACATTTCTCATTACGAAGTTCAGTCGATAATTAAGTTTGAGAAAAATACAGCTATGGCATCAGATATTTATATCGTTGAATGTTGAATATTAAATTTATTTTACGAAGCAGAAAAAAGTAGTGCAAGTAAAATTAAGGTAACCTTTAAACATGTTTATTTATCCGCCAATTAAAAATTAATAAAAAATAACGGACTTTTCTTGCAAGAAAATCAGTAAAATTGAACAATTATTTTTTGTACTTTATCAAATGTTACAAGAAAAGGTCTCGACGCAAACAACGAAAAACAGCAATGAAAATTTAACCACTGAATTCCCGTCATAAGTGCTCATTACTCGGTGCACTTGATCATAAATCCTTTATTTCCGCCAATTGTCATTAACGCACATCGTAAGTCATTGGATTTATTCGCATTACGTCGAGAAACATCAGTCTCTCTTGCTCTAGGAGATTTGTTTTATCTGCAGAAAATAAAACGATATGGCCAGTGAGACATCGAGAAGATGGGGATAGTCCACGACCGAGCCGTCGATCGTTGGAATGGCCGATTTACCGTTAACGCGTGTATATACATATACGTAAGTAATACGACTCGCACGTATGTACTGCACGCACCTAATCGAAGGTTTTCTCGAGCCTCTTTTTTCGACTATTAATCCTTTTACTTACTCGTGGATAAATAAAGCTCCCTAAAAGTTGCATTTTTTCCTTTTTTATTTTAAACATCGAAACTTTTTATTTATGTATAATTAAAGGTATGGTTCACTCTAAAAAAATAGAAAAAAACTTCTTTAATTTTTAAGGTACATTTATAGAAATTTAATTATTACGTGTTAAAAAATTATTTAGTTTAAATGGCACTTTCTAAGTTTATAAATAAAAAGCATCTGTAAAGTTGTAGCGTTCCATATCCTGATAAAAATTTGAATTTATTTTGCAATATTCTTTGTAGGTACGATAAATAGCTTGTTTGTGGGTAGGAATAAAACGCTTTTTCCAATTATTCAAGCTATTTACTAGAGTGAATTGATATCCATGCACAATAGACAAAAATTACTTAATTTCGATCTCGCATGGAGAAAATTTCATGCGCAAAACATACAAGAGATTCTTGAGCTTGATTAATACTTATTTTTTTGTTACATCTAGAGTAATCAACTTAAATTTTTTTAATAACTATAGAATCTGCCATAAAAGTCTCATTATAATGCACACTCTACTAATTATATTAGTTATAAAATTGTAAAAAATATAACCTGTCTTATAATATGACAATATTAAAATTCAATAACTATAACACCAGGAAAATGGACCAAAAAGCGTTACATTCATGCCCAAATATAAGCCATTTTTCATAAATTTAAACAAGCTTATTTCCAATTTTTCTACACGGAGTTTTTATTAGAAAAAAGCGCAATTCCAAGCCTTACAGCTTGTTTGTAGCTTCGAGTATAATTTGAAGAAACTCATCTCTAAAAAGCATCAATATAATTTGATTGACTGATTCATGTTCTTTACGAGGTTCAACAGGAACGAGCGAGATAAGTATCGTTTGTAAAATTACTCAGGCACAAGTTCTGCAGTTTCTGAAAGATGTAAAAATAAACCGTCAGATAAGAATTTATAAAAAGTATTGTTTCAATTAGGAATACTGTCTGCCTTATCAGCAATTTAAAAAATACTTTTATCAAGTTATACACTGAGAAAAAATTTTAGTTGGTTTAACAAAATTTTCACTGTTAAATACATCCAATAGAAAAAGCTGTAGTTTTGACAGCGCCCTAGTTGATTGGAAAGCGCCACCGTTGATAGAAAAGACATACCGTTAATGCAACAGACTGACTGTAAAAGCAACAGAGCTCTGTTGATATAACAGTTTTCTTTTGAAATAACAATGTGCTGTTAAAATAATAGAGCAGTTATTGAAATAATGAATTTAATACTATTGAAACAAACAAAAAAACAGCTTCATTCAAACAGAAGATAGATCATTGATTCAACAAAAATTTTCGTTACATGAAAAATAAAAAACATTAATTCAACATCATATTAGTTCAATTAACAAATATTTTGTTGTACCTACATATGGGAGAGAATGAGAGAACATATCAGTGGGTGCACGTGAGAGAGAGAGAGAAAGAGAGAGAGAGAGAGAGAGAGAGAGAGAGAGAGAGAGAGAGAGAGAGAGAGAGAGAGAGAGAGAGAGAGAGAGAGAGTCAAAATCCTATGGTTTAATTGTTTCATTGTGAAATTTTCGTAAAACATCGCCCGTCAAGGTGACCATACACACATCGTTTAGATGTGCGCAAGCATTCGTCGCTTAGATGTACACAAGAAACAAAAAGCATTCGTCGCCAAGACGCACACAAACATTTGTCGGTTAGACACACACAAGCATTCGTCGCTTAGACGCGCACCCGAGGAACAAACTTATGATTCATTTCGATTAATTTTGTTATCTTAGCACTAGATGGCGATCTGCCCTGTGCTTTCAATGCTATCATATAATTTGATTTAAGTTTTAGTATTTAAGTAACATTAGTTCTTTGAATTTTTTAATATTTGCGTCCTAAAGCGCTCGTGCTTGTTGCGGCATGGCTGCATTTAAAAAAAAAAGCCAATAAACATTACTATTAATTAATTAACTTTCATATAATTTGATGTATACTCTCTACTCGCAAGTGGTTAGGAAACAGATTAGTTAGTATATAAGACTGACGAAATTTGAATTGTCATAATAATGTGTTCTAATGCGACCGACCTTTGCGATGCGATATTTGCGACAAATGTTATAATGTAAATCAGCGAATATGTCCCTTAGTATTAAGAAACAGAGATAGCGTATGTAATAATAATACAAGTTTAATAATAATATTCATCGACCACGAATGTACCTTACAATAAGTACACAACACATAAAAGTGTAAAGCAATGCAGCCGTAAAAAAAAAAAAAAAAAAAAAAAAAAAAAAAAAAAAAAAACCGAAAA
>JAWWEN010000002.1:1603775-1614702 GCA_035582955.1 Sycophila texana
AATAACAGCTTTTTCTATTGGACGTATTTAACAGCGCGATTTAGTTGATCCAACTAAATTTTTTTCTCAGTGTATGTCCAATTTTCAATTATTAGTACTCCATCGAATTTGAAACAATTATTTGTCGATATTTTTTAAATTAAACAAACATCACCTAAAAGAATTGCAAATTGCAGCGGACACAATAGAAATTGAGGAATTTTAAATTAAAGAAATAAAAATGTATTAGTTTTAATATATCATGAGAAGATATTAATGGAATTCTTTTGGTATAAAAAAATTTTTGTTGTGAAAAGTTTGTTTAAAATTATTAAATAGCTATATACTATTTTGGGAGTGGATTAATCTTAAAATTTTTAATTTTACGTTTTATTTATTTTTTTCTTTAGATTTATAATATTTTCTTTATACCTAAACATTCCATTCTAAGACGCGTTTCCCTGCTACTTAAATTATTAACTATGTAAAGGCATTTTTGCGTGCTCTAATTTACAATCCGCAAAAATTATAATAATAAATAATTAAAGTGCCTAAAAAAAGAACAGACGTGAAAAAATATACGGTCGGGCGAATGGGAAAAGGGCCGGAGAGAAGAGTTACCGATAAATTTTTCATCATCAAAACCGTCCGTGTAGTTTTATCGAGGCAAAAGAAGAGTCGACTGGGTCAGGCGAAGGATGAGCTCGCGACGTCCCAAGCGCTCCTCGGATCAAGGACCTTGGGCCTTTTTATATATATACGTATCAGTAACGCACACGCGGCGCACGTTGCGTGACTGACTCTCCGAGCCGGAGATTTTTTCTTTGTTTTCACTGCAGATTAAATTAATCGCGTAAAACTTTAAATGTTCGGCTATCGCGGTCGTTTTGGATCGTTTACACTGTCATACAACAGCGTTGAAAAAGCGACATTGATTTTTTTTTTCTTTTTTTTTTGTTCCAATGTAGATATTAGATTAACACTTGCATGTTGTTTGCCATTAGATTGTGTAAAAATTTGAAAGGGGATTATTGATTCTTAGTCGAATTGAAGTCTTTCTGGTGATTAACATTTTTATTGAACAGGCGTACACTTCTCAAATATTAGCTTCAAAAATGTTAATTTTTCCTGCATATGGAATCACTTGCAATGAAGAAAGTTATGATGGCGCACTAGTCAATTTTTGGTGGTCTTGTAGCTATACGTACTGAAATTGCTTATGAATAATTCATCCTTGGGCTTAAAAAATATGATAATTAAGAGAAAGCAAAGTGTATTCGTAATTAATACAGATAGAAAATTTTATTAAAAATCATTTTAAATTAGTAGAGTATTTTCTGAGTAATCTGTGTAATTATAGACAATATAAAAAAAAATTTCTTATCAAGTTAACTATATTTGTTAACTGATTATTTTTTTTCAATATTCAATAGTTTAACCCTTATATGGAAGTGTATTCAGACTGATAAAAATATTCTTGTATTATCTCACTAAAATTTATTAAAATTGTATTTGATGCATACATTTTTTTGTATTATCGACCACTATAACTCATGTTTATTTTCCTTTGGTGTTTTATTGCTCTTTCTTATCACTCGATTATAGTGTAAAGATGTTTTTAATAATGCCGATAATTTTTTTAATGATTGAATTTAAAATAAACTGTAAGTTAGATTGACTTATCAATATTATTTGTATTTTGATGCTGAGTCACCATTTTATTAATTCTAATAGATCAAAAGTATTAACGTAATTTTCATCACACACAAAAGAGCTAAGTAATTAAAGTAGATCAAGCATTTATGTTAATTTAAATGAATTCAATCCATCTATAACTTAAAAAAATGAGTAAACAACACGGACTGCTATCTCAATCAATTATTATCGCTTGAATACAAGAATACTTAGTACTGAATATTCGTTTTTAAATTATTCAAACGTTTAAAAGCTCTTTCCTCATATTTCAATTACTATACCATTGACCCTGGTAAACATTCCATTACTCCTGATAATCCTACTTCAGCGTTCAGAATCATTGCAAAGATTTTTAACTAGTAAAAGATTAAGCCACTATTCAAAGGAGTATATCGTCGAGCACGCAGCAGGCTGTTACCCCTGAAAAAATAAGCCATTACCAATGAAAACAAACGCACTGGCAGGCGTACTCAACAAAGTCAACACAGGAAACAATCCGTAGCCAATAAAACCCGCAGAACCCCAAGTGTTTAAAACACAGTAACACTCACCTGACTTTGCTGGCGCAGTATTGACAGTTGGGCCCCTGCCAGCCCTCTCGGCACACGCAGCTACCATTAAAGCAGTAACCATTGAGGCAGCTCTCCAGGTCGCAGCTGGAGGTGTTCACCCCGGCGAGGCTGGCCACGGAGCTGGCGGCCGCCGCTCCAAAGGGCGCAGCGCAGCGCAGCAGCGCCCACCAGACCAACAGACTCCAGAGCAGCCGCGGGGGCGGCGATCGCCTCCGCCTCGGCGCCGCCTCCTCGGCCTCCTCGTCATCTTTGTCGGCGGGCTGCCGGCGCGACCTGCTGGCAGCTTTCCGCCGATACTTGGACTTATACAGGAACAAAAACATCTGCGCGGCTTCTGCCATTTTGGTAGGCTTCCATAGTCGGCGCACCCGCGACAATGGCCGATGGCGAGGAGGAGACGCTCCCCGCGCGGATCCGCCCTGGGCGTCAGCCTCTACTGGGTCGTCGCGATGCCGGCGCCGAGCGACGTTCCCCGGAGGGCGGCGCGCCGTCCCGCTGGCCGCATCCCGAGGTGCCGACTCCGTGTAGGCTGCAGCGAGGAGAAGGCGGGCGGGGATGACTCCGGACGCGCCGCGGCAGTTTGCCAGCGAACCGCACGCCGCTGAGCCAGGTGGCCGTCGCAGCTCTCACTAAGCTAAGCGAGGGCAAACGCACGCGCCGCACTGCCCGAGACCTCGCCAGTCGCGCAGGTCGCGCTCCGAGACTGGACTGTGAACTCCCCGCGGGGAGAGTGAGATGGACGTACGCTCGCATTCACAGTGCTTTGGATATATATGTATATGTACGTGCCTACATATAGTGTATGCCTACGAGGAGTGACTTGGTGCCTTGGTGGGGACTGGGACTACAGTGTGTTGTGCGGCGGTCGCGACATTCGCGACACTTACAGTTTGAGCGGCGAGGTATATATATGTATGATGGAGGAAGTGCGGGGGAAGACTGGAGGAGGCGAGATGAGTATATATATAGTCTATATTGCCGTCGGGTTCGGGCGGCATGTGTGCACTGTTGAGGTTAGTCTGTTACAACCGTCTGCTGGAGCCTGGAGGCAGTAGAGGGAGACAAGGAGTTAGTTGGGCAGTGCAGGTGGCGCTAGCTTACGGTCTGGAGGAATAGAGTCCAGTGTGCTGAGGTAAGGATGTGTGCATGCGAGTGTTGGTTCGAGATTCGAGAGGAAAATGGCGTTAAATTTTGATCTTCGAAGAGTAGGAATTATTGACTCTAGATAATTACAAGATTTTTCATTGGCACGTTTGAGCGCGCTAATTTGAATGCTTTTTTTTTGGTAGTTCACTTAAATTTATTCGATTTTTATTATTTTATTTATTATTTTATTTATTATTTTATTTATTATTTTATTATTTTATTTATTATTTTATTATTTTATTTATTATTTTATTTTTATTATTTTATTATTTATTTATTAAGCGAACATATACAAAATAAAAATATATAAATATATATATTTGCTACAAAAATAAAGTGTGAAAATAAATATTCAATGCAAATAAAGGTTTGAAATATTATCGAAATATTTAATATTTATCCTGAAACTTCATTTAGGTATTAAAATTAAAAAATTGCCCTCTACATTCGCATAAGTAAACATTTATTTATTTGAAATAATAAGTCTCTCACATATTCTGTATGTGGAAGAAATTAAAACGAAGTTATATACATAGTACATACAATAAGTGCATAATCGTTTATTTGAATTAAATTTCACTATGTTACTCATGTTATCTCATAATTTTTTTAATTTTTTTTTTTAACTTCAGATGGTATATGTATAAAACCACGCCGTCATATCTAACAATTACATACTTTAAATATGGAATTAGTGAATTTCGATAATGAATTTCATATGTTCAATTTGTAAATTTGGTATTTACAAATATCGAGATAGCATGAAATTTATTATTCATATAGAATGTGGATGTAAAACATGTGCTACTCGCAAAAGTAGTAGAAGATCTGATAAGCACTGCTGCAGTGAAAACGTGACTGCAGGTGGACTTTGTTGAAGTACAAATTACATTACTATATGTGTGTCGTTCACCTGCGTTAATAAGATATACTTGAGCGACACTGAAATTATAATCTTGAGAAGAATGTCGCAGGTGTCTCTGCTTTTTTGAAAGTAGTGGCATTTACCTTATCTACATTGCTGGATTGATTAAATAAAAGACTTGTAATTCAAATAATATTTTCAATTTTTCAATTCAAACTATTTTCAAGATATGTAACATAATGAGTACATTAAATTGTGTAATTTATCATAAATTTTTTAAGTTGAACTTTGTATTAATTTATCTAATATGTTAATTTGCGTAATATACTTATTGATTAAAAAGAAAACTTTACTAAAAATTTTGTATTATTTAATTATTTATTTAAAAAGTTAACGGACAAATTGTCCTTTTACAAAAGTTTACAAAATAATGCAAGGCATTTATAATATTACTTCGAAGTTATTTCGAAAATATTCTATATACTTAGTACTGCATGATTTTATGCTATTTTTCAATTCAGAAATGGAATTCATTAATTAATGCTATTGGGAAGTGATTTCCAAATGTGTTTTTAATCTATTTATTATTGATTAGAATCCAATATTTATATATATTTAACTTTAGCTTCATAATATATAGAACGCAAATTCTTTAAATTGTATAATAATTATAAATGTGCTAGAGAACAATATTTACAAAAAAACTTCAAAAAAATAATTAAAAATTTTAATTACAAAGATTTTTTAAAAGGAAAATTGATAAAATTCATTGCTTTTAATAAATAAAAGATAATTCAACAATTACACGAAAAAAGTAATCTCCAGTAGGTACTGAAACCATGAGCCGTATTAAAAATCAAGTATAGAGTGTCTTTTACTACTGAAATGAAATCAGTAGTAATAACAGTGCATTCAGTAGTAACAGACATACACGTATACGCACAATTGCGAAAAGTAATACCCTATACCACCTTTAAAAAGGTGGATAAAAAATTATCGAGAAAAAGAACAGTATATACATTAATTAGTACAATTTACGAATAAGGTCCCTTGATCCATTTTAATTCGAGTAACGTTTTTTTAATTTTGGCTTTGGTGCAATCCATAGCTCGAACAAATGTATAGATTTTGGTTAGATTAGGCTTAAATTGTTGGTAATTAATAATATGTAGACCCGAAGAGTTGTAAAAATTAAAATTATACGTGTAAACAGTTCAAAAAGTACACAAAAAGCATAAATCCCACAAATAATTTTAATTTATACAATTCTTCGTGCCTAAATGGCATAAATTATCAACAATTTAAGTTCAATTTCTCCAAAATATATGCATTCTTTGTGGCTGTAGGTTACACCAAAACCAGAATTTTAAAATTAACATTAATAAAATGAATTTAATATATTTACTTTCTATTAATGTTAAATTGTACTAATTAGCGTATTCGTCCTCTTTAATTCGAATCGAGGGTTTGTAATAACTGCACTGTGTACACCCCAGTAGTAACAGACGGACATGTACGTACAATTGCGAACAGTAATTCAGTAATCTCTATCTACATGGAAAGAAACACAGTTTGTAGTAGCTGTAGATACCATATGTACTATGAACCGTATTAAAAATTCAAGTCGAGTGTCTGTTACTACTGGAATAAAATCAGTAGTATCAGCAGTACATCCAGTAGTAACAGACGGATACGAACATAAGTAAAATGGCAAACAGCAATTTATTATGCGGAAATAATTAGTTGACAGTAGGTAATATAGCAGTTAACAGTATCAAAAATTCAAGTCGAGTGTCTGTTACTACTACAATTAAATCAGTAGTATAGCAGCAGCACATACAGTAGTAACAGACGGACACGTACTACGTACAATGGCAAACAGCAATTTACTATACAGAAATAATTAGTTGGCAGTAGGTAATGTAACCGTGAACAGTATCAAAAATTCAAGTCGAGTGTCTGTTACTACTGAAATTAAATCCGTAGTAACAGCAGCACACCCAGTAGTAACAGACGAACATGTACATACATGGCGAACAGTAATTCCCTATCTACATGGAAAGAAACAGTTATATAACCGTGAACCGTATAAATCCGCAAATTCCAATCTGTCATTACTGAAATAAAATCAGTAGTAACAGCACATCAGTCCAGTAGTAACAGACCGACATGTGCATGCAATTTCGAACATAGCAATACTCTAAGATTCATCTCTGCAGCTCCTATTGAAGCTCTGAATAGAATACTGTGAATCCTGAATATTTCTTTGTCGGCACCTAAAATTTTGATTTCCCGAAATTAAATTAAAAACTTCGTTCCAAAAAGAAAAAACCACAATTATCCTACTACAGCATAATCCTTTGTAACCGACAGGGCAAGCCGAGCTGACCGAGCAAACTGCAGCACTGCAGCTGAATTGTTTTCTCACCGAGATGTCGCAGCGATCGCGAAATTCCAGCGAACGATACGCGGTATATACGCAGAACACGCGGAACGGCGGAAGCCGGGCCGAAGAGCGCAGTGAGGGACGAGGGCACGGCCGATCATCACGAAATCCCACGTCGACTTCCCGCGTTGACGCCGTTGACACTCTCGGCCTTCCCCCATCGATCGCCACCCCCTCCATCCGGGAAGGGGAGGAGGGGTCGAGCGGGCACGGGAGTTGCGCGGACCGCCGGCGGCGGCGGCGATTAAAAGAATCGGCCGAGCCGCGCCGCGGCAGTGTCAGTGCGAGCGAGGCGCGTCCGAAGAGCAACAGCACCGCCTGCCAGATAAGAGAGAAAGAGTCGCTTATACGAGCAGCCGCAGCGGCACGTGTGATTCCCCCGTTGTCGCGGCGACCAGGCATCGCGCGCATTCCGCAGGACCGCACGCCGCGTTGTACACTGTGTATCTATAAACGTATATGGTATACTATTGAACTGCGTGCCGCTGTTGTTGTTGTTGTTGTTGTTGTTGAGCTGAGGCCGCGAGTGATCGGCATCAAACAGCTGCAGTGAACCATCGGGCAGTGAATCTGCTGGATATACGGTAAGTCCTTTTATCTGTACTCCGATGAGTATAAACGTTGAGTGCAGTAGACTTGCGCTGCTAAGATCA
This sequence comes from Sycophila texana, assembly GCA_035582955.1. Classification (NCBI taxonomy): domain Eukaryota; kingdom Metazoa; phylum Arthropoda; class Insecta; order Hymenoptera; family Eurytomidae; genus Sycophila; species Sycophila texana. The sequence goes on from JAWWEN010000002.1 coordinate 1,611,132, forward strand.
TTTTTTTTTTTTTAATTTTGTAGCCTCTTCCTTCTTCATTTTTTCTCTCGCGTGATGATAATGTAATTCGTGGGCCGATCGGTGTTTATAATGCGCCAATTGGAGATATTGATATCGTAAATCTACTAACCTCAATTTTCGACTTTTCGCTGTTCGAAATTTTCGATGCTCGCGAAAGTTTACACTGTAAACTATGAAGAGTAGAATTTGGATAAAGTAAAGACGAAATTGAAATTTTTTACTCTAAGAAGAGCGTAATGTAGGTTTTGACAATTTAAACGTTTAAAATACTAATTTTGTACTTTATAAATATTAATTCCTCCTTTACCATTAGTTTTTAGTTTTAGTTGTTAGTTTTTTAAGCTTACTTATTTTAAATTCATTTGCAAGTCTGTTGAATTATAAAATAAATAAATTTACTTTTTAAAAAAAATAATTTGATATATTTTAATCTTTTAAAAGAGTAAAGTAACAAAATTAATCTTCAAAGTAATTATAAAAACTGCGGTATTTTAAATATTTTAAATGTTAAAATATGTTTTACTCTTCTTAAAGTAAAAAAAATTATATTTCTTTTTTTAATTTTGTCCATATCATAGCAGTAGAGTGTAAATCTTTATAGTTGATTTTATCAAAGGAAAGTGCCTGCTCGGACAAAACTGTACAGATTCGCCGAGTTGACAATTGCATAATTATATGTATAAAGTTGAATAAGTACATGCTCACTTATTTAACGTCAACCTTTCACTTATTGTCTCAAATAGTATAAATTTCAAACTTATAATTAATAAGTGACTAATATTCACTTATTAATTTATATAAGAAAATTTGATTTGTTCAACTTTAGATAAAGTAAGTCGGCAGCGCGTTGCAGCTTACTTTCTATTAACACGGCGAGTTGTTTATATGTTTTACTTTTAACATCTCAACAAGTGGCTGGAACTGCTGAAAGCAAATCGCTGGTGGGTTGTCTGGCGCCTTTCTACTGGCGTGTACGTGAGAGTTGGCCTTTGAAGTAGGGCTGCCGACTGTCAGAAGATTCGAGTATGCAAATATATCCGATATTCGAATAGATTCGAATCTGAAATTCGTAAGATCCGGATACTCTAGAATTTCCCAATTTTTCAGTTCATATATATATTTCGTATATAGGATCTATACGAAAACTTGGTCTGAATCCTATTTTCCGATCGTTAATTCTTAATTCGGCTTCGAATCTCTTTGAATTAAAATTTAATTGTTACAATCAGCCTATACTTATACTTATTTTAAGGATTTATGCAGACCGGAATATTGGAAATTTGAGATTTGGATTTATCCGAATTTTGAGTATCTTAGTCTTCGGATATCCGAAAATCCCTAGTTTAAATGCTAGTCCCGGCCCTTTCGCCAGCTCCGGTCGGCTCTTCTTAGCGCGCGAAAAATTCTGAAATCGGATTGATGTTTTTGCTCAACCGAGCCAAGGTCGCTCGTGTAAACACAAAGAAAAATCGATGTGCTTGCATGTTTTTTATTTTTCGGGGCCGACAAACCGCCGCTACCAGAGAGCGATTGGAAATTTTTTTAATGCGAATACAATATTAGCACATAAGTGTAAACTCACCAGAAAATAAAGATTATTTCAATTAATTAATGTCATTTGTATTTTACTTTGTACTCGCGAAAGAATAATGTCTTTTTTACAATAAAAATTCTGCTTTAGCCAATATCGCGAGCGATAAAATTAAATTTTTACCCTATGACGAATGAAAATGAATTATCGAAACTATTCGGTCGTATCTTGAGCCTCGGATTTGCGCATTAAACATTTTCAATTAATTTTTCACGTGCATTGTTATAAGAACACCACCACTGACATTTATTTAATTAAATATTTATTTAATAGCAATACGATAGATTTAAAATTATTTATCAAGGCGTTAGAAGCACATATTGATTATATTTTTATCGAATCAGTCAGTTTCCTGAAAAAAAAAAAACTGAAACTAAAATTTACGACATTACGTTAGTTTCTGTGTAAGCTATACGCTTCCAGCAGCGTCGTATTTTATCGCGTTACATTAAGCGATGGATAACAAGGTTACGTCCCGTTGCCGATTTAGGCGCGCTTCGTTTACTTACGACGAATTTGGAGCAGAGGGGTAGTGACAATTAAAAAGGCTCGGCCGTTGGCAATACGACGTTTGATAATATTGGCGCAACGTCTCCGCGTAGCTTTTATCATTTTCCAGCGCTACACGGTTTTTCCGCGGCCGTTCGATAAGGGGGGATCATCAGTCCGAAGCAAGAGAGCTTGAATGCGGTCGACGAAGCGCGAAACCATATCGTCGTCTCTAACGAAGAAAAATACATCTTAGAAAGGGTCAATTTTATTCGAATAGTATACCTCAAGTTATCAGGTTCTGATAGAGTCTTATAATTAAGAAATAAATCGTAAAATTAAAATTTTGTGTCTGTTAATAATTGAGTACTGAGAAAGAAGCAGTTTTCTCATCTTTATAACGAATAAATTAGCGTTTCTATAAAAAGACCTACTATCTGTAGTTGAATTAGTGAAAAACGAATATAATTAGTGAAATGTCACTAAAGATTAGTGGGAAAATTTTAATTATTTAATGATTATTAACGGTACAATATTTCTACTAATTTTAGTAGTTTTTCACTTAGATGGTAATCAGGAGGCGCGGTAGCGCCTCGAGGCAAGTCTAATTATATTTTAATTTACAATTTTAGAGCACTAGAATAATGTAAACTCTTTCAAAACCTAATAAACTCAAGGCATCGTACGAATAATACGTCCAGTTTATCAGATTTTGAAATGATTTACTTTTCTCAAATAAAAAAATACTTTTCTCAAGGTTCAATTAACATTTTGTTGAATTCTCCTTAAAAAAATATTTAATTGATTCAACTAAACCATTGGTTTAAACAACCAAAGACTTTATACTTAAAAATATTTTAATTAAAAATTTTTATTAATTTAACTAAATATTAAATTAAATTAACCAAAAAATGTTGTAAGGAGGATTTAACAAAATATTAATTGAATAATCTACACATTTTTTTTCCAGTGTGTTTTTCTACTTTTCTGTTATCAGCGACGATGTACCATAAATTTCTTAATACACTCATTCGATACGTCTGTTTCCAAATGTATGTAAAGTCATCCCGAAATACACTGACACTCTTTACTTCGTAACAATTTTGATGGAAACGCGTTTAGTGTAGGACCGAGGTCGATTTGCCGAGGCGTGATAGCGGCGTGGTTCGTTCACCCGCGGACAAAAGTATGTAGCCAGTGAAAGTACGAGCATTAATTATTATTTACTATTGGGATTCTTGCAGATCGATGAAATTTGGATTTTACCAGGGATAAGTGCAAATCCTTCGCGATGGAACGAACAAACGGACAGGCGACCGTCTCCAAACAATATCTCAACAAGAAACCCGAGGACATCAGGATTGGCGGTGTGGAAGGGTACGTTTTTATATTTTCTACACTGAGAGAAAAATTTGGTAATTTTAAATAAATATTTCGTTGAATAGTACTTGTTAAATATTTCTTTAAATT
>JAWWEN010000002.1:1624033-1642158 GCA_035582955.1 Sycophila texana
GCAGCGCTCGCTTAATGTACCTTTCTTATCGCCACAGAATATTGCACTTCGACACTTTATACAGACTTTTGAGTTGTCTTGAAGACTTGAAGGCGTTGCATTGATCCCACATACTTTCACGAATAGCAGAATCCGGCTCGAAGGACCAATTTTTATGTTCATGCATTTAGTTCCGGAGTTACTATGCGTCTTATTCGCGAGGAGGTGTAGTGGGTACTGCAAATAACACTCACAGTTCTTAATGACGATTATTTATTAATACAACTTAATGTGCACTCTCTCATTCTCGATCACAATGCCAATGCAACAATATTCTGCGCGAGCTTTCCGCAATCCGAATATCAAACGTCTCTCGCTTTTCCGCGCGTCACGACGGCTCGACGTCCAAGCAGGCTCTGGTCTCGGCGACCAACGACTCCAAAACCGACGTAATGCCCGAAAAAAAGGGGGGAGAGACGCGACTCTCGCGCGGCTCCCGAACACACGAGCAAAATATAAACGCACGTTTACGAACCGTCGAACGGCCCGAACACTCCCCTTGTTAAATTACTCAACTTTTGAGTTTGACTGTGAGTTTTTTAATACCGCTTGCTATGCTGAAATTTTGCACAATTATAAAGGACACTTTAAAGAACATTTCCTGTTAATTTAAAAAAAATTGTAAAAAATTTGATTTGCCGGAGAACGTCCTTAACCCTAGTTACATGAATAAAATAAGATTGTATTCTTCTATCAAAAAAGCTACTTTTTGCTCTAAAATTTATTCTAACTCTGGCAAATAAATTAAAAGCTTCTCAAAAATAGCACTGGTTCTTTTTTGCTATTATTTTATATGAAATATGCAATGTATTTTGACTTCCCAGTCCAACAAGAAGCGGTTTAAAAATATAACACTAACGTTATTTGCAATTATTGATTCGTTTATACTTTTTATTCAGGGTACACTTCAGTAGCTTAGTATAAAAAAAATAGATTTTTTTTCAAGATTCGATTGTACGAAAGCTTGAAAAGGAAGGGGGCCATCATGCTTAATTTTCCCCTGCCTCGTGTTATGAAGAAAAAATGCGAAAATTCTTGGGCCCTTCCCTCCTTTGAGTTCCCTCATGCTCCAGAGTACATGCCAGCGATAAAGTTGCAAATAGGCTAGCTCGTTCGCGGATGGAAATTGATTCGCGCCTTGAACTCACAGGGGTGCGCGTGTTGGTCAGGAGGAGGCTCGAATCCCCTTAGCCTCTCTGGCCCCGATGCAGACATGCAACTTCCTCCCATTCGGCGCTATATTTATTTTCCTTATCGTCTTTACAAACGAGGGTCTTAATTGGCCCCTTTTATCGATACACATTTTAAATAAACTACTCAGTTCTTAATAAAATTTTTATTATATAAATAAATACATTTTTGCTTTATTAATTAATAAATTAGTTGTTACTGTTCTTATTTTATTTTATAAACGGGAGTAATCGGTTGGGAATACTAAAATATAAGAATATTTGGTACAAAGTATACGAAAAAATGTATACGAATCTCAAAATATCGAAAAAATCTATAAGAAATCTAGTAAAATTTGAATATATTTGCCTATGTAGCTACCTTCAATGAAATCATATTATTATAAATATTGAGATGATTATTAAGTGGGTTCGAATTCCTAATTAGTGTATGATTAGTCCATACTATTTTTTAAGTCGATTCTTCACTTTGCGGTGAAAATTACATTTTTTATGTGCAGGACCCTGTTCAAAATGATATTTTTAATCTAATAATTAGGATCCTGTTAAAAAACGATATTTTCACTGTGAACACTTAATAATGTGTACATAAAAATAACATAAAAACACATAAAAAATAACATTTTTATTGAGATGCGAAATTGGCGTTTTTTAATTTGTAGAATAAAATACATTATATCCCTTGGAAAAATTACCTTTTTTCACATTTGCTGATCATTATCTCATCTGCTATGACAAAGACGTTTGAAATGTTCAATTTTCCATTCATTTTCTGGGTGGGAAAGAACCTTCTGCATTGAAAATTCTAAAATATTTAAAATATCAGAAACATTCAAAAACTGAACAATTCTCTCGTTAATCTATTTAAACAACAAAAATATTTCTTTATAATGCGAAATAAAATATTAAACATTGGCAATTGTGAATTTTTGTTGACATTACGCAAATCGCAACTCATTCATTACATCTCAGCCCAAAAGCTCCTTTTTTCTGTCTCAATAGCTCTATTTTAATAAAGGAGAGTACGACAATTCATTCTCCGTTAAATAAATTAATCCTCAGTCATTAATAAAATCTACTCTGATAACACAGCGGAGCTTAAATAAACGCGCATTGTTCGTGTCCGTAAGTAACTTGAAGGAGCGAAAAGGTATTTTCTTTTCTTTTCTTTTGGAATGTGTAAAGGCGAAACGCTTTATACAGTCCCGGGTCTAAAAAGGGATGATACTGCAGAGGAGTGGGAGCGAAAAAAGAAGAAAACAAAAATAAGACGGACGAAGAAAAACGTCTACGCCGTTTGAAAGATTAGACTCACTAAATGGAAGACGATAAAGCGACTGTGTGGGTGCCTAAGAGTGAAAGTAGATGGAGTAGATCGGGTAAATCGACTGGCTCGTTCTAATTGAACGTTTCAACTTTTTCATCGGGTATATCGGGACAATTATTGATTACTTTTTCTCACCTTCACTTTTTTCCAACTTCTTACTCCGAGTATAATCGTAAAACTTTTTTAAGAAAATGGCTATATCACAGTTTATTCTACGGTGATTTTTTTGATCATCAGAATATATTTTTTTATAATTATTGCAGTTAAATTTAAATGTATCTTTTGCAATTAAATATTACTTCTTTAAATCCAGTGTAAAAAGAGTCTGGTATACAAATCTAGAATAAGGTTTACTATTCGAAACTCTTGTATTTTTCTTGAACAAGTCTGGAAAAAGTGAAAAAGCGATTTAAAAAAATTAAAAAAAATTAAATAAGTTTGTATTTAAATAAAGAAAATCATAAATAAATTAACAAACAAATATTTTTTACTTGTTTTTCAATTAAAAAAAACTTTTTAAATTGTTTCCAATCTTCAAAAAAAAGAACGGAATATTGGATTTTTTCAAGTCTTTTTCAGTCAGACTTGCTCCAGACTCTTATTTTTACACCGGTTATTACAATTTTACGGAAAACTTGCCCCGTCACAAAGAAAAAGTAATATAAAAGTTGTACGTATAATAGTTTTTTGTTTAATTACAATGATGTAACGCTTCAACTGAAATTAATGATGATTGATTTAATGGCCTTTTTAAATTTTGAAAGTTAAAAAATTTATTATTTACAAATAATAAAATTTACAACAAATTTATGACTTATTTTGCTCATGCGCTTTGGTATTTCATCCGATTCTATTGAAGTTCGCTGCAAATGTGCGGAAATAATTCGTGAATCACTTTTACGACGTCTGACCATAATCTGACTATTTCACTTAATTTTTTTATACACACCAAACTACGTACGATTCAATTATCTAAAGCTATCAGATATTTAATTTTAAAAACTAAAAAATAATAGAAAGAATGTTTGACCTTTTTTTGAAGCAATGTAATGGTATCGCTTTTTCTGAAACAAAAGAAAGTTGTTCAATCTATTTAAGGTGTTTCTTGTTCATTCAATGTTTTTTATTTAATTACATAATATAATCCACATTTTTATTTAATTACATAATATAATATATATATATATAAATTTAAATTTTGTAAGTTAACAAATTTATTATATACAAGTAATAGAATTTACGACAAATGTATGGCAAGATACCTTGTAGATAGCAAACGAGTAAGCCTAAAAAGAAGTATTCGTCCAATTCATTAAATTCTTCATGTAGTTCGCAATCTTGATCATCAAATAGAACGAATCGATAAAAATCTTCGTGTACCTGTCAATTAATGCGAGTAGATTGACACAATCAGCGACGGACAATATTACGAATCAGTTAACGCATTGATGAAAAAATTTTTTTCTACCTTGAGCCGCTCTCGTCGCATTTTCTCACATTGTCGCCATATCAAATCGTTATAAATGCGTTAACAAAATAAACTCTTTTCGCGATGAAAACACAAAGTCACGACCATAAATTATGAATGCGGGATGAGCTGGGATCGTAGCACAGGCTCGAAGTCCAGGGAAAGTTGGGAAGGCTAACGGACATTCTTGCATAGGCCGAGAATTTTCTTATAAAGATTATTAAATACTTAAATTCTGGGCTATCGAACTGGGGCACGCGAAATGAGTTTTGCGTGGAAATGTCGAAATTATTCAAGCTTTTTTTTTTAAAGCAACGTTCTTAATCTTTTAATTAAAAAAATGTATCAAAAACTCGTACCCTTGATTTATTGCAATGTCCCAAGAGAATATTATATTACTTTCATGGTATAATCTGTATACTGTATATAAAGCTATAATGTTAGTAGCTTCAATAAGTTTTCACTGTCATGTCTAAAAATTTTCATAAAAATCTAACACCACAAAAGCATAATTTACTTCAAAATTTATGGAATAATTTTGTAATAAAAAGAAATTCTTTGAAGACTTTCATTAAAAAATTTAGTTAGATGCATATTGGAGCACCAGAATTCTGAATGAATATTTATAAACGTATCAAAAATAATTGTAATTTATTAAATTTATTTTACTACTAAATTTTAGAATTAAGTACATTATTGTTAAATTTTAAGCTGCCTAATAGTGCACTGTAACAACTGTATGATTTTAGTACATTTAACGTTACCTAAAAGTACGTTTTAATATATACATTTTCATACTTTCCAGTACGTTTATGATTGATATCGTACGTTCTTGTTATATTATTGGACATTTTCAACATTTTTATTAAAAATTTCTAATGTTGAGCGTAAACAGATATTAAACCGAAAGAATTTTCTTGTAAAAGTTACTATATAAAGTTCTCTGTAAAAAATGCATGAAAAAACATAACGACGGAAAATTAAAAAATTTTTCTGCCCTCTGGCCGGAAAGCGCCAACTAATTCCCGACCGCTGCGCGAAATGAAGTTGCCGCTTTCCGGCACCATCGAACAGAAAAACAGTATACACATCCTGGCCAGTAAAAAAGAAAGATATTTCTTATTTTACTGGCCTAGGTATATATAGGTACTATTCTTCTAAAATTTACAAGAGCAGCTTTGGCAAAATTTGTTATAATTACAGTTAATTTTGATAAACAAGTTATAGTAGGGGAGACCGTGGCTGGTATTAACATTTTACAGAAAATTAGGACGCTATTCGCGTCGCTAAGAAATTTAATGTTAATTCTTACCCATGTTTCTTTTAGCCTCTGTCTCCCCTAATTAATTCTAAAAGATACTATATAGTTTTATACTATTTTTCGAATAATTTCAAGCTGTGAGGATATTAAAAAACCTCTTCGCATGTTAAAAATTAAAACATCTTCGCAAACTATTCTAAATCCAGGCAAACATTACAATTACAATGACTTCTCCGTAAAAAGTGTTCAGTGCTCGTAAACCGCGTTTTACGATCAGGTTTTATTTTACGTTATTTTTCCGATCAGTTTCACCGTAATTTTTGCCGGAAAATTCTTCCAGACTTTCTCCAAACTCCTCTCTTTCTCCAAACTTTCTCTCAGAATTATACGTGTAAATTCCGTTGGTAAATGTTGATAGAGTGACTTTTCAATTCTCTTGTCTCCGGGATCGAGGTACTTATATTTCCCCGAGTCTTATTCAACGAAGTTATTTATTTTCCCTCGCGTTCGCTCGAGCGTCGGGCCACTCGCCCCGAAGAGAAACGGCGCTCTTTTATCGCGCGACGAAAGCTTCGGGAGCGAAATTTCCGCGAGGGCGGGCCTGAGCTCTCTGGGTTGGGAAAGCCATTCGCTCGTCCGTGGGAACAATAGATCCTCGGCAGCGACAGTCGTCATAATCGCGCCTGGAGGAGGGGAGTGTGGGGGAGAAAAGCGCGTGGCTCTCGCTAAAAACGAGAGGAGCGTGTCCGATATCAAAATTCCTGGCGGCGCGCAGCGGAATGCCTCTCGGGCTGGGAAATGAAGCCGGCGGGCGGAAGGCGAGCGGCGCGACGGCCACACCCTGACTGTGCGGCGCCTTTCGTCGCTCGCCGCGCGCTCCCCGAAAATTAACTGGGTTACGAGGCGCGCCGTCGACGGGAAGCTGCCCGAACTGTTGGACACGTACGCGGGGGTGGCCACGGCGCGCGAGAGAACCGTCCGCGCAACAGATGGAGATTTACCGCGTCGCTCGGTTTACCCTGTTGTTAGAGCCCGACGAATTATCTGTCGCTATAAGTTTATTTTTATTTAGTTGAAAGATGTTTCAGTTTGTTTCTTTGTTTATTTTGGGATTAAGGGAAGATGTTACCTCTGAAATATTTTCATTTAAGAAATTGATTTATTGAAACTCTGCGTATATGGATGTAAAAGTTCCAAAATTTCTAATAATTTATTTAATATAATAATTCTTAAATTTTTCAAGGAATTTTTCGTTTTTATTGCTGTTTAGAATTCTTATTTACAGAAGAAACTGTGTTCATAAAAGAACAAGATTATTCAAGTTCGCTCGCTAATAGTTGAAATTTTCTTTGAAAAATTTGGCTGCAGCTGTTTTAAAACGTGTTGGGCGAGTTTAACTGGTTGAAAAACAACTTTTTTCTAGAAACAATATAATGTATATTCACATAGAATATAGAAATATAAGAGTTTATTTGAAATATATCAATTTAGTAAAAACTAGGCGGAATTGGAAAATCGATATCTCAAAGGTAAAGTCTTTTCTTAATTAAACGAGCAATCTATGTATAGCAGAAACGTTAATTGTTGGTTAATTTTTAAGTTAAAAACGTCACTTTCAAGTTATAAACGAGATAAAGAAAACTATATTCCATTCTATTTCAGAATATAAAATAATAATTTTAAATATTTTTAATGTTTTATTATTTATTTTTACTGAAAATTATACTTTTTTTGTAATTAGAACGTTTAACTTTTAATAATAAAAATGGTTAATTTTTTATGAGAAATATCGTTGTGAAAAGGATATAAACATATACGAAAAATTTCAAAAATTAAAAAGAAACCTTAAAAACTTAATCGAAGACACTTCGATAAACTTCATAATATCTCTAAAGTGTATTCTAATTGCATTTCAAACAATTGATCATACAATAAGATCCAACGTTAGATTCAGAATGTTCTTTTTGATCAACACAGACTATCATAAGTTTACTATACCACGCAGTTTAAATAATTTTTGAATATTTTCTATTTTTTTCACATTTTTTGATAGTATCGATTTTATCTACACTATTGTTCGAGAATTTAAATATAATAAATGAATAAATTCGTAACAGTCCTTGATTTATCTTGTTTTAAAATTTTTACAAATTACATAAAAAAGATTTTTTTTTGTGAGATACGAGTATAACACAAACAAAAATTATTTTTGGAAATAAATTTTTAGAAAATGGATCTTAATTTTGATTACTTTTTACGAATTTACACAGTAATTTTCAAAATAAAAAATGTAAAAGTGTGCATATATAATATTACATAGTTACTACAAAACTTATTAAATTTTTTTTTTCCTTATAGTGATCTTAAACATTTTAACTGAAGTATCTGCATCATATTATTATTACGAAACTGCTTTTTTTAAAACGAAAGCAGCGATTTATTTGAAATGTCAATGAAGTGAGTACAGGGCATCCATCATAGTTTTCAATTTCGAACAGCTGCACACTCACGAAATGGAAAAACAGTCGGAATTGATTCTCTTTATTCCAGCTCCTAAACGATAAAAACCACATGTCATCATATGAATTAAACCGACTGCATATTAAAGCATACAACTGATAAAAAAAAGTGTTGATTTTACCCACATTTGTAACGCATTCAAATGAAACATATCTAAGATCTTAGACGTTATTTTCGTCAATTTCATCATTGACGACAGCGGACGACTAGAAAAGGCGTTTGGCGCGTTTCTATTTGAAAGGAGCTGCTGCATACATCGGCGTGCTCGAATGCGGCACTCGCGGCCATCGGAAATCGATGCGACTTGGTGCCAAGCGCCAAGATTTTTTTTTTTCCAGCAGAGAAGCGGTCCGTCAACTGCTATTCATTATGAATGAAAACGCGCGCCGCATATTCCATAGGTTCCCAGTGGGAATTAAATATCGAGCCCGTTTCTTCGAGTCGTCGTGCTTAAATATGTATTTATATCAGGCATTCGAGGTTTTCCAGCCAATGTGCTTTGACTTGAGTTTCGTGACGTACCGTGATATCTACCATCATGAAATTATACTCGTTACGACGTTCAGATGAATAAAATATTTTTTTAATTTGTTTGCAGATCCATCCCCGCTTTACGACAACAACCACTACCACGAGGAGTGCCTAAAATGTAACAGCTGCGGCTTAAACCTCACGGGACCGAATCAAAAACGGGCGCGCAGGTAAAGACCTTTTTCGATAAATCTATTTTTTAAATGAAAAAGATGAAAGAGGGCTCCAATAGCGATTACATAAAAATAATAATAAAAAACCGCAGAAAATTGATATTAATTCCATAAAGGGAACGTACACGGAGAAACATGGTTAGTAATGATTACCAAACTGTTTGGGTAAATTGGGAACGATAAAGCCACTTTTTACTAATTACCTGAAAAGTTAGGACTTTTTTAATCGGAAAGATTCATAAAACTTATAGTACTAATTACCTAAAGGTTTAGTAATAAGTTCTAACTTTTCAGATAATTAGTAAAAAGTGATTTTATCGTTCCCAATTTACCCAAACAGTTTGGTAATCATTACTATACCCATGTTTCTCTGCGTACCATTTTTAAATAAAAAAATAAATAAATAAATAACAATTAAATTGTTTACTAGTGTTAGTAGACACTTTTACATGTATTTTAAAAAGTCTAGGACCTCTTCTACTCGCTTGATTAACATTACCTACTTTTATAACAGTATTTATATTTTTCATAAGAGCAATAAAATTTGAATGAGTAGAAACAATTTAACATTATAAAAACATTAAAATTTAATAATAAAATTACTAATAATTCATAAAGAAATCAATTACATATTTAAAGAAATATATGTAAATATTCAAAATTAAATATTTGTATCCATCTGAAAACTACTATAATTGAAAAGTAATATCCATCAAATTTTAGTTGACTTTTACTCTATGGATAGTAAAATAACGATCAAAATACATATATATTCATCCTGCTTGAAGTAACTCTATTTGTTTATTAAAAATAGTAATCGATTAAAAAGTCTGCTACGAACTCGATCTTTCCAAAGCCCTTCAATCAAAGTTTTTTCACTTTTTTGCATTCTGATGATCAGAAGTTACCCATTGAATCACTATAGAATTAGACAAATATTTTTCAAATTAAATAAATATGCATGTTTATAAACTATATTTTATATTTCTGTATTTTTCTCCAAAAGACTTTCAATTCATTTAATACTGTTAAATAAATAATTAAATAAATAAACTTTTTTGGCCTATTTTGGCGGTAGCCCTATCTTAACTATACAGCGCGGGTGCGAAAGAAAATGACATTGATTTCCATTGTTTAGGTTCAAAAATCAGATTCTCTGCGACTTGCATTTTGCCGACGTGGCGCTGATGGAGTGTTCGGACTTCATGCAGCAGTTGCGCAGCTTCAAGCCCCAAAGTTTAGGCTGCGCAGTTGCCCGAAGAAAATCCTCGACGACCCTCATATTCCCGCTGCCGCCGCAGGCTTGCTCAGGTGGGTTCCCACTTTTCATTATTCCCGCGCGTCCCCTCGGACGAATTGAAAGAGCGACTTTGATATATATAATTCGATTCTGGTCACGACGTCGACGGCGCCTTTTACGAGCGCGCGTTAATGACGAAATGAAATATTCAGGGACGAACGCCAGACGCACCTCGGCGAATTATTCAAGATGAAAAGCAAAGGCAATGAAAGCTCGCCCGGCCTTTCTTAATGAAAACGAGAACGATTATCGCCGACGACAAATTCAAAGCTGCTGTAGGTACATGCCTTTTTGGGTACTAAATTATGCTGCAGATTAGATAGCGAGATAAATTTAATAATGAAACGAAATAAGAATTACTGCGTATTGAAAATAAAATTTGTTTCGTAAAAGAAAATTGGTTTTATGAAAATTCAACTTTGTAATTTTTTTTTCTGCTACAAGATTTTGGCATGTAGATGGTGCGATTTCTAAGTGCCGCTATTTCGATGTTAAAATAACACGGTTGAAAATGGAAACGTTGAAATCAAAGCTGAAAATTAACGATGATGTTGAAAAAACTACGATTTGTCTTGATTCTCAACTTTGATTTCAACATTTCTTAAATATTCATAATGAACCTGGACTTTCAACGTTAAAAATTAAATTAACATTGACATTTTCCAAAAAAATGTTGGGAAATTTATTTTCAACGTTGAATTAAAAGTTTTCATTTTCAACCAGGGAATCTCGAAAAGAATCTAAAGAAATGTTGAAAATTTTATAAATTCTCGATTGCTTGAGTTGTATAATGTACATTTGAAATGTCATTACAAAAAATGTAATAATCAACTTAATGATTGATGGGTCGGAAACAGAATGGACGCATAAAATTTATTCTGCCGCATTTAATTTATTTGTAAGTTTATTTAGTCTATTTGTAATATTGTAACGATCCTCACGTAATAAATCAATCAACCATTTATAAAAGAATATCGACTTTTAATATAGAGGTTAAACGTTATTAACAATCCAAGATCCGATAAAATCGACTATCTAAAAACAGTCTATACTCTAAAAATAATAGCTGGGTACCCGAAAATCTGGATCTGACCGGCAGCCCTAATTTCTATAAATAAAAATAAAACTAAAAATGCTCAGGTTTACAAAGTTTATACAGATTTAAGCACAGATGATAAGCAAACCACGAAAGTTTCGTACTGAATATAGTTGTTTTCTGTAACGGATATTTCCTAATATACTTGTAAAAATTTGAAGAAAAAAGAATCGGATGCTGGAATAGGTGCGAATCCGTAAATAAATCAAGGAGATGTAAAGCGACGGCAGGTGATAATGAATGCCGCAGCAGCACGTGACGAACGGAAGCAGGCGCAATGGGCAAAGCTCTCGTCTGGTCGACCAGCCGGCTGACGAATTTATCGCGCACAGACGGAAAAGCAACGAAGACACAGTCGTCAGCCGGCTGTAGGAGGCAGAGGGAGGGGCGAGAAGGAGAAGGCACGAGCCACAGGTGGTTCGTCAGGCATCGATTTTCTTCGCAGGGGCTTCGCTTTCCCTCCTCATTCATAAATTTTAAGCCCTGGCATGTACACGTACGTATAAAGCGCGCACGCTCGACGAGTCAAGATAAAGCTCCTGGTGAAGCGGAGGTGGAAAGTGCTGCAGGCGGCTCACTCTAAGTTCGAATACCAAGCCCTGTTTGAAAATAGCTTGGTGTTCTACCTTACAGTGATTTGACTGTGGCCTCAGCAACGTCGACGACTAGCCCCGTAGAGTATAGTGTTTTTTTTTTTACAGGAGGTTTTACAGGTCATAATTCTAACGTTGAGAATTTAATGAAAAGTTAGACTTGTGGATAAAAGTCTAATAAAGTATCAGTTAATTTTTTGAAAGGCTTCATTAGCTCAGAAAGGAGAACATTTTGTTCTATTTTCTTACTTTTGAAATTGTGTCTTGCGGAGAGTTATTATTTATCATGATATTCAGGAAACTAAAGCTGGAGAATTTAATGAGAAATTATAGACGTGATTAATTGTTTGGTGATTAGTCAACTTATGGTTAAAATTCTGACCTGATATACTGGCGACGCAATGGCGGCAAAATTCCGTTATTACTTTGATGATCTATCAGATTTTAACCAGATTCTAAGTAAATGAATTACTAATGTATCTTAAATGTAATTAATGTATTTATTATTTTTATGAGAATACCGTAAGATCATTTTCTTCGAGGTTGAAATATATTTTTCTTTCAGAAAATTTTATTATTTTTCCGATATGTACTTTAACAGGCCTTGGAGATAATTATAATGATACAGATATCGATTCTTAATTTAACGAGGCACAGTAATGTTACTTTAGACTCTATGAACTCTATTTACTTTAGAGTAGTATATAAAAATGTTTAATAAAAATTACTGAAACCAGTTATTTCAAACTTTTCCTCACTAATTGTATAATTACTGCGGAAAAGTTTGAAATAACTGGTTTCAGTAATTACGCCACTTGCTGAAAACAGTACCGATTGTATTATGACCTCTGTAACGTTTAATTAGAATTTTATAATGCTATTTATTGTTCATTATGTATTATTAATTAATCTAAGGATGTTCTTGGACTAATGTAAAGGAATTTATCTTTGTAACTGTTTCAACTTTTAAGTTTAGGTCTCAACTTTTTTGATTATTGACGTGGTGCCTCAAAAAATCTAAAGTTAACTGAGGTCTTTATACATAAAGTTCTTTAAAAATTGAGTAAATACGAATTTCAAGTGCTTGTAAAACAAAATTACGAATTTTAAGAACAATTCAAGCGAATCTTCATAAATAAAAATGTTTCTTTATATAATTGAAAATTTTTCCTATTTATTTTGGTATCGATCAACGACTTTTAAAGAGATCAATTTTAATATTTTTCTATAACCGTGATATATATGGTTCATGTATAACTTATTTGCCCTATAACTTGAATTTTGAATAAACAATTTCCTTATTAAAAATTCAAAAATAACATTCTCTGATTTTATATTCTGTTCCGCAATACTTGCAATTTTTAAGGAGCTACCTCAATTTAATTTTTATTAAGCGAAAAACGTATGGACAAGTATAATAATTGATATGCACCAAAAAATTACACAATTTAAGTCTTTAAAATGTCGTATTGACAAAATATTAAAAGTTCATTGTACGTTGATTCAGATGAGTTCTGCCAGGAGTATCCGCACAATCTGCTGCCGACGCCGGGCTACTGGATCGAGTGCTCGCGGCAGCAGATCACGTCGGACGGCATCTACGACGAGAGCGAGAGTGACCGCGATGGTACCGACATCGAACAAGTCGACCAGCTGCAGGAGCTCGAGTCCTCCTCCATGGGCAACAACATACGCCACAGCAATCGGCAGGACTACTGCCTCTTCGAGGAGAGCGAGGTCGACGGTGACGAAGTGCCGAGAAAGAAGACTGTCATCGAGGAGCAGTGGGAGAAGAATCTGGTAAATTTCGCCAATTTTATCGACAAATTGCCCGACTTATTGGGATTAGCTAAACTGGGATGCGCCCTCTGGAAGCGAACTACTAGGAGTATACCCTCTAAAAATGAATAAGTAACTATTCACTTATTCTAGTGAAATGTGAGTTTCACGTTAAATATCTTCCACTTATTGCAGCAAGTGGAAGATTTTTCATGTGGAATAAGTGACTATTCACTTATTTTAGGCAAATTTTACTTATTTATTTTTACAGAGTAGGTCCGAATACATTGACAGCATAGGAAGTTAATTTTTTCAATGTCATTTGAAATTGGACGTCATCAATGTTCGAGTATTATCGAACAGAATTCGAACCAAAAGAAAAAAATGTAGATTATCACGTCATATTAAGTCGCGCGTTAATACGACGTTCCTTTAGATTTTTTAATTTGATTTTCTTCATTTTTATGAAATTTCTTAAATTTATGTAGTTTTTTATATATGTTTTTTTTATGATATGTTAATTTTAACACAGAATATTAAAAGACGAAAGAAAATAACATATTACTAATCCCAATACCTGCTGTTGTTATCATTTTTGCGTAAACATAAAGTATTTCCATCGGCAAAGGGTCGAATAAAATATAACATTGTAGAAATAGTATAGATTCTCGCGTCGACCCCGTTCCACCACCCCCACAGAAATTTCCTCCAGAAAAACTTGCCATTACTCACACTGAAAATTGACAGGGAACAGTTTTTATTATGAATGATGGCAATTCTTATAAAAGTGAGAGACTGTCCTCGGGCCACGGTTTGACGCTGATAATTTATTTCAGAAAATTTTCGTCAATACGCCGTGTATATACTAACTCTTACGGCTCTTTTATACGAGAATGGCCGAGATAATTTGACATTCAAAGTAGTTTACGGGTAAGGCGCTATAAGAATACCGCAAGGTAATCGTAATAACGACATCTTGATAATACCCGGCAGAAACCATAATAAAATCGAAATGGGGATAAAAAGAAAGACGAGGATTGCCCTCGGAATAAAGTATATCTCTGGCCCCCGGGAAAAAAACGATATGAATCCTATATACCATTTGTTAGAGCTCCACGAGATAGAAGCCTTTAGAAAAAAAATTGACTCCCACTCGGCTGACTAGGAAAGTGTCAGACCTGCAAATCACGTATTTGGCTGAAACTGAGGGAGATGCTTTTATATTCATAAAAATAAAAAAATCTAAACTTTTAGATCCTAATACCTAATAGTTTTCAAGCTTGAAGACAAAGTAGTGGTAAATTTCAATACTATACTAGAGATTAGTGTTTCTTATAAATCTTCCCAAATTAAAATAAACTTGAAAAGAATTGATGTATTATCATAAATGACTTGATTTTGTATTATCGTATGACATTAGTAAAATTTTTTAGTGAAAATCTATTATAAATATCTTTTTTCAAAACTCATTTGGTTTAAAAATATTAATTATTCTAGGCATAGCAAAAAAATAGACTCCTTGGGGTCTACGCGTTTCAAATCGGAGCTTACAACGTTGGATTCTAAAATGTTTATATTATCTTTAGAATATGTTTTTCTATACTTTAAATGAAGCAGAATTTTAAAAAAGCGAGTTTAATTTCTTTTGCGTCAACTTGTATTTCACTTTTAAAAATGTTTAGCAATATTCATTCGTAAATAATTTAACGTATTTTTGTTTAATTTTACTTTACTTAAAAATGTATCTCAAAGATAATGTAAACATTTTAGAACATTACACAGTAAACTCATATCATTTCAACCGCGTGCTTCCTAACATGAGTTATTAAATTAAAAAAAAAATTGTCATTAACCAATTTACTTGCTAAGTCTACAAAACTTAATATTTTTAAGCCTAATTAGTTTAAAAAAAAAAGTATTTGTGTAGTAAAAAATTCTTATATTAATGTAAGTATTCATAGAAAATTCAGGATATTTTTTTTTTCAAGTTATAACCCAGACCCCTTCATGTATCAAGGTTTTAATCGCAGTTGATAACTTTAACTTTTCACTTTAATAAACACCATCATTAAGAAAGAAAATAAGTCACATTTAGAATGATATATAAGCAACACCAATCTTTATCACACTGATACAAATTAATATACGATTATACGGACCACTATTTGGGTCACTAGGGTCTAAAAGTTTAGTTTCATTTATTTTTATCAATATAAAAACATCTCCCATAGTTTCCTCAAAATTTATGATCCAAAATTCACTGACACTATCCCACTTGTGAGCCTGAAAAAAGGCACCATCAAAATTCAAGATAAACGAACGCTGCCAAAGTAGTTTCCCGTACGCGTAATGAGAGAGTCACGCCGACGCGAGCGAAAAGGTCCTTCGATCACGGCACCTGCTCATTCCGGCCACGCCGGTGCGGACTATTCGCTGAGCAGGCTAAGAGATAATCGGCGCAAAGCCCAATTTTGCTCAGACGGAATTCTCGTGCGGCAGGGCTTCGAATTGACGTCCGTCGAGCAGGAGACCTACGAGAAGTACTTCTACGGCACCGAGCACTGGAACTACTTCACGAACGACGAGGACCTCGGACCCGTGATATTCAGCATGAAGCAGGAGAACCTCAACGGCAGGGATCAGTTTCGCATTCTGGTTCGAGCCACCAGCTACACGGTGCACGGCCTCATACCGGCCAGCTGCGTTTTTGCCGACAGGTATAATATAATATCTTCCGAGGACACCTTTTTACCGCCTCGCAGCAACTTCACGCGCGGAACAACATAGAATCGATAAACTTTTTATTGCCTCGCTGCTCGACGCGTTTATATACCTTCCTTTTTACACTTCTAATACTCACATTTTTTTTTCTCTTGGAAATAAAGAAACTTTTTTTTTAAGGGTAGCATATATGGTGGAAAAAGAATAGAAAAAAAAATTTCTTTAATTTTTGAAATATATTTAGAGAAATTTAAATATGATTATGTATAATAAAAATGAAGAAAAGTGTAAATTTTCAGCCTATTTTAATCAATTTCTGCAGAGTTATGTGCCCTGAAAAGTAGTAAAATTAAGGTTTCAGCAAAAATGTCCCGTGCATTCAACTTTTTGCTCGAAGGCTACAAACTTGAAAAATTCAAATGTTTTTCGTCGAACACTACAACTTTTCGGAGGCTTTTAATTTTAAACTTTAATCTCATTAAAACTAAATCATTTTTTTTAAATTTGTTGTGTTTTATTAACTAAAAACTAGTCTCAAAATGATATTTTAACCTTTAAAACGTACATATTTAAATTTTTATAAATGTACGTCAAAAATTAAAGAATTTTGTTTTCTATTTTTTTTTTCGACCATACTCAACCCTTAAAGACATGCATTTCGGATGATAAGAGTTTGTATAAACTTTTTTTTTACACTTTCTAAATAAATTCGACGCGCTGCTCGTAGACTTTTCTTTTACGCGAGAACCGTAACGACTTGGCTTGACAAAGTTTTCATTTAAAAGGGCACAAAAAGAGAAGGCGGCGTCTAAAAATTGCGGAAGTGCAAACTGTAATTTTTCTCCTACGATATCGAGTAAAAGTTTTTCAATAAACGCGAACGACGTGGCCTGTGTGTAGGTACGATCGGGAAGAGGTGGTCAAGAGTCTGGGCAAGGAGGTGAACATCAATCCGCCACTGATCCTGGGCCAGCTACCGGACACGCCGGAGGAGTTGCTGAAACTCGATCAGGTCTTCATAAAGTCGGAATTGAAGGTCGGTGTTATCTACGTGCAGGAGGGCCAGTACACCGAGGAGGAGATATTGGATAATAACGAGGAGTCGCCCCTATTCGAGGAGTTCCTCCAGATACTCGGCGAGAAGGTGCGCCTGAAAAATTTCGACAAGTACAAGGGCGGCCTCGACACCGTCCACGACCTCACGGGGCTCTACTCCGTCTACACCAATTGGCGCGGCATCGAGATCATGTTTCACGTATCCACTTTACTGCCCTATGAGAAACATGATCCCCAGAAGGTTCGTTACTAAATCCTCCCCTTCGTCGTTCAAAACTTTATTTCTTTTTATTTTTTTTTTTTTTGTTCTCAATTTTCTTTTTTTAAATCGAGTATTGGTCGAGCCATTAATGTGGGCGCGACCGACTTTACTCCAACTATAGTTACATTAACGACCCTACGTTTATCGATGATTTTTACAGCTTCAGAGGAAAAGGCACATAGGCAACGACATTGTTTGCGTGGTGTTTCTCGAAGCGGACAATACGGGTTTCAGTCCAGCCTGTATTAAATCTCACTTTTTACACACCTTCATCCTCGTCCGGGTGAGTCCACGAATCAAAAGGAAGATCACGCGATACGAAGTTTCCGTAGTAACGAGGGACGAAGTTGGAGCCTACAAACCTTACCTTTGGGAACAAAGTGTCTTCGAGAAAGGTACTGCTTCGGCTAACGTTAACGTCGACGTATCTCGTAATGTCACATTTTTCATGTTGAAACTTTGATTTCAGGACCAATGTTTCGTGAGTGGATCCTTACGAAGATTGTGAATGGTGAAAGAGCGAGTTATTCTGCCCCGAAGTTCGCTAGGATGCAGGAGAGAACAAGAAGTCAAATGTTAGAAGATATAGTAGCTAACTTACAGAATCATGCAGAGACTGGTCAAATACCTAAACCTTACAGGTGACTTATTTTTTCTTAAAAAAAAAAATAAATAAATAATAATTGACTTATGAAAATTAAATGATTTATTTTTCTTATAATTAAAAATCTGTTACACCGAGAAAAAAATTTAGTTGGATCAACGATCGCGCTGTTAAATACTTCCAACCAAAAAAAAGCTGTTAATTC
>JAWWEN010000002.1:1645698-1661801 GCA_035582955.1 Sycophila texana
TTCTCGAAAATTCAAATCATTTCGAGATTTTCGAACAAAAGATCGAAATCTCGAACGCTCAATTTATATAAGGGATTAAACGGGATGTTTACTGATCGTTAACTAAATGAATTGATTGTTCAAATACTTCATAACATCCTATCACCTTGTTTTTATGAGAGAAAAAGTCGGTTTGCAGTCACTGAATAAATTAGCGATTTTCAACTTGTAATCAATATATACAGATATTACCTAGAATAGTAGAAAAGTATTTCAAGATTTTTACAATATTCGATACTCTCCAGGAGGCATGCATTCCTTGCTGAAGTAATAAGATTGCTATGAACTTTGCAGATAAAGAAGCGAAAGACAGGGACAAGGCTGCGCAATCGTTAGCCGTGCCACGACTGAGTGTCTGCGCTGATGCACAGAAGGTCGACCGAGCGAAATTAGCTCAGACTGAGGTAAATCCCATTCCCTCCCTCGCTATAGCGCAGCATGCATACAGAGGTACAATGGTAGAAATCGTCTTATAGTTTTATCCCATTTTAGGCCCATTTAATAGCTACAGTTAGGAAAATGGCCATTAAATAGGCATAAAATGTTAAAAAAATCGTTTCATCATGGGACAAAACTATAGACGATTTGTACTAGGGTATACGCTTAGAACCCTCTAAATTAGAAAGAATGAAAATAGACTTTGACTAATCGGGAAAAGTAAACGATTTGTAATGTTACAAGAGTCAATAGTCATTCTGTCAGAATAGCCACTCTTTTAGAAAAGTCACTCGTTCAGATTAGTCACTCTTTCAGAATAGACGCTTTCAGAATAGTCGCTCTTTCAGAATAGTCACACTGAGAAAAAATTCTAGTAAAAATTACTATCCTGCCAAGAAAAGTAGCCACAGACTGTCATGTAGTGGAAACATTACTATCCTGTATTGGAAACATTACCATCTTGTATTTTAAAGTTTACTAGAATTATTGGAAACTTTACTATAATTCTAGTAAAATGTACAATATTTTCTAGTAAAATTTATAATACAGGGTAGTAATTTTTCCACTACATGACAGTCTGTGGCCACTTTTCTAGACAAGATAGTAATTTTTACTAGAATTTTTCTCAGTGCACTATTTGAATAATCACTCTTTCTGAATAGTCACTCTTTCTGAATAGTACCTCTTTCAGAATAGTCACTCTCTCAGAACATTCACTCTTTTGGAATAGTCACTCTTTCAGAAAATTCGCTCTGTCAGAATATAGTCACTCTTTCATATTTAGATAGAATGTATCGATGAATCCATCAATATAATGATCTCGTGAATTTCAGTTCGACATAATAGAATTCGATCCGGAGACGTTCCGTATCCTGTTGGACTACCTGCACACGGGCTCGTGTCCACTAACGTGCAGCAGCATCCCCGGTCTGATCTGCGCGGCCGAACACTACGATCTGCCGGAGCTGCTGCAGGCCTGCTTCCACCACGCCAAGCAGTTCTTGCGCATCGAGATCGTCTGCGTGATGCTGTGCGCCCTGGAGAATTATTACTGGCGCTACACCTCGGCCTCGGAGCTCGTCAACATGATCATGGCGTTCGTCGAGACGCGGGCCTTCCAGCTCTTCCAGAATCCGGACTTCCTCACGCTGAGCGAGTCGATGGTGCAGCTGATCATGAGCCGCGGCCTCGAGGTCGTCGAGATCAAGAAGTTCGAGGCGATGCTCAGCTGGGCGAAGCACCGCATCAAGACCAAGTCCTCGGACGTCGACGCCAACGTCGAGTTCAAGTGCATCATGGAGAGGCTGAGTCGCGATCTCAAGCTTTACAGGATCACGCCGCAAGAGCTCATTAAGGTGTTTTAACATTGCGTATTATACTATTTATAAAGTTTAAAACGAATTTGTAATGTACTTTTTTTTTCTCGATTGGCACCTGATATTTCGTGATTTTATTAATAGACGCTGCATTTTTTACTACATTGAGAGAAAAATATTGTAAAAATTACTATCTGCATGTTAACTTGATCAAAAACTGGACTTTCAGATAAAAATTACCATTCTTTAAAATTTGCTATAAATATAGTAAATTTTACTGAACGCTATTGGAAATAATCTTATATATACAGCAAAAGTTGCTGTTGAGTATGATGGTAATTTTTATCTGAGAGTCCAGTCTGAGGTCACGTTCCGTAATTTCTGTAGACAAATAGTAATTTTTACAATATTTTTTTCTCAGTGTAGTAAAAATCTGTGTTACTTCTTTGTAAGACATGTTTTAGGAAATCTACGTATTAATTCCGTAAGCCGTTTCAAAAACTAGAGAAAGTGTACGGGTTCACCAATTAAACATTTTTTTCTTATTATTGCGATAGCGATTTATTAATTTTTTCTTTAACTGATTTTTTTTATAAAGAAAAATTGTAAAATAAAGTTTAGATAGCAAGTCAAAAAAGTGAGAAGAAAAATTATATATTATATTCTATTATATAAGTTTTTTCTCGTTTTTTTTGCTCATACAGAATATGAAAGAAAACTTAAAAAAAAACACTGATATAAAATGAGCCAAATATACACTTTCGATATTACGCATAGTGTGATCTAGAAAAGGAGAAAAAAATATTAAAATCAATGAACCCAAGTTTTTAATTTCTCGTTTTTAGAACAGGATCTTTTTTCGTGAATTTCCACTTTTATTAAACAAGTCCGTGTTTGTTAATATTTTTATCGCCTATAGTAAATGAATAAATGCCTTATGTATTATTAGGTAGTGTAACTAACGAATGTGTTAATTTTTTTAAATTATCTTTATACTTTTGCCCTGACACGCTTTTTAATAACTTTAATTATTTTGTAGATCGTTCTGCCATCCAAGTCGATCAGACACGAAAGGATACTCGAGACTCTGATGTTCCAGGCTAACTCTGGGATCTACAGAAACGTCGATCACTATCTCGAAGCCTATCAGAATCGTGTTCAGAATCAAGAGAGCTTCGACGGTGGTTTTTAAAGTCGATAAATTCGACACTGGACAAAGTGACCGAGATACATCCGCTAATTAAATTTTAATGGTGGAAAAAGCAAAATAAGTAACTTCCGAATAAAAAAAAGGAAGGAGGTATATCTCAAGTCTCTCGCCTGCAGAAGCTCAATGAAATTTAGCAATGCGGTAGGCCGAGGCGTTTCTTAACGAAATACGTAGCTTTCTCGCTAGAATAGAGGGAATAAATGAACGAATAAGCGAACTCGTCAAGACGTCAAGAAGTCTGATAAAAAAAATAATGCGCGTTTACATACACACGTATATACGTCTATGCACGCGTGTACACGTGTGTGTGAGTATAACAAATTAAGTATATAAAGTATCGAATTTTCACAAGGAAACGTTTCGGTATTACTTTTTTGAAAAAAAAAAACAAAAAACAAAATTAAGTAAGAAAAATATGATATTTGGACGCAGAAAGATGCACAATTCTAATAGTATTAAGGTTCAATAAAAAAAAGAGAGAAAAATAATAAACGCGAAGTATTAAGCTGGAATCGAAGTGTGCGCTAAACAGTCTAGTGCAAGCGCTTTCTCGAAAAAAGCTAAGCGCTTGACACAGTTTTCGGTAAGCTGTAAGATTCCTAAGGATAAGGACAAATAAAATAGAAATACACATATTTGGAATTTGGTCTGCCAATGGGTACTGGCCTCGCTCATATTTTTTATACTCATTGACTTCGAAAAAAAAAATAATAAATTAATAATAATTCACTGAGAGAAATGTTCTATAGTAAAAATTACTATAATGGCTGAGAATGAAGTCACAGACAGAAATTCTGAAAAAAATTATTATACCATATAGTAAAATTTATCAAACAATATATTGTAAATTTTCATTACATTTTTAGAACGACAGACTGTTAACTACTTTTTCAGACAGTACAGTAATTTTTAATGGAAAATTTTGCTCAATGTTGGATTTTCAATTGATCTACAACGCGATTTCTTTGTTTTTCATCTAAAGTCCTTAGTCGCAGACAATTGCGGTTTAACATTAAATTTGATAATTTTTAGTTTACTACGCAAGTAGAGCCAGTACTTGAAAAAATGACCGAATGTGACAATCTGTACGATAAAGAGACATTATAAGAAAAAAAAAATAAAGTACGATAGCGCAAAGTAACGAGCATTAATGAATAGTTGATAAATATCGAATACAATACCTAGTAATAATATCGGTAATTATATTATTATACAAATTAGTATCGAAAGAGTTGATGTTGAATGTGCGGAAAAAAAATATTTGAAGTCTGTTCTGTTTTTCTATCGTAAATTTTGTATCTTCAATACTCTAATAAGTCAGAAATTCTAAAAAAAATTCTGTAATAGTTTAAGTGCGAAGCAGAGCTGCGCGCGCTTGACCTCATGATGTAAAGATTTCTCGATTTATAAATAATAAGACGAAAACGAGAACGAAAAAAAAGTATATATACAAACAACTCCTTTAAAGTTGCGATCGACAGGAAGCAAAAGTCAACATCACCAGCAATTTTTTGAAAAATTAAATAAATAAAAAAAAACAACGTATTCTTTGCTCATGCAAGGCTGTTTTATTATCAAACAAGTGAGAGGGGAACACCATTGCAATGTCAATTTCAATGATGCATTTACTGAAATAACCAAATGACCGCGAGACAGTCGACTATCCCGACTACAAACAAATGTAAATGAACAAATTTTTCAATGTCAGTGTTCCTCGTCATTTATTAAACTATATTATAAATGCACGTGATGGAAAATTAACCAAAAACTAATCAGAATAGGATTAGTTTTCTATTGATTGGTCAACTTACGGTTAACATTCTAATCAGAAACCTTGCTTACTGCCGACGTTTTTTTAATCAGAAAATGATCAACTTTTTATGTCAAGTATGATAACTGTAGTTCGGAGGAGATGCGTTTGATCTATGAAGACATATTGATGTTTAAACGTTGTGTTTTTATGATGATACATTGAAAGCAAAATTACGTTATCGAATCCAGCAATCCGGTAAGATATCCGACATTGCCGTAGCAGTATTTAGGCTACGTTCATAAATTGAGTTTAATAATCTATTTCCTAATCATCAGATT
Organism: Sycophila texana; assembly: GCA_035582955.1. Classification (NCBI taxonomy): domain Eukaryota; kingdom Metazoa; phylum Arthropoda; class Insecta; order Hymenoptera; family Eurytomidae; genus Sycophila; species Sycophila texana. Next base: position 1,650,793 of record JAWWEN010000002.1, read on the forward strand.
CTCAATTTAAATGCCATTATTAATCAGAATTAATAAGCCAGTTAAAAAAGATGATGGTTAACTTTCTTCCACGGAATTGCTGACATCGAATTAGAGTTCCTTTCTCACGTGTTAAAAAAAAAACGGGAGATAGAGTGCTCAAGCTTCGTGTGTTTAATTTATTATTGACGTTGGTGAGTCGAGTGGTTCTTTTGCCCCACTCGCGTGATGTATCGTGACAAATAAACATATCGAGGAACTCGGCGAACGAAGGCGTGCGTTCTCTTTTTCAACAAAACGTATAGCATTCTTTTCAAAAATAAAATAAAAAAAAAAAAAGAAAAAGAAGAGTTTCCGATTCAAATTGTTTTCCAAGTATATTTATCCGTATAGTGATGCGGCCCGACATGTACACACCTATGCGGGTGACACCGTTCGCAGAGTTTTTTACGAAATAAAGTGAGCAAAAAAAGTCGAAATAAATCTATAACCTTTTTAGAGACTCCGGAGCGAAGACGACATATTTTTTACACAGCCCAGAAATTCCCCCGTTTTAAAAAGCTGTAAAACAAAAACGTGCTTTGGAGGAGAGGCGCTTGAATTTTCACGCGAGACTGTAAACCGTACGCTTATAACAGTCGATTAAAAAAAAAAAAAAAAAAAACGTGATTCAAGCGTTTCGTACCATCGAGATCTCCCTTTGGAGTACACATAAGCCGATCGCGCTGTACACCGAGTCGTGAAACTATATAAGATATTCCTTTTTTAGTCGCTCGACGAATGACGCGTCGCAATGAGCAAAGCAAAAAAAAGTGTAATGGTATTTACATAAAACGTGACTATATGATATATAAATGAAAAAAAAAAAAAATAAAAATAAAAATAAACGGATTGCTCGAAAGGTGTTCGCCAAAACTGTTAAGTGTCTTACTGTTTGAGCTGACGGCTGGACGATCATGCAAATTTCTTTTTTATTATTTTTTTTTTAATTTTTTTATTGTCATTCAGCATTTTTAAATCGGTAGTATAATCGAAGAATTTGTACGAATTTGTAACGTCTTTCTGATAATAATGTCCTTGTATCTTATCTAAAGCTTTTTCAGGGCTTATTTATTGTATTACTTCGTGGAAACGTTGGGACGCTTTCTCGTCCAGAAGCTTGTACGCGTATTTAATTAGGAACAACAAATTCCTCGTTTTTTTTTTAATTTTTATACACTAAATAATAAAAAATAGACAAAATAAGAGTAAATTGTAGTTTTAATGTAGTGATTTTTTTCTTTATAAAGTAGAAAAGATATATTTTAATCGTTACAAAAACCTGATCAAATTAATCTGTATAAAGAATGATTTTGCGAAATTAATCTTTGTATAGTACAAAACTAGAATTTTAAATCTTATAATTAATAAAATTTGCATTTTACTCCTCCTTAAAGTATAAAATAATGCAATTTTACTTTTATTTTGTCAATTTTTTACTCCTTAGAATTTACAGTGTGTACATACCCAATTTTTTACATCAAATCTCATCTTCCGGTGTATTAAATTCGAACGACGATAATAAATTCATAGCTCGCACATCTGTAATTATCCAAGCAAAGCAGCGCAGGCATTTCTTGGGTATAAAAAAAAAAACTAAAATAGCTGAAGCTTAAGAAAAATTAAAGATTCCATTAATAAACAACTATATAATCACGGTGTAAATAAAGAAACATTGATTTGTCCAGCTGTTGCCGTCTACTGTTCAACTGTACATGTACTATGAAAAATATATATAAAAACATACCTAAAGATTACAACATTTACTGATGATGAAATTAAAGAAAAAAAAAGAAGCTACTGAAATGCGAGAAACAAAATACATATAAAATATATATATTAATATTAAAAAAAAAAAAAAAAACAAATACAATATACAATATTCGTACGCACGAAAATATATAAAAGTACATGCGTATAAAAGTGTCGTGCATGAATAAAAAAAATCTTTAAGCCACGTAGTAGGGTAGCAACGAGTGTTGAGAACTCGATAATGTTGACATCTTTTTTATATATTGCCGCTAACCGTTTCTGCGTCGCAACTCGTAAAATTTTTATTCATTTAATTTCCTTTATATTTTTTAACTAAATGTAACGAATATCATTTAATCTTGTACTATACCTAATGTATGTATAATACGTAACACTACATTCAGACGTATAATACATGAGTACAAGTAAACTACATGGTGTATATGTATATCTGTATAATACATACTCTACGTATAGTACAGTAGCTAACGTAAAAAATTCGAAATGCCAAAGTTCAATAAATAAATAATATTCAGATTTTTTTTAAATATAACAGGAATCAAGAGTTTTTTCAATTAAAATGTAATTATGACTTCGCGTTGAAATAACTTATATTTACCTATATGTACTATGTATATTTTGCAGCTATTATATTTATAGGTGTAAACCCACACAGACAATTGAGTTTTAATAATGACAAGAATATTGTTTATAAACTTTTTTCAATAATCAATTTAGTATTTGCATCAGCAATAAAAACATAATTTATACATAATTTAATAATCAGAATACGTTAATTAAGTTTATAATTGCAAATGTGTAATTAAAAATTGATAGATATAAAATACGAAAAATGTACTGCGACGCATTTGTCAGCAATAACTAAAAATTTTTGCAAGATATTTCGTTCTTCAAAATTGAACAATGCATTCCAAACTTTTCATTTGGTAATTATTATAAATATTTAAATAATTTTCATTTAATAACTATTCAATAGGTAAAGTATCGATATATAATTAAGCAACCGCCGTCTTTTAAGTGATCGTTGTTAATGTTGTTCTATTGTTATTGTTACGAATCACAAAAAGCTGGTGTCCCTTGTGTCTCTTCGTGGCTGAACCGCACACACCAGTAATCACCGTTTCAAAAGGAATATTAAATAAAAATAAAAAAATAACGACGCGCAGATAATAATATTATAGTCGGTTAGCTTCGATCTCATATTTCATATCATATCATCTGCGACTTTCGATTTCTCTGAGTGTTTTAAAGAATAAATTACGATGGATGTTGCGTGAATCTCTATGGTGTGTTTGATCGTGTTATAGGATAAGCGACCGATTTGCGATACGTGTTTTTAATGCGAGCAAAATATTTGTCGCTTACACTAATTTTTTAAGCATTTAATCGTAATAAGAAGTGAACTTTCATAATAGAAATTGTATCCATTATTTTTTTTTTTTAACAAAAAATGTTTCTTTTTTTTTAAGTACAAGCGAGAGCTAAATTACAATTATTAATCCCATATGGAGTTCCGATTGCATTGAGAAGTTTTAATTTATTTAATTAAAAAAAATATCACTACTTAATCATAACTAAAATTAATTTATAAAATGTTATATTATACATAATTTGGTTATATAAATTATGAAAGTTCATTTCTACCTTAGTGTATGTACAGTTTATTGATAAAACGAATGATTGTTTCCCTTCTTTGACGTTACTGTCATAATCGCAAAGTTTCATTTTTATTGATCATCGACAAGTCATTAAAAAAAATTAATTGATTGTAAATTCGATTTGTGAAATGGAAAGAAATCAATCGCACAATTTAGTGAAATTCCTATTTTGATTCTTCTTCCATTTCTATCAAATGTGGTACGAGCGAGATTTCAGCACTCGTGCGGCTGCTCTCGCGTGGTTATTAACGAAAAAAAAAAAATGAAACTCAAATAAGCTGCGAATGAAGAAAAAAGTTATATGACAAATGATTTATTGTATATGAAGCTACTGTGATGTTACTGTTGAATATAATGAAAAAAAAAAAAATATATATATATATCTATATACATGAGAATTCATGTTCATTGCTATACGAAAATTTTGTTTTCTTTTACACCCAACTTATTTAGCGATTATTTTTTTGTTTTACTTTAATTACAACAAATGGTAAATTACAATTACTGAGGATAATTTATTAATAGTATGACTTTTTATTACCTCTAATATGTAAACGAACATTTACATTGTATAGAGCAGTTATTTAAGAAAGGTAAGTAACCGAAATTTCGCTTGCGGCTTCTTTTTTTTTTTTGTTTTATATAAAATCACATTTATTTACATTTCTACACTATTGATGAATCCCTGTACAAATCATCGATCACTGCTGAATAGCACCATCAGCATAATCAGCTCCAGTTTACTTTAAAAAAAATCTAGTCACTGTATTAAAACGTCTTTTCTGGTCTTTTAAGCAGAATTCTTCCGATAATCGCAGGAAGCCATATGCAGTCTCTTTAAAATGCTAGGTACACAATTCTATGTACAAGTTTGTACATTTGTATATTTTACGCAGTCAATTCTAAATTCCTTTAGCAGAATTATGCGATAAGTTATCATTGATTTATTGTCTATTGAAGAACAATTTCACCATTTTGCTCGGATGCTCCAGTCTTTTGGAGTCCAATGCAGACATTTTGGATCTATTCGTACTTTTCTTTTATCCATGGCTGCTTGGTGCTGTTCAATAATATCCCTACAAAATAAAATTTTTAATACACACTGTTAATTAATTCTTTACCTTTTCCATTTTAAGACTTACCTATTTAACGTAACAATATACTGTCCCTTATAATAATTAATAAGGTTAAGATTCTGTAAAGTTGAGATCACATCATCCTTTTTAATGGAAGTAAGTTCACAAATTTCGTTTATCGTGATTTGTGGTTTTTCATTTTCAATGACAGGTTTTACATTCAGTAAAATGTCAAGTATTGTGTGAGCCCAGTAGCTTCTATATGATAATAATCCCAAATCTGATAATGGTTTTTCAGGAGAACCCGTTTTTCCTTCAAATTTAGAAAGTTCATAAGAAAACTCTATTAATAGTTTACCATATCCTTTTCTTTGATATTGAGGCATCGTCAGAATACATGCAACATTATAATCTTCCGTTGATTCTTTCTCCTTGGAGAAATAACCCACTATGTGAAATCCTCGGGTGTCAAATTCTGTCATTACATAAAAGAGAAATGGATCTGTATCGTAATACAGAGTTTTGTGATCGAGAAACAATTTTGCTAATAAGCAAAGATTTTGAGCGTAATTCTTGTTTTTTCTTCCATCTATTTCAAAGAATGATATCGATCCTTTTCTATATATTTCATTTCCTGGTGGATGCCGGAAATTACATTTTGCCAAATGTCTTTCTAAGCATTTTCGACTTTTACGATATTTCAAGCAAAATTCGCAAATGTATATACAAGCAAGATGAACCATCTCTTGAGGGTAAGGACTAAAGTACCAAGGTTTTATTCGATGTCGACCAAGTTCAATAAGTTCTATGTTCTTCATTCTTGTGACTACATCATCATGATGATGAGCAACCAATGAACCTGTGGGTCTAGGCCCAGCTTGGCCAGTTGGTTGTTGTGGTGCTCCATCTTGAGAATCTTCATTTTCTGCAAAGGTTGCTTTCCGTTTCCTAGCCATCTTCTTCTGTAGAGCTGCTTGAAGAACAGCTGATCCATTAACTGGCTCATTATTTACAATACTGGGACTTTGTGGCCTGCTAGGTATTTGCTTTTTTGGAGTAGCTGCACCAGTCCCTGGTGCAGTTGCTCCATCTCGGCGGGGAAATTGAACTTTTCGAGTATCGAGACACTCTTCTGCCACCCATTCGTCTAATCTTTTGTTGACTAGAATATTATACTTTCATTAATATTTTTTTTTTATGAAAGACTACTTTCTATTCAATTTGGATACTTACAGTCGACATAATGAATATAGTAACATTTTAAACCTTGGTGTTCTTTTATACTGATAATCTCTGCAAGAGCTGAAATAAAATATTTGTACATTAATCAATTCGTACAGGAAAGAAAATTAACCTAGAAGTAATACATGTTGATTGCGATGAAATATTTATTATTTAAATAAGAAAAAGCAATGAACACGGTGCAATATATTACTTTACAAATCAGATTTTAATTTGCAATGCAAATCTCTGTTTAAGAAACTGACTTAATAAACATATAAACTTTGACAAATGCAGCATCGCTGAGCCACACAACCACTGTACCAGAATATTTGTTTCTCGCAGATAATGAAAGACTGAGGGTCATAATATGATTTTTGACAAGTAAAATAGTTAAATTGCATAAAATACTTACGCCAATCTTCCGTTCCATTCATTCTCACCGGTAAACGACATCCTTCTACTAGTGAATTCTGAAAGTAAGGTTAGGAAATTGCATTAAAAATTTGCCCGCTGAATGTGAAGGAAAAAAAGCACCGATTGCAAAAAAACAATGGTCAATGGGCAGGTCTTACCACCGAATCGCATATTGTTTCTCTCTCGTCGTGTTCTTCGATCATTTCAGTCAAAATCTTCACGGAATCGCCTGCAATTTTCTCGCAACCACCAAGATTGTTTTGAAGCGCTCGCAGCACTACTGGCGCCTCTGCATTTTGCGCTTGGCCGCTGTTGGAAACTAAACTATACGCCGCTCCTATACGCATGCGCGACGTGTTCGCGCGGGTCGTGCAAACCCAGCCCGCACCGCACCTGTCCCTGTCCACAAAGCAATGTCACAGACCGTTATTCGTTGTTTACAGAAATTACTCGCTTTAGAATGTTATTTTTATTTTTGTTACTTATATTTCATTGTTTATAGCAGTCAGTGTAGTCTATTTTTCCTTTTTAAAAGGAAATTTTTTCTTTTAAAGAGAAACTTGGTATGTTTTCGTATTAACAATTAAATAATTTAACTAATTAACTGATTAAGTTGGCTGTGATATTTTATCAATTAACGGAAAATTAATTATATAAATATTTATTTAAAATAATTACCTAAACTATAATTTGTATCCACTTTTATTTTACAATATAATTTCTAAACACATTGTATGTAGTATATGAAATAAAAATACGCGTGAAAATCGTTTTAATTAAAAAAAAACTCTATTTCTATGACGTTTTAAAAATGAAAAAAAAAAGTATTTATCCAAGTTCTTTAGTTATTAGTTTTTTTTTAACGATTAGAATTTTGTTTACGAAAAAATGACAAAGACGCGTGTGGATTTATTATGTATTTATTTAGTAAACATTTTATTTCTTTTTATTATTATATGTAAAACATTTCTACACATTTCCATTATTTTTAAAAATCTTTTCAGTAAACAGAATAACGTATATGGCAATTTAAAAAAAAAGCGGGCTTTCAATAGTCAACATTGGCAGGAAAAATGGTTTTGGCGGTTTTTTATCAGAATAAATTATGTAAATTAAATTTTGTCTGTGTGTTAATTACGGTTTAACAAAATATGCAACAATAGTTTTATAATAATTATTGTTGAATTTAAAATTGTTACTATATGTTGTAAAGAAATAAATTACACGATTTTAAATGATTTCGTCTTTGTATCAAAGCGCATGCGCTGATCACTTGTCGGTCATAGGGGTTTCTACAATGCGAATTCAATCATCAATGATGAATCAATTTTATTATTTATTTTTTTGCTGCAGTTACTGAGGCAGCTTATATTTTTTATAAGTCCAAAATATAACAAATTTTTAAAATTATGTTTATTTTTTAACAATAAAAAAATTAATTGTTATTAATTTAATTATTATCTTTGATATAACAAAATAGAATAAGTAAAATACATTTTTGTGTCACAATCACGTTAAAATGAACTAGATTTTGTAAAATGTTTAAAAGAATTAAGAATCAAAGTTGAAAGCTATCCGCAATTTTTATTATATATACTGTCAAATAAAGAATAATAACAAACATAAAATTAAAAGCATAGCATTATTCAATCAATTAATTAAAACAGAGAAAAACTCGCAACAATGGAATGGGCATGAATTTTCACCAAAGCGACAAAAATATGAATGAGATAAACACTTTTTATTGAATAAAAATTCTTTATTTAAATAATTATATTTATAAAATTCATATATTGGAATATTAAGAGTGAAAAATGAAATTTCAGAGATTATTAATTATATTACACCACAAAAAACATTATAAAACGTAATTTAATTCAAGTTAACAAGCTGTAAAGCTCACGATAATAAAATCTATTTTCTTTATTATTTTACACTCAAATCAGTTTTCAAAATAAGCTTTCCGCTTCCTTTTTTTAAATGTGTACGTATAGTGTACGTACACTTGTACGTTCAAGTACTTGTTATTTCAAGTGAAAAATATAAAAAGTCATTGAAACATCGTTATAATAAAAAGCTCGCATTCTACCCCACTTTCAATCAATTAAAAATTTCAATAGATATATATCTTACCTTTTTTTTCATAGCTTAAAGGGCAGATCACGTGAAATTTTCAGTAAATGGTTTGTTTTTTTAAACTATGAAAAACTACTAAAATTAATGGAAATTGCTTCACTAATTACTAAATGTAGTATAAATTTCTTTCCATCAATTTAGTATAGTTCAACTTTAGATACTAACAATTATAATTTGCACAACATTTTTTTCTGCCATTATGCCTATATTAAAATAATTTTTCACGCAATTCCCCAATAAAATTCAACATTTAAAAATCATTAAAAAAAATACATAAAAATAATTAAAAAAAAACCATAAAAATCATCTTAAATTTTGACAAAATTCGTTATTTGAAACTAAGAAAATAGGAAGCGGTTAATTTTGAAGAGTATAGGAGGCTGAAGAACACCGTCTATATATACACAAATAACCCTATACAAGTAAAGCACACACGCTCACGGTGCTCGCACAGCTCCCGATAGTTTAGAAAAAAAAAAACATACAAATAATTTTAAAAAAACATAAAAATCATCTTAAATGTTGGCAGAATTCGTTATTTGAAACCCAAAGAATAGGAACCGGTTAATTTTGAAGATCGAGTATATAGCAGGCTGAAGAACACCATCTATACTTACACAAATAACCCTATATGTACAAGTAAAGCACACACGCTCGCCGCGCTCGCACAGCTCCCGATAGTCCTGAAGCGAAAAGTGCGAGGGCGAGCGAGGGCCATTAATCAAGAGGGCCCACAGGCTCAAGGTGTATCCAAGCGGGGGGATCTGCCGGAATTCGGCGGAGAGACCCCCTCCGTGGCTCGCGCGATATACGGGCCTGAGCGACTCGCGTGCGCGCGTATGTGCCGCCGAGGCGTACACACGTGTGCGCTCGCGGGGGGAGAGAGAGAGATAGAGCCGCCGACGAGGGTTGACGGGACGCGGGGTGAGCTTGTACGTGCGCAGGGCGTGGCCAGGGTCCGCCAATCGGGACTCGCTCGGCCGCTCTATCTCCTTCTCTCGTCGACGTCGTCGTCGGCGGCCCCGAAATCGAAGGCGAGTAAAAACTTTAGCGGCCGTGTCAAACGGCACAGAGAGCGTAAGGGGATCAACGCGCTTGATCTGGGCTTACATTTTCCCTCTGCCTCGCGACTAAGACTACTTTTTCCCGCAGCCAGCCTTTCTCCGGATTTGCCTTCGTCAATCTCATCTCTTCTCGATTTTCTTCCTCGCTCCACGTGCGCTTGTCCGTCTTCTCTCTTGAGAGCCTGTGTAGGAGTACTTCGTATTTGCCGCTCTTTTCTTATATACTTTTTTTGTAATACAAAGTAACCTGCTGTGTGTTTTTATTTATTTCTTAAGTTAGTAGGATAGTTTGCCATCTTTCGCGCAGTTAATATGTATAATTGATCTTCTTTAGTAGTTCAGTATTACAAGTAAATTATTTTTATGTCAAAGTTATGTTTATACGCTTAATTTTACTTTTTTTATTAATTAAGTTTTATTATTATTGAGTTTTTAAAGCGTATATACGATTCATTTCTTGTACTATCTTTCTCGCATTGATTTGTAATATCATATCCTTTTGACGAACTATAATTATTAAGCACCTTCTGTCCTTAGTCAGAATAAAATATCTGCAGATAGATAAATATCAGAGTATAAAACGACGTTGACGTAAAAATTAATCTCTAGAATTATTATAAATGTTCTTTTTCTTTGATCTTTTCAAAGTAGTTTGTAAGATATAGCTTTATAATTTTGATTACAGATATATCTATTATTTAAGATCGAAATCATTAAATTAAGTAATGCAGAAAGAATTAAAATTACAGAGTAATATATTCAAAAAAACTCTATAGTTACATATAATGTAAAAGGAAATTATTGTCTTCTTCTTTATATTTCTGATCTTTATGCCCCGTGGTCATGGTAGAATCAATCAAATTAAAAATAGTTGGCCAAAGCCATTTACTTTTGGGCTTATTAAATTTTTAAAGACAGAATCCGTTATCTAAAAAACCAATTGAGTTTTTTTTTTTTTTTTTTAAATGTGGATGTATTTAAGGAACCGAACACTTGCAACCCTTATGACCATAAATTAATGACAAAGCTTATTATTAACAGAACTACTACTAACAAACGATTGCACATATACCACATCTGGTAGAAAATTAAACATCTTTTCTAATTGATTCATGTATTAGTCAGCAATTGACTCAGAATCTGGTGAAAATATAATAGACGGCAATACTCATATTTTGATCAGAAATAGTTGATCAGATTCTGATTAGAAACTGTCGTCGCTTCGTAAAGTTTCTGACAAGAATTTCAACCGTAAATAAATTAGCCTGGTCTGGTGATATTAGCTAACATGACCAGAAAATTAAATATATTCTGATGAATTCCTGGTTTCATCATATTTCCACCAGGGTACATCGCAGTACCCATAAATGACTTACCAGTTCTAAACCAAATAATTCGAAGTTTTATTTGCAATTATTCCTGTCCACAAACGTATCAACTTTATTTTCCGCGTAATTGTAAATAATCCTTTATATATTCCCAATATTTATTGAAAACGTCCATCGAAAGGGGCCGCGAAGGGATGAAAAACGGCGAGAGATAATAAAGGCATAAAAAGGGCCACGCGGGACGTTTAAGAGCGCGGCGAACATTCGAAGATAATTATTTGCTGGCGCGCTCTTGCGCTATATATACACACACATATA
>JAWWEN010000002.1:1661901-1710512 GCA_035582955.1 Sycophila texana
GTGTGTGTGTGTGTGTGTGTGTGTGTGTGTGTGTGTGTGTGTGTGTGTGTGTGTGTGTGTGTGTGTGTGTGTGTGGTACGGAGGATATATAGCTGAGCGCGTGCTACGCCGCTGCGCCACCCTTTAATTCTAATCAATTTAGCGTGCGCCCCGTGCGCGCAAGGCAGTATGTGCGCGCACTCGCTTGCTGCGGTCGCGAGGGGCGTAAGTAACCTCTCGGGGGGTGCATCGTTCCTCGCGCGCTTCACCCACTCCTCCTCGTTCTACCCCACCCTCTTGGGCTGTACTATAGCCCTCGCGCTTCTCTTCTTATTCTCGCAAGCTGCGCCGCGCCACTTCCTCCTATCGCGAAATAATTACCGGCGGACTAATCGACCGGAGTTTACGCTGCGCGCACTCCGACCTATGCCTCGATATACTTCTCCCCTGGGCGGCTGTGCTTTCTTTTTTTTTTTTTGCAGGCGGACGTGCCGGGATAATGACGCTCACCCCGCGCTCTGGGAAATTGTTTATGTATCTTCGAACTGGATACACGCGGATATTTTTTCGATATATCGACCAGTTTTTTTTTTTTATTTGCGATGAAATGGTTATTTTGAAGATTAATCCCCGGGAAATTAATCACTGAATCAGTGTGCATTCATTAATTCATTAAATTGACTTACTTTTGACATTTGAAAGTAATGAATGATTCACTGATTGACAGTCAATATTGACTTATCTTTAGATTAAGAAATTAAAATATTCGGTATTAGGTATAAGTAAAATATTGACTGTAAAAAACAGTGTACTTGCTATTAAAAACATTAGTATTTTCACCGATTTCAATAATGATTTTTACAGTGTTTTATAATTAGTGACATTTTCACGGTTTTTAATTTTATTGAAGTAGAAATTTGCCGTGAAGTGAGTTATGTATATTATTTACTGATTTTTTAGGCAGTAAACAAGCATACTATTTAAAGTTGAATTACTAAAAAAACTACCTACTGCAATATTAGTGAAATTTCGCTAGAAATGTTAGAAAGAGCTCTATTACTATAAATAATCGAAATAATCACTAGATTAGCAGGATGATTTCCACTAATTTTAATAGATTGTCATTAATTCAACTTAAAAAAGTCCAAAGGTATTGTTTAATCTGCATCATTTAATTAAATCATAATCGCTGATGTTAAAGTAGCGACAATTAAATTAACTTAATTTTTCAGTAAAAGGTACAATCACCGAGAAGAGCATCGATAATCTCACTATTTTAAATTTAAAGAGTTTAAATAGCCGTTAAAAGAAAGCGTAATTCTTGGAAATTAATGCTTTCATAAATGAGAGTTAATAGTTCCTTTAAGGCTTTTTTTTTTTTTAAAGAACTGTTTCTTTTTATTCTGTAAAAGATATCGATCGGTATAAAAGTAGATAGAAGCGGAAAGTCGATTTATTTGTGCTCCTGATTGGAGGATATGAAGTCAAGAGCTTTCCTGAGATATATATATATATATATATATATATATATATATAACTTCACCACATCGGAGTTAGAAAGTATGATCCGTGTGCTCTCGATATTTTCCTCTTGAAAGCAGGAAAGAAGAAGGAAATAGATCTTCCGCGACTTAGAGAGGAAAAATCTGCTTGGCGTCATATACCGACTAAATGAAAATCGACGAATACTTTTCCTGAATGCAGTTTTTAAACTTATTATTTTGTTTTTAAGACTATTATTATATACCATCAATAACAACACTAATAACTCCATCAGGCGGTACCATCTGATTTCAAATATCCTGCATATTATTAATTTGGTATATTATTATATAAATCTATAATAAATCATTAACTATTTTTACTGTTTAAATCTGTTTTTTTTTATATCCATCTGCAGGTAAACCTGGATGTACTACCTATTACATAGTAATTTAATTAGGTAATATATCCTGCAGATTTACTTATACATACACAGATATAAAAAGTAAAAAGTGATGTAAGGAAAGAGAAAGAAAATGTAATCGACAATGATAATGCGAGCTGTTTAGCGGTTAATTAACTTGGCAGCACCCGGCGCGAGCGCCAGAGGCGTTTCTTACGTCGCATATTTCTGTGGGCATTAGTCTTTGAGGGGGAAGACTCGGCCTAGCTTACTTGCGAAACGGGTCGAGCAGACTTGACAGGAGTTTTTAAGTACTTCCGACAAGCCGAAAGTATATACGTCCGACCAGTGTGACGGGGACAGTAGTCGGCAGTAGAGAGCGAGAGAGAGATAGAGAGCTTTTAACTTTTCGACCCTGTCACCTGTCGCGTCCGAGCTCTTCATTATTTGTGCTCGGGTGGCGAATTCCGAAAACTGTCGCGAAACTCAATTTACTTATGCATGTGCAGCTCTTGAATTGGCAAACCCGTTATTACGAGAAAGTCCAATGTTTGACTTTCTACGTAAATAGATAATGCTCCGTTTTATGTCTTATAAGCTTGCGAATCACGAGGGGCATTAGAGGTTTTTCAGCGTACATTCTGTAAATGCTTTAAAATTTATTATATACACATCGGATTAATCGTAAAGTATATATTTATTACAGTGAAATATTTATTTATTTATTCAAAATTTACATACAAAAGTCCTTAGTTAAAAGTAAAAAGTGTAGAAAGCTTTAAAGTTAATATTACATTAAGTAATTTTAATCAAAATCTGTTTGCTAAGTGAACACAGGAATTAAAGGCTATAATGGTTAGACATTTTGAAACAATTTGAACGAGTACTTCGCAATTGTAGCATGCAATTTCTTTGCCAATTTATATATAGAATTATTAATTGAAAGTACAGGGTGTACTTCAATGACAGCGAAAAAATTAGATTTGAATGAGGAAATCCATTTGAAAAAATCATTAGAATGGTACCAAAAAGTAGAGAAAAAGAAATTGTTCGGTTCTCATTTATAATTTTTGTTATTGTAAATAAGTTGTATGAGCACGAGCTGAACTTTTCGTCCGAACCGCTCCGCCAGAGTAGAGAGAAAGTAATCTGAGACTGAGGTGTTCAATAAGGGAATCACTGTTATTTAACTTCACACTTTAATAGTCTCTATGATAAAATATTGCAGCCAACAAATAAAAAGTTGCACTTTTTTTTTGCTAAATCCAGACTACAAAAAAGAGTTGCACTACTTTACCACGCGAAAGGCATAATTCACATAAGTGCACTTTTAGTTTTTATGATTATCTACTATTTTTTAACTGTAAGGCTAATTTATCCGAATAATATTAGTAAGTAAATAAATAAATCTATCAAATAAAACATACAACGAGCTTTTTTCTATAATAAAACTTCATGCCAGCATAATCGATATTCACGTGATCAATTGTTTTTGTTTATCATGTGTATTACAAAAGAAAAAACAGGATGAAAATACAAACATTATTTAAATTCAAATATTATTTAAATTTGTGTATCAGCTCACGCGGGACTTTTTTTTGACAATTTCCTCATCTATGCAAAAATTCGATTGCCTATAAGAGAATTCGCTCAAAACAAACTCGAATCGCAATCGAAAAAGCCCGCCTTCCTCCTCACTCCTGCCTCTCACTACTCACTTTTCGAAAATTTCATCTGTCACCGCAGTCAAGTAGTTTCCGAGCTAATAAAAAAAATTAAGCAGCCTGCACGACAGCGTGAGGGCCATTGAGGCATCACTCGTGCACGCGACTCTTTGGGGGGTGGCGGTGGATCTGCGACTGCGGCGAAAACAATATCGAGATAAACAAGTACACGAAGAGACGGGGGGGAAGCGCATGGATAAATTGGAGACGCGTCCGCGGACTCGAATGATGACGGGGGCTCAGATACGCGCGCCATTGGCTTTTTTCGCGTGCTACGCTCTGCGCGCGAGCGCAAACAGAAAGGCGCATCGTCACTTCTGATGCGAGATAATTCGAGTGGCCCAACTGCGGCTGCTCGTCTACGCTGCTGCGGGGTGGAGCACGCGACTTTTTCCCCGTTGCACTTCACGCTTCACTTACTTGTTTCTTTAGCTGAGCGATTTTTTTTTTGCAGCTCTCGCGTGACGCTTGCGTTGAATGGTCACCTTCATTGCACTCATTGCACTCATCGTACACTACATATACATATATATGTATATTGTTGTTGAATGTACAATTAACGAAGTAAATTGGAATCAGATTTCTTGAAAATACAAGTGCATTAAAAATGCATTGAAGTGCATTTTTTCTCGAATTATATATATACAATTATTGTTGCATTAATAAGCTTCATTTCAGTCGTCATCCTCAGTGTTTGATATCCAAACTCTACTTTAAGAAGATTATTCAAAAAGTGCTTCATTTTACTAGTAGTCTCCTTGAACTGGAAAAAATATAGTCAAGTGCATTGAAATGTATTCAAGTACATTTTTTTCTGAATGTATAAAAAAATGCCTTTTTTAAGCAGATAGATAGCGAGGATGTTTTATAGCTACGTACATACATTAAATTCTTAGTTACACATTAGTTTCTATTTTATACCTTAACTGTATCCAGGACTTAGTTCCTAAATTTTTATTAAACAACTGAATAAGTCGCGATGATGAAAACATTTCATTAAAACGCCTATACCATCGACGAAAAAAAAACAATAAACGTAACGAAAACAAAAAGCGCGCCACTATCCAGTGACTGAGCTAACGGGGTATGAATTGGTTGCCGGTAATTCGGACGTTTTGCCGGCGAACGAGGGACAGGGGAAAAATCAAAAAGCAGAGAAAAAAGTCACCGCGGCTGCGACAATATCGAAGTTGCGACGACGTACACTCGAGGACGGTTCTCGCATCTCGAGTGAGCGCGGCCTCAATGGAGTCACTGGACCAAAATAATCCAGCGCAACGACGCATCTTTAAAAAGGACTTAATTGGCAGTGCGGGGGTAGTAGCGTTGTGTTTTTTTTTTCTTCCTGCCTACTGCACGCCGTGCCCGATCCGCTAAAGCACTAGGCGAACGAACACGGAGGTCTTTTATTCGATTGAAGAGGCTGAAGGTTCGTTATCGTTGCGCCGAGAGAGACGGAGAATTCGAGAGAGACAGAAAATTCGAGAATCAGAAAGAGAGAGAGAGAGAGAGAGAGAGAGAGAGAGAGAGAGAGAGAGAAATCTCCCCGCGTGGACCGCCCAATAGCGGCAGTCGATGGGTCCTCGAGAACTCGAAAAAATTCTCGGCGCGCATGCAGGACGCGCGCTCGCTCGCAGCTATGAAAAATCCTTCGGTGAGCGGGCTGAAGAGCGGAAAAAATGTGCTAAAGGAAAAAAGTTCCGCGAGGCGGAAAAGAAAAACAGACGGTCCGTGATATCGCGCGGTGCGCCTGCACGCGCCCCCTTTCTCTCTCTCTCTCTCTCTCTCTCTCTCCGAGTAGCGTGCGGTCGTAGTCGAAGGAGCGAGCGAGCGAGCGAGAGAGAGAGAGAGAGAGAGAGAGAGAGGAAAAATCGCGGCAGCGAATGAAAAGCTTTGAGCACGAGGCAAACATCGAGCGTGTAATTCGCTCTTTAAAGAACACTTGGACGATAATTACGGCTGCACGCCGTCTGGCTGCCGCTTAGGCGCGCGCTACTCGCGAAAGGAGAAAGAGAGAGAGAGAGTGAGTGAGGAGGGGGAGGAGGGGGGGGGGAGGACGAGCCATGAAAAGATGGCTTTTTGCGCTTATTTTTCGCGACCAGCTAGCGGAAAGACACATGGTGCGCTTTTAATTAGCAGCCTCGGGGAGAGAGAGAGCTTTTTTTTGCGCGCGAGTTTACAACCTCCCTTCTGCTCTCTTCCCCCCTGTTACCCCCTTATTTAAGCTCGGTTGATAAAAAGGAGGAAATTTTTCTTCGTATTTTTCTTTGAGAGATATTAAGAGAAAAGGAGGATGCGTGCCTTTAGAGTTACCTCGGTCAAGATCTGCCGTGGCGCCTTTTCAAATTAACCCACTTTTTTGTGCTACTAAATTTTACAACTAATTAAAAACTATGACAAAACTTCCATTTTATCCGAGTGCATTTTTTTTTTTTTTTATACGCGCAGTACATATTTTTAATCTACTTTCCACGAAGAATAGTTTCCCGGAAAAGTGGAAAATCTTTTTTCAAGGGAAATGAGTGCCCGTATAAAAAATAAAAAAATACGTGAAAATTGCGTCATCAACAGCCTCTTTTTGAGAATGCGTCTATGGTATTAGTAGTTAGTTGGTTTTTTTCAACCTTATGTCGATTAAATCGAATATGGAATAACCCTTCCAAATGAAATATAGCTAATACTAATGTGAGAAGAGCTTTCAAACAGTCGCTGCGTTTTTATACAATTACAATTGAATTTTGATATGTAGCTACTTTGTTTCATATTGGTTTATTTTTGTTAAAGAGCTAATAGTAGTTTAATGAAAAAAAAGAGCCATAAATTTTAATAAAAACTATAAAGAAAAATTATGTGACTCGATCAACGGCAAACATTACTGAAAACTATACGTAACTTTTCTTCTACTTTTTTAAATAATATCGTGATATTTGATACTATCCTATACTGAATATTGTAAAACTCTCCACGATACGATGGTTCGCCTAAAAAAATGGTAATTTTTAATAAATTTTTCCTCCTTTTCTCCCTTCAATAATACTCCCGTAAATTTTCTTGTGCGTTCGGCTGGTAATCGAAAAAAAAGAAGAAAATAAAAACAGAGCCTCGTCAGGCAATATTTACAAGAGCCGTGGCCAAACAGGATATCGAATTAGTTTTTATTGGTGAAGGCCTGACTGTCTGCTAGTCTGCTACCCCTCCCAGGGTATTACGAATGAGCTCCGTATAGCTGTTCCGAGCTGGACCTCGTCCCCGGGCGCTCTTAAAAAACACCCCTCCCCCTGCCCCTTGAGTGGCACTCCCCTCCGGCAGATAAGGCGTCGCTGGTGCCGCGCGTGTCCTCCCTAAGAGGAAGCGGAGGCCGAGGGGGAGTTTCAGGGGTCGAGGAGAATATATGCGCGCATCAATCTCTGAAGTCACTATTTCGGAAAACGGACCCCTGGGCTATGCGGAGCGCGTGTGCGCGGAGGAAACGAGTCGAGCGACAAGATGCCGGCGCCGGAGCCGGGTGAGGGTGCGAGAGGCAGGAATATAAGGGAAGCTCAAGGGGACGAGAAAGGGACGCGGACGACAGGCGCTCCGGGGCTCCCGCGCCGCCTGCACACCTATACACAAGTATACGATGCTCGAGAGTCCGGAGATACGGAGTCACGCCCGAGGAGTACGCAGGAATTTTTCTTCCAATATATCAAATACTCGAGCGAATTTATTTGAATTTTTCAAATTGCACTTTCAGCCTACTTTAAATAAAATCCATACACGTGCGACGGCCTCACGTATATATACTGCGTTCGCGCGTTTTTATTCGAACTGGTGTGGGATGAAAAAATTTATTGCTTTGAGAAGAATGAAAAAAAAAAAATGAATCCGAGTCGTAAATACCAATCAGTGCCGTTGAATTTCTTGAAAAGTTGATGATTAAACGGCGGACGTTTCTTTTCTACCGTGTATTAACTTCGATTAAAGCAATGCAATAATAATCGAATTGGTGTTCCAGTTGATATTCATTTAATAGTTCTTTCGTATTTTTAATTTTTTATGTTTCTTTTCCTCAGTATAGGAGGATTTACCTTGTATAAATTACACGCGGGAATAAAAAAATTAAGTATCTAGAGCCCTTTGTTTCAAAATTCTAAACTATTGCTATATAGTCTCCGTTAACGACAACAACAAAAATACCTTAAGTCATTAAACATAAAATATCTAATAAAAAATAAACTATATAATAAAAACGTAAAATAAAATTAATATAGTAAATAAAGATTATCCCCGCTGAACAATCGAGCGCCATCAATCAGAAATAATAAATGAGTAAGAAGCGATTGTTTACGAGGGCCGGGAAAAGAGCAAGGTAAAAAAGGCAAGAGTCACTTTGACTAAGCAACTTCTCCGAATGCGTATATCCATCTGGCGCCCTCCCTCCTTCAGCCCCGGCGCGTTCCTCCTGGCGTTCCTCCCGGTGCTCCGGCTGATATATTGCCTCCTTGCGTGCGCGCCCTAAAGCATCCCTTATGTAGCCGCCATCTTGAAGGACTCCGGGACGCTGGCTCGCCCCGTTCCCCGCGCCCCCCTGCGCGCCGCGCTCGACCCACCCACGATCGAAAATCCCGTTAGAGTTGTATGCGAGGCCTGGAAGCAGGGCTGGCTTAGGCGCCCATTTTGACGCCCGCCTGGCCTTATCTCCGCTGCCACGTGCTATACCCACCCCAACCCCCGCTCGCATCTATATAGTCGAATTTTTGGGGTTCCCGCTGATACACACACTTTTTTTTTTCTTCTTATTCCTCGTGGGAGTGGCTCGCTCGATCGCTCCTCTTTACGCGGGTGTCGCATCCGGGCGCCACGTAGATTAGTTGTATGTATAATATAATAGGAGGATACACGTATATGTATGTATATTAGTGAGGAGAATTTATGTAATCGATCCAAATTCGAATATGCAAATGGGCGAATTATTATAATGCCGGGTGTTTGGCGGGGGCTTTTGTTGGACTTACATCAGACGCGAGATTCCCGCGGCGAAGATTTTGTTTGTTCGTTCATAAATATAGATTACGTCGGGAGGAGGCCGCGCGCATCCAATCAATTACGAATCCGCGGACGTCGTTGGGACATTTTTTTATTGTATGCGATCGAGCGCCGGTATCAAATTTGAATTTTTTTAATATCGCCGGAAGGGAGACGCTGACGGATAGGTGAGAGGCCTTTAGAGTAAATGTGTTGTCAGGCGCGATGTATATAAGCGCATAATGGTGATTTAATGCTTTTTGCTGGAGTAGCCTTCGATTTGATTGAAAAAATTAGAAAAATTTCGGTTTGGTTTTCTGAGACAAGTCTCGCTTGAAATAATGAAATATTGAATTATCAATTGAGGATAACAATTCATGATTTTCATTTATCTTCTTTTTTTTTAGCGAGACTTATTCTTACATTATAATACTTTTGATATGTGAACGATTTTTAATATTGAATAAGCGATCCAAATTTAAGTAGTATAAATTAAGTAGTATAAATTTAAGTAGTATACATTAAGTAGTATAAATTAAGTAGTATAAATTTAAATAGTATAAATTGCTATTGAAAAAGATTTATTATCTGTAAAAAAAATACTACGCAATTTTCAAAACGACTATAGTTTTCTAAGAGGGCGCATTACCTTTAAATAAATAAATGAAAAATTAATATTTAAAATGTATCAATTAATTGTTTGAATAAACAAAATTTTCTGTTATTGTTAGTAGACATATTTCTTTTATTGTGAAAATCTAAACGAAAAAAAAAATTAATTTTACAAAAGTCCATGTTAATATCCCATAGAATGTCATTATTTGATAAATTGCAAAAGTTTCTTATACAATTTTTTAAAAGCTGTATAGCATAATTTGATAGAATTACAATAATTTTTACAAGAAACTATTGCAATTTTTCCAATAAAATGTGAAAACATTCCAATTGATTATTACATTTTTATAGTATAATAACTAACGAATTTTTTTTTCATATACTTACAGGGAGTCTCTTCGAACTCCTAATAATTCACTACATAGGATTCCAAGATATTAGATAGATATTAGCTTTCAGTATACTATGATAAGTAGTTTTAGCATAAATGCAGGAAATTTAATTAGAATACCTATGGAAAAAAATTCTGAACATATAATAGATTTTTTATTTGTTTTATTATTAATAAATCTATCAGTAAATGTTAATATTTAAAATAAGAAATTTAATTTTCTGAATTCAGAATAAAATTGGTGCTTCCAAAATTAATATCTTAGTCTAATGGGAATCCTAATACATGAACAGCAAATTAGGAGTTCAAAGAGACTTCCTATAATATAAAATAAGTATTCTTAATCTCTCTTCAAAGAGGACCTTAATCTCTCAAGATACAGGTAAATATGCCTACTAATACTAATAACAAACAATTCTATTTAATTCAAACAAATTGATATATTTTACATTTACATTTCATTCTTTTTATTCGAAAGGTGGTACGACCCCTTAATTAATCACGGTCGACTAAAACATTGATTATTAACAGGCAATTCATAATGAAGGGAGTGCGCCCGGAATAGAAATCTTCCTGCCGGAGGCATTAAAATCCTGACTCGGCTTGTTTTCGGGCTTAGGCGCGAGCGCGATAAATCAAGTGCACCCTGCGCGGCGCGCGCGAGCACCATAGTCACGCTGCCCTCGTAAAAGGCCTGCGAACGTTTTCGAGTTATCCGCGGAATTTCACGGGAGGCTCGGCAATATAACGCCCGGAGGGGGGGCGAGACGGACGGGCCTCCGCGAAAAAGCGGCGCGCATTTTTCGGGAGCTCGGCGCTCTCCGGATTTTCGGGGCCGCTGCTGCTCACTCCGACGACGCGTCGTCGACATTCTTGAGGGATTTGATTATGCAAAGCGACTCGCGCCAAGGCAAGTCGCCTCCTTCACTTCGTCAGTTCGCTCAACTTTGCCGTCCCGCGAATTCAGGCGGAACCTCGACGTAGCCGCAACGCCTAATTCCGACGTCTAGCTCCTAGTCCGCCCTGAGGAGCTCTGCACTCCTGAGAGTATCTGCAATTTGACAAATCGAATAGTTAGTATTGTCGAGATATAAGTATAATTTTATTTTGTGCATATTTTTTTTTTTTGAAGAGAAAAAAAAATCGTATATAATTTAAAAATTAACTATTTTAATGTAATTCGGATGTAATTTATAGTATTACGGTGATGTAGGAGCTTTTAAAAAAGTTCCGCGATCTTGTAATATTGAAGTTTTATAGTTTTCTTATTGATTTTGTAGATTATCGTAGTTTATGATGTAACTTTCTTTTTAAATTCATGATAAATAAAAAATTAAAGAAATCATAACATTTTTTTATGCGGTTCAAATTGAAATATTAACAGATTGAGGGCTAAGAATTTGCTGAAAAGGTACTTTAATAACTACAGCAAACAGACAAGTGCAATTTTGTTCTTCATTGTAGATTTAAAAAGGCTTTGACACTGACTTTTATTTTATCTACGGATTAAAATACATTAATAAAAAGATCTATATAGATCATACATTACGTTCTAAATCAATTATTAAGATTTACTAAAAAACACGTTTTTTATGTCAGATAATATCAAATATAAATTAAAATAATTAAAATACAGCAAAAGAATAATAATTTCAAGTATAAGTATAAATTGGAAAATTTCAAAATTTTCAAAACACTAAAATTGCTATAAAATCGAAACTAGTCGACAATAATACTTGAATTTTTCAAGTGGGTACATGATAAATGAATTTAGCTTGTGTGTAAAATTTCAAGCAGATCCACCGCTTAGTTTAAAAGTAGTTAGGGGAACCGCATGCGTACGTACCTACGTACGCATACAACCGGATTTTTTTTTTTTAAACACTTTTTTGGTCTTTCTTAATCCAAATAAGTGTTTTTTACGTCCACATATGAAGATCGAAAAATTTTGCCGATCCAAAACGTTCTCTGTGGAACGGAACTACAAAAATGGCCTCAATTATCGAACGAATGTATATTCTTTCTTTTATCGAGCGTCGATGCGCAACGACGCAGGTCGAATTATATCAGTGCGGAAGATAGCGGTTAAAAGCGAAATGAAAAGTCGGTTAAGAGAAAGTACTTAACGGGGCTCTTCGAGGGTTTAGGGTCTCGCAGAAGTGTTTTGATTTCGCACTCCTCGACTGCTCCGATCCGCGCGGCTCGCGGCGTCGTTACACGCGCCGAAGCGAGAGAAAAGTTTCCGCGTATTGAAATTCAAATGAATCAACGTCGTCCGCGCGCCGACCAAACGGCAAAATCGATCGGCACCAGGTATTATATATATGATGCGCCACGCAGCCGCACACACAAAACACACGCACACAAAATACACGCACATGCACTTATTATGTATGTACCTTATACATAAATAACTTACATGTGTATTTACATTAACGTTTATGTGTATCTACACACACACACACACACACACACACACACACACACACGCACACACGCACGCACGCACACACACACACACACACACACACACACACACACACACACACTTACGTGTGCAGGTATACACAAGCAGGCGTTGATTCTGAATTGTTGCGGATCCGATGTCTGAGCCGCTGATCGCAAAGCGTCGGTGAAAAAAAAGCGCTTGAACGAGGGAGATGACGTGGAGCGAGAGCAAAAAAAAAAGAAAAAGAAAAACAGGAGCGCGAAGGGAGAAGAGAGACACGCGCACAATTTGGGAGAGGCAGCTGCGTGGGCCCCGATATGCAAAAAAGGGGTTGCCAAACCCGGAATTAGAATATCCTCGCGGTCTCATTTGAATTTCAATCTCGCGCCCAGAAAAAGAGTGCGAGAGCCGCTAAAGCCAGGGTCGCGTACCTACGGAGAGCTTTCCTTTCTTCGTTGGAGCTCAGGTAGGCGCCGCGGCGACTCCCCTGTCCTCTCCTCCCCCTTGAATAAAAAAAAGGGGTCGGTCCCATTAAAAATTAGACTACCTGAGGCTCGCGACCGATTTTCCGTCGACCCTCGGCGCGAGCGGCGGCTCTCGCTCATTCGTAACCTTGGCACCTCATTAGAGCCGCGTCAAACGTCGATTCCGGGCCCCGCGTCCGCTACGGAAGGCATACCCTTCGATCGCTCGGTATTTATGTACCGTTGCGATTAAAGGCTATTCAAATCGTCGAGTTTATCTAAACGTTATTCCGTTAAACTTATTCGGGCTTACTTCGCGGGTTTGATTTATGTTAGTTAATAAATAAAATGTAAGGATCACTTGTAAAGACTCGTGTTTAAATGAGGTGAAAATAAATACACGAAAATTTATTATTTATTAAAAATTGTTGACTTTTCGATAGTATTTTTCACGGTCTTCTTCGGGACTTGTAATTCTAATGAACTATATTTTTCATGAAAACCAATCGCGGCTGTATGTAACGCCTTCGAGGGAACTGATGATTTTATTTTTCTAAACTGACGCATGGAATGAATATAACTGGTTGCTGCCGACAATTTTTAATAACATTTAATAAATAATTATTTTAAAAAGTTAATACAGATCGTCTGGATCGACGGAATGCTTACAGCGAGTGATGATCATCGGACTTATAGCAAATGAAAATTTATTTATGTAAATCGCTTGAAGTGAATTAGAATACCCTTCCATAAATTTTTAGATAAATTGGGATTCTAGAGAATTCAAGTCATTTAGTTTATTTATTTTTTTTAACTTTTAATGGGGACTAAATTAATAGGACTTTTTTATAGGCTTCGATGACAATCTTTCTCTCTCGACATTTCATTTTTTTTCTCGAAATTAAAATCGAGTTCGAAATTCGAGATCGAGATTTGAGATAGCAAAACCGATATCTCGTTATATTACTTTTAGAGTATGGAGATGGATAGATGGATCTTTTTATAACGTTTTTTTTGTATTTATTACGTAAGGCCATTTTGTCCATTTAATCTATTTAATAAATAAAAAAATTTAAAGTTTGATTTATATAATAATAATTGAATACCATAAATAAAAGTATAAAGAAAATGAAAAAAAAATGCCGTAGCTTGATAATACTAAAATGAAAGTTAAAATTTGCCCCACCGTAGAGAAGGTACAGAACTTTTGGCATAAGCCGATCATTATCGAAAGAGCAACAATGCCATAACCGATTCGAGTATCCTATTTTTCTGAAACTCTCCCAGTAATACCCTGCGGAAAGAAAATGGCTGCTCGCACTTGGCAGGGGATAGCGGCCGCCTCTATAGTTTCAAATCTTCTGTCTCTCTCTCTTTCTCTCTTTCTCTCTCGTTATGCCCGGGGAAAAGTTCCGTGGAGCTCGCCTTTAGTTTACGGAAACGTATCGAAATATCAAAGTCGACGCTTGCGCGACCGAGTCGCGAAATCGGATCGCGCCTCATTACGCGTCGAAGCGGCGTCGGGCTCCGTAGAATTAGCGCGTCTTCCGCCTGTTCCGCTTGTACGTACCGTCGACGTATCCGCTAATGACGATAATTTGCCGACTCCGCTCTATGCATGCGCGTCATTCGATGCAGGGATATAATAACGCCGATTCTTATATGCAGTACCTTATTATATTAGTAATTATTTTATTTTCTTATTATTATTATTTTTTGTATCTTTTATAATGCTTGTTATATTCTCGTGTAGTTTGTTAAACTGTTTTGTTGTACATTTATAGGTATTATATTTCAGTATATAAAACTTTTTTAGCAGAGGAAACTATTAATATGTAATGTAATATAATATGTAATTTTTCACTTAATTTCTTTTATAGATACGTACATTATTTATATTCTACTAAAGAATTTATTTGACGCGTATTATTATACCGTTTATAACTTGTGTTCGCGGAGAGAAATCAGACAAAAATTCTGCAAGGTCATTAAAATTTTATCACCAATTGACTATACATTGGCATTTTTATAAGTAATATTTAGAAAAATTTATTGGTTCCACACGAAAAATTAAAATAGTATACAATATAGTTAGTCTTTTTTACGTAAAATTCTCTAGAGGATTTCTCTCTCTAGAAATATGTTTGTATATAATATACAGAAAATACATAGTCTTCATTAAAATGAATAAAAATATAATGGACGCTTATTTCAAGCAAGTATATAACTAAAAAAATTTAATCTAAAAATTTTTAACTTTAGTGCAGTAATTTAATATTTAATGTGAAATTATTACATTTAACATAAACTCATTAATTTTTAAATACATTATTAAAACTTTACGACATCTTTTTACATTTAGCTAATTTTTCAATTAATTTAGGTTTTACACTTATCTAATTAGATGAGTCAAGTGTGTAAGATATATATAACTACATCATTTTAATTTTCAAAAACTCACATTTATTGGAACTTTGTTATTTCAAATTCCACACTGTTAACAATTTCACGATGCTTATTTTAAGCACATGTAACTGAGAATTAATGAGTTTTTCATTAAATGTATAACAATTCTCACCTAAAAATATATTTAACGCACTTATTACACAAGTTTCCTTCACATTTATTGATTTCAACTAAGAACATTTTTTCATCTACTTCTAGGCACATGCGATCGATCTAACCAAAGTTATACTTATTTTACCGATAACAATTATTCATATCGCCGCATTCAGATTATTAGCTCGAGCGCTAATGTTTTGCGAACTATTTCCCAAGCGATGAAACATCTGAAAACTAGCTTTTAATTTAAATACTATACACACAAAAGCCAGCTCGAGCCGGGCGGGTTGGAAACGGCCGGAATTGAGCTTTGAGCTCAAGAGAGCTTTCTCCGCGAGAGAGTAGACGTTTCGTTATTATAACGTCGAATGTAATACTCAAGAACGTGAAGCTGGAGGGAGAGAGAGAGGGTGAGAGAGGCGAAGCCCGTGTACACACGCGTATATACGGCTGGGGTGCTTGAGCGCGTTAAGACGCCATGCCAGGTATTATATTTATACTGGCACATAGTGGCGCGCATATAGCAGCTTCCCGCAGCGAGCGGAGCCAACCGCACGATATAGATATACATATATATATATATATATATATATATATATATACACCCTCTCTCTGCCTCTCTCGGCTGGTACACTTTGCCTATCCATATCACGCATATACCCGCCCACACGAGAATAAGATGGGAGAAGCCATAGCCTCGAGGCCGCCGCTGCCGCTCGGAAGCTCGTGTCCTGGACCCCGATATAGCCCCTGCGCGAGATATACGCCCGGCAAAGCCTTCCTGCCGATAAAGAGCCGAGGGATGGCGTCGCGCGCGCTTTTATCCCGAGCCCCGATAAAACAAATGTCTTTGATTGGTTCGGTGTCCCACGCGCTCCTTCGCCTTCCTTGCGCTTCGCTTCCTTTTTTTTTTTCTTCTTACCTCCTGCGGCTCGGTCGCAATGGGGGTCGGGTCCGGGGGGCGGGGGGTGGCGGAGCCTCGAGAGTTTATCGGGGAGCCGCGGGGATCGTCCATTTTTCTTCCTTTTCCGCGCGCCTCCCCCCGCGGCCCACAGTTCCACTGAACGCTTTTTCGGCGGATTAGAGGGTGAATGATAATTTTATCGCGATAAGGAATGCGCGGGAGCTGTGCTACGTGAGGTTTTTCTCCGGCAGTTCCAGCGACGGGGGGTTTGGGGGGCGGTGATGCTTGATGCTTTGGACTTTTTTTTTGCCGCGGCTCACGCTTCCCAAAGTTTCTTGCTTTATCTCCCGGGTAAACGCGGTTAATAAACACGTACGAGATACTGAGGTTCTTGGTAAAGGAGATGACTGCGGAAAAAATTTTTGGAAGAGGAATGAAAAATAGGCTACTTGAATATTGTGTAATTATCGCTTTCTATGTATTTTATTTTACTGTATATAGTCTAATCTTCTGCACTATTCGCATGGTTGCTATAATTTTCTTTTTATTATTCAACGATGCTAAAATAATGGATTGTTAAAGATGATTTTGAGGAAATAATTAATTAGAAAGATTATTAAAAATGTTTTTCTTCTCTATCTTCTATTTTCGTATTACATTAATTAAGCGATACTATGAGAATATACAGAATATTTTATGTAGAAATGACTACAAGTTGATTTAAAAGTAAATTAAGCCTTTCTGGTATTTACAGTACCATATTTCGATCGATCGCATAGTAAATGGCGATAACGACTAACCATTTTTTAATCAAATTAAGAAAGTTGGCTTCAGTTTTAGGCTCATTTATATCAGAGCGGATCTCTTTCCATTCACGGAATTTTTCTTTTCCTGTAAATTTATGTTAAATTTATTAATAAAAATAACTAACGAGACTTTATGACATTATATCTCTGCGATCGCAGATTTAAATCTTGTTTCACTTTTAAAAAAGTTTTTATTCCTACAAAAGGACGCTTTTAATTGACAGAATAAACATTTTCTTTCATTGCAAAAAAATACCTTCACCTCATGAATGAACACACTTATATAATGTTCGCACCTCTTCGTAAAGTATTTTCACTTAAATGAGATTGTGATTGGTAATTATGAAACATATACTAAATGTGATTGATTTGAATAAATCACATTTATATTATCATCAGATTTAGTGAATTATCTATGATGCGATGATGAATATTTTCCATTACCCAAAAATAAGGTGATCACACCTCTCGTCAATGTTCAGAACACTAAAAGACAGTTTTTATATTCTCACTCTTCAAACAAGTAAAAACCATTTACAAAGCTCCCATCCAACAAACGAAATAAGCGAATAAACAAATTCACCGCGGTAATGAGTTCACAACTCGAATCCGACCGATCGGAGCGAGGCTCGCCGACTACAAATAATTGAAAATCCATCGAATTGAAAATTACGGGATAGCCGAAAGGCGCGCAAAACGAGGTGCATCCGCGCCGCAAGAAAATCGAAAAGAGCGGCATTATCATTAAAATATGCGCGCGAAAGCGGCGGTGTGCGGCCGTCTAAGCTCTCTCGCTCTTTGGCGCGCACGGCGCCCGTCAAAATCAGGCCGAGGAGCTCGGGGGATTATATTCCGGGCGGCGGGGCAAGGCAAAGTGCACGAGTAGACGCGCGCGGTTTTGCGCGCGCGGCGCTCCGCGATCCGGCGCACCGGCATGTCGAGTCCGCCAAGTAATTCTCCCTACCCTCGGCTTTGCCGCGCCGCTGCCTGGTGGCTTCGCCTCTCTCTCTCTCTCTCCTCTCTCCTCTCTCTCTCGCTCTCCGAGAGTAGAGAGAGATTTCCAAGCGCCGTGTGTGGACTGCAAGTTTACCCGGGGAAATTTTGGACCGAGGAGACGCCGCCGCCCCGGCGCTGGCCTGGAAAGTTTTGCGTTTCCCTTTAGCCCCGGGGATTTTGGTTAGAATATTGAATCTGCAGGGTAAAGGAGGCCCTGTAACGAGCGTCGAGCGCGCACCCACCCACCCACGCACACACACACACACACTTCGCGTGCGTCTTTCTCGAAGCGCGCGGATGTGGAGGACGGAGCGATGAGGTCGCGCGCGCCGAGGTCGGAGCGCGGGGGGGTGCAGGCGAGAGAGACCACTGCACGCTATAACGCTGCGGGAGGTGCACTCCCCCGTCGCCCTCCACCTCCGGAGCGCGATCCGCCCGGCACGTAATCTCGTGTCGAAGAATACGCCGAGCAAATATAACGACCGAGAGTAGTTGCTCTCTCTTTTTAAACCGCGTTTTTTTTTTCTATTTTTTTATTTTACCTTCTTGCTTCCCTCGGTCTTCAGCGAATGCTGAAACTTGCTCCTTTGTTTTTTGGATGCCGGGCGATGTCGCGTGCTTTTTCGCAGCTGAATTTTCAATTATCATTTAGTGTCTATGTAGACGGGGTATTTTGCTGCGCTCTTTTGCTTGCCTTTTATAGTAATATGTGCAAATATTTGAGTGAAAGGTTTTCTAAGTTCAGATTAAATTGGTTTTTAGCTGATTAAATGTGGGTCATCGTGTATAGGGTGCGTGCGAAAATGATTAAAATTTTTCAGAAGGAATCGGTAACACGACCGCAAACACAAAGTCGAGTTTTTTTTTTGTTGAAATATAATAGAATAGTTTAGAATAGAATAGTTGCTTATTGTAAAAAATCGTGTATTTTAAAATATTAAAAATTTAAATCTTTCAAAACACGTTGTAAGGTCAATACTACCGTATGTATAATAGTGAGATCTATAGAGAATCATGGTAATTTTGAATTTTTTTTAAAAAGAAAAAGAACATTTTGTATAGATTAGTGGTGTCATTGTTTCCTTAAAAAAAAAAATTAATACTCATATGTAATTCAAATAAAGTAATGACGACATCAAAAAGATTTAAAATGTTAAAATTAAAACGTTATTATAATACTCAAAACTAAAATATCAATGATCCTTCATTATTTAGCTGCAAACCTAATTTCTGCTTTACTTATCTTTAATTAGAATAAGTTTATTACTGTAATATCAAAGGAATGTAATTTATTTAATGATTTCAATCGACAAGTGTGCAAATAAATAAATAAAATACTGCGAAATAGTGCAATTTTAATTCAGGTAGCTTATTCCTGTCGTCAGACAGTTATAGAAAGAAATCATAAAGATTAAGAGAGTAATTAAATTAGAAGAGTAATTAATTTCATTTAATAGCGCGAAAATGAAAAATTATTATGGAAGTTCATTCTCCATTAACAAAACTTCGCCAAAAATAACACTGAGTCATGCTTTCTAATTCTAAACTCTCGCAATAATTATTATCTTATTACTCATAAGTGCACGAGTATATAATATAGTCGCTTCTGAATTCAAAATAAAATCGATTTTCGGTCAATTAATTAAATTTAGGTCAACGCATATGGCACCTCAAGCAAAAAAAGATTAAGACTCCCGACAGGAATCACCGCAACACAACAGCAAACACTCGAAGAAACCAGACACGAAAAACCCAAGAATTAGCAAACAAACCTCGGCATCGAGCGATTATTAAAAAAGATTTTAGCCTCCTGCCCCCGAGTGTTATGGAGGGCCCGAGCCACGAGTCCCCCAACCTCGCTCATACTCGCATTCCTACAGCCCTAAGATTTAGCGCTCCGAGGCCGATTAGATAAAGGTGAGTGTTTTACGATGCTCGCCGGTGATTTATCAACCGTG
Source organism: Sycophila texana (assembly GCA_035582955.1). Taxonomy (NCBI): domain Eukaryota; kingdom Metazoa; phylum Arthropoda; class Insecta; order Hymenoptera; family Eurytomidae; genus Sycophila; species Sycophila texana. The sequence goes on from JAWWEN010000002.1 coordinate 1,681,639, forward strand.
AGCCCCGGCCCTCCGGGGCGACTACACGACCATCCGGAAAATTTCGCGCGATGATGTACGAGGGTCCGACGATGTTTCCGCCTGTTTTGACCGCGAAAGGGGTGAGTCCCCGAAGGGTCAGTACGCGCCCCGGATTTCCGAGGAGGAGCCGTCGGTCGCGCGCGCGGCGCGAGCGATGCGACACAAAAAAAAAAAAAAGAGCGCCGGGGTCAGCAGCACGCGCGCCGGCCGCTTGACCAAATTATCGCGATGTCCCCCTGGGGGACGAGCGACCGGGCCGCAGGTACGGGCTTCCGGCCGGCGATTGTTGGCCACACCTGCGCCCGCCGGGCGCGATCCGCCCCGACGGACAAACTGGATCGGACCGTCCGCCGAGTCGACCTATCGGCCGTTATACTCCTGGCCCGCTGCACTTTATATAGTATATATGTATAATACATACATATACAGTATACGTACGTATGCTATATGTATTGCTTAGATATATACATATATATAGCTTCCGTTTCGGCTAAATATCGGACGGACTGACGCGCGCGCGCGTACCGCGCCATTGTCGGAGACGCGGCGTTATTCGATACGCGCCCGCGAATAATGGAGAAAGGATGCGCGGAACGGATGTTTGAATTTATTAGAGGCGAAGCGCGAAAGTACACGCCGTCAATAGAGCCCGCGCAGACTTTGATTTATGCCGTTAAATCGCAAAGCGCGCGTCTGGCCTTTTTCTTTCTACTATGATGCGATCGAATCGCGACGGGCGCTTGGTCGTCCCCTCTTTTTATTATTCACGCTGATGGTATACACGCGGTAGACTACCGCGGAACTTTGCTAATTTAAAGGAATTTTGTTGTTGCTGTTTAATGTTTTGTGAGAATTTTGTGATCGAATAATATAAGAGTTCGGTGGATGGTTTAAAGTGATTCACGTTTTTTATTTATTTTTCGTTTCTTTATTCATTTATTAACGTTGAGTAAAATAGAAAGTCCGTCTGTACAATGAAATAAGTAATAGGTAAATAAATTACAATACTACAATTATTTAATCGTTTAAATATTTTAGGCAGGCTTTGTAGTCGCATCCATTAACAAAAATAAAGTAAAACCATCAAATACGAAATAAAATAAAAATTCGGATGAGAGCGACTTTTTTAAAGGTGCATTGGTAGTATATCGGATGAAAAAGTATTCTTTATTCAATTAATTAATAAATATAAAACGTTATAGAAAATTTCATTCGTAAAAAATGATTCAAATTAAAAGCATTCAATTCAAACAAGTGAATAAATAATTTTTTTTAAATACCCAGCTGTACTAAATTTAAGAAAAATAAAAAACATTGCACTTAATTGATATCACAGTTTTTTCTTAAAATGAAGTAATACCTAATATAAATAAAAAAAATAATAAAATTTCAAAATGAGACTTAAGAGTATAGAAGGGTACTTTTTAAATACACCAATAACGTAATTATAATTGGCTTCAGTGGTCAAAAAAGTATTCCAGGTGTACTTTAAAATATTATTTATATTTATTTGTTCCTTTATTTTTGTGAAACTGCTCGACTACTTTTCTTTCGGTTTAGGCACTTTCTATTGAACTCGCGCGTTGACTGCGGCTGTTACAATCGAAACGATCTCATACAAAATGAACATCCGCCCGTAAACGAGAAAAAGCGTATAGAGCAATCAGCGATAAGAAATACAAAAAAGATAGTAAGTTATTATTGAAAAATTGAAAGAAGAAAAGTAAAGGGAGCTAAAGAGCTTAGAGCGCTAGAAAGACAAAATAATGACGACACGTCCGGAGCAATGGCGAAGAAAACGAAGAGACGATAGATATATAATATATACACATATATATACACAGAATTTCTCGCACATCCGTGCTCGCAGGCATATACAGAGAAGCCATAGGAGAAAAGTCGTCCGGGGATCCGCGCGGCGTATATGACACGTTATATATTGGGCATATATCCGGAGAAAAATAAGGAAAGCGCGGGGGACGTTGCAGAAGGGTCCAGAGAATATGAAGGAAGCGAGCGAGAGAGAAGCCGAACAGAATGGAGGGACGTCGAGCTTTTTCTTCGCCCCTTCTCTCTCTTTCTTTCTCTTGTGCGCGAGTAGAGAGCAGCCCCTCGATGCCTCCCCGCGACGGCGGCGGCGGCGGCGGTGGCGGCAGCCACCCTCGATATTAAAAATTTCAATATCCTAGCCCCAGGGGTAGAAAACACATAATGTATTCGGCTGACGTCCCGGCCATTCTATCGGCGAGAAAAACGTACAGTTTTTCAGTGGAATCGAATCCCGCTCACGCTCGCCCCCCGCCACCCCCTCGCCGCGGCGCGCAGTCTGCCTTCTCTCTTTTCGCCCTCCCTCTCTCACGACGCCCACACTTTCCGATTCGCGAAGCACCGACGACGACGGCGGTGATGTCGACGACGAGGCGGCCCTCTTTTTGCATTTTTGCCTTTCTCTCTCTCTCTCTCTCGCTTCCCAGAGGAAGTTCCTTTGTCTCGTTTCTCGCCTGTCCTGCATCGTGCTCGCTCATCCTTATGCTCGTATCTTTCCTACCCCGCGCCGATTTTTTTTCTTTCGTTCTTTCTTTTTTTTTTTGTTAAAGTTCGCTCTCTCGGTCTCCCTCTATCTCTTCCCTGCCTTCTTTTCCTTTCTCTTTTCTCTCTTCTCTCACTTTTCTTTCGCCAGTTTCCAGTACGGCTCTCTTGCGTATTTGCGTATATGCTTTTTTTCGCCTTTCTCCAATTCCGCGAGCGCGCGCTGCACTATCCTCGCGATTGCGATTGCTTTTTTTTTTTTTGCTTGTGCGTTTCTTCTTTCGTTTTCGACGAAAGGTTGTTTACAACGATCGGGTAAGAGGAAAGAAAGACACGACGAACCGTGGATATTTTTTTTTTATTCTTTATCTTTTTGCAATTTACCAACCGGTTTCGAAGACATTTTTCAAAATACGCCGGGTTTAAGCGTATAGCACGCAGATTTTTCCATTAGGCAAGTGTTTACATTAGTTAATAGAATATTTCCTTCGTACGTTTTCTTAATTTGCTGCAGGTTTAATAAGATAGGGCGTTTGAGAAAAGAGTCATTATTTTTTTCATTCTGTAATTTTCGATTAAGTTTTATAATAGGTTTTTTTATTGAATGCGCATTATTTAATTAAAAAATTTAAATATGTGGTTATGGTGAGTAGTTACAGTTTATTATTATTTATAAACGAGAATCATGTGTTGTATATTGTGTTCTTTGCTCAATGTTTAATGAATTAATGAAATAGAGTTATTGAATTATTTATTGCGTTATGTAATATTGATATTTATGCATCTATATCTATTTTAACAATATGAAATGTCAAAGCTCAGTCTATGATAGCAAATGAATTTTACACAAAATTATAAATCGTCAATAATTAGTTCTTTCAATACAAAAATATTTATTTACTTGATCATTATATGGATAAATTATCCAATAAAATAAGAGAAAAAAAAGATATACAATATTTAAAGTATAAAAGTAAGTAAAACCGACTGTTTAAGAAAATTATTAAAAAATAAATATAATTAATTACAAAGTTCTTTTAAAATAAGTATTACAATATAACGATGGAGTCCCGAAAATAGCTTATTCTACTTATCGCAATAAAAAAGGCAAAAAAGAGAGAAAAATCTGCCGAGCAGTTTCCGCAATAGCAGTAGTTCAACCCCTTTGTAGTCGTCCATGCCGAAAGTTACCCCAAGCCAAGCCCCCACGCGCTGGCCATTAATAATCCAATTGTTTTTGCCTCCACGACCATGTCGGTAATTCATTCAGAATCTTGGCGATTGCGAAAATTTTCCGAAGATGCCGTATATATACAGCCTTTTGAATAATTATCCCCGAAGTACACAAAATAAGAAGCAAAAAAAAAGAGACGAAAAAAAAGAGAAAGAAAGAAGCGTGCAGGAACAGAAGGAAAGTCGGAAAATGGAGACTATCGGGAGAGTTTGTTTACGGTCATGGGCTAAACAACTTAACGAGGAAATTTATAGTTTCGTAGCACGCCTACCCCGAGGCATCCGGTAGTCTGGGGGGGTTGAGGAGGGGTGAGGGGGTAGGGGACGAAGGAGGACCCGCAAGACTTTTAGCCCGCGAGTCGTCCCGTAATTTATGGATGCCGTTCTCTTATCCGCGGGATGCGGACTCTCCGTCTCTCTCCCTCGCCTCGGTCCGCTCTCCTCGCCCCACACGCTCCGCGCGCTTGTCCCTCTATCGATCCCTGCTATATACCTACCCCCCGGCGCACGCGGTGCTTGTGCGAGCGACACAACGGGTGTCCGCGCGGGAAGAGAAACGAGGGCCGAAATAGCCGGCGCGCCATTTGCATATCGAAATATTGACTGGGGCCTCGATAACGAATCCACGCGTGCTGCCGCTTTTCCCTCCTTTGCACTCCGCGGCGATCAGTCGTAAAGGGGGAGAGTCGCGCGCGGCGGGGGGGGGGGGGGGGGGGGGGGGGGGGGCGCGGCGACCCCCCCCCCCCCCCCCGACAACCCCCGAGCGCGCTCCATACCGAAAGGGCCATTTGCATTTTACCAAGAGCGCGGGGCTTGACGTAACAAAAAAATAGATGAGCCTCGCTTTTTTTTTCTTTCACACTTTTCGAGCTGCGCGCGTAAAAAATGTTCGACGAAATTGAGGTCGGCGCGAGGCATTAGTCCTCGTCTGCCTCGTCATTGTACACTTTGTATTTGGGAATAAAATAGAGTAATTGTTTATAGTAAATTTATACTACGCTTTTAAGATTATATAAGATTTGTATAAAATTCGAAAGACGTGAATATATCACTTGAATGAACATAAATATAAAACAATTTTTGAGTCGATAATTAAAGAGGATCAGTGATTGTAGATAAGTCGCAGCCATTTTGAATGTAATATAAAAAACAGAACGAATATTTTAAAATCTGTCTGAATAAAATCGATCGCCAAATAAAAAAGAACCAGCCTGCCGCACACGTGCACTCGGACATTTTCTAATAAATGGTGTATTTCTACTCGCAAGTGAGCAAAAATAAATTTCTATACAATTTATTTTCGAATTTTTTGTTTTATTTGATAATCTTAAGGCTTCCTCTATGAAGAATGAAAAAGTCATCTCATCTCTTGTCGAGTGAAAAATACTGAAAACTTTCTTGAATAAAAAAAAAATGATCGTTCGTTTACTCCCGCTCAAATCTTTACTTCAAAATAATGTACTGGTGAATTAACCGTAATAGGGAAAAAATTTATTTAAAAAATGTAACCAATAGTCATCCTTCTAGACTTACTTCGTCGCTTCCTACTAATATTATTACATATCAAAAAAGGCCTATTTGAATTCCTCCAGAACCTGATAAAGATTAACTTGCAGTGATACCTGATATGGAATCTTAGGTTTTGAAAGAATTTATTTTAGATTAGTACTTTGAAAATAATAAATAAAAATAGATTTTTTTAGATATGCTATAGTCTTGTAAAAAGCGACGACTTTTCCATGCCACGACAGAATTTTTACGTCTAATTTTAATTATACTATTACTAATTATAAGTAATCATATGTAGATTATATACTCGATCCTGTTTTCTTTCTGTAATCTGTAAAAAAATTAAATTTTATACTAATTAGGGTACCGAGTTTCTGTACCGAGCAAAAGATGCAGACTTAAAGTTCGATTTTGAATTCTACCGCCGATTTGCTAATGAAGTTTGAGAGTGATCGCCGATAGCGAGATTACCTTCTTACAAATAGGCCAGGATCACGCGGCTATCTTGCACCGTAAATTTTGCCCCAGACTCGCGGGGGTTCTTCGCGTCCCCTAATTATTCAACCGACGCGTGCACGGTCTAATCGTCAAATCGAGCGTGGCAATCACGGGGGAGGAGACGGTGACTAGCTAAAAAGGTGCCTGTGTTTTTCTCAGTAATTACCGATCTCTTTTTCTCGAATTTATTTTAAGTATGTTTACATTCAAAAACACTATCGATAAATTAATAAAAAAAAAAAAATATTTTGTGTTCTCATCTGAATTGCTCCAGGAATACATTCTTAGCATGAGAAAAGAAAACACGAAGATCGTATGTATTTAGCATAATTTATACGTGCAGTAATTTTTTATCGGACAACGTAAAACACGAGTTTCTTAACTGGAGTACGCTTCTTCCGGACCGCTCTTACTTTTGCCGGGTAACGTAATCAATTACAGACGGATCTAGCAATTAAATTCCCCTCGACAGGTGGAATTTCGAATGGCGTGGTTTAATCGCTTTCGTCGAGTGGAATTCGACTCGTGGAAAGTTATTTGTAAACACTGCTCTGATCTCCGCCGAGTTCGATCGCACGTTCCTAGACTGTTTTTTTTTTTTTTTTTTTTTTTTTTAATATATTTTATTTAATCCGTTGTAAATGAAATATTAAAATTGCCTCGTATTACCAATGCAGTAGCAAAGTTTGAAGGCAACGTTTTATGAGCAAAGTTTGTTTCGAACTTTTGTCTGACCATTTCGAGTTATTCTACTTTTACTTTCTCTTTTATTTTAGAGCAAGTTGTATTAACGGTGCAGTGGATTATTGTTATGCAGAAAATTAATTTTTTTTTTATTTAGTGGTGGATTTAGAAACTAAAAAGTATTTTTGTCTGCTATATTTAGTTAAAGATATTTTAATATAGTGCTTTTAAAGACAATTTTTTTTATTGAGTTTTTTTTATTTCCTTATTTATTTATTTGTTTAGACTGGTGTCAAGAAAACCTATAATCTAAACTTAAATCTAAAATTAGAAACAAATTTTATATAATTTATATAAAAATGTTTTAATATTTAATATAATAAAATCAGCAAAATAAAAAATCAAATAAAATCAAATAAAAATAAAAATGTACTATACATTTCATATAATATTTCAGCTCGTAAGAAAATTATTTATTTTATTATATTTTCAATATTATAATTCTCATTGTGATGTTTAAACTCTTTAATGTTTTTATTGCTACTACGTAGCTGTTTTCATCATTTATAGTTTTGCTCATTTTGATAGCGGCATTTCTAATCTTTGAAGTAGTTTTTAAATAAAGATTCTTTAGATATTCTTCATGGAACATTACTGGACTCTAATGTATGTAGTTGATTAATATTCAAAAGACTACTTTTCTATAACAAAAGACCTTTTCAAAACATTTTTAGATTTTTGGATTGGGTTCTTTTTTTTTTTTTTTGTCAATTTCACATAGTTCACAATATTTTTTTTATATTTTACATTTCATTTTATAAATCATTCAGTACATCTCTATTGAACGATTTAAACACCATTATATACCGCCTCAAATTATCGAAGATCGCGGCTTATCCATTAGAACAAGTAAATTTTTACAAATTGTATATAACTACTTCTCATTGACGCTATTCGGCTGATATAAAATTTAACGGCCGAAAAAGGAAAAACATAAAATATTTGTAGCCAGGGCAGAGTTGCAGTGAAGATGGAAGGGAGATGCCACCAGTAAGTAAAAGGATCGCTCCAGAGAGAGAGAGAACAAGCGAGCCAGAAAAGGAAAGATAGAGATAGAGAGAGAGAGAGAGAAAGACACCCGTTAGGTATCGAGTCGGGCGAAGCACCGGCTTGTACAGAAATGCTTGGTTTGCTTGCGTGCAAATAGTCTGTCTCGCTCGCTCCTCGGCTGGCGCTCACGTACAGGTCGTAGCTCTCGCGCTCGTGTTGGTCCAGCCTAGAGGGAGAAAGACAGAGATACACATACACACATACACAAGGAGGGAGAGCCAGAGAGTAGGTGCATAGAGAGAGAGAGAGAGAGACGCGCGCACGTACGGGCGGGAAGCCCGTCTTATATTGATTTCTGTCCACGGCACACGGCATTTCCCCGGACCCCCGCCTCGTCCTCGGGGCGAGCCGCAGTCCTCTCTCCCTCCGCGAGCCACCCTCGCACGGAGCAAGAGAGACGGAGCCAACCCTCTCTCGCTATATAGGTACGTGCCGGCAGCAGGTGTGGAGCGAGAGGGAGAGAGGAGCGCACTTTCGACGCGACGAGGGGGTGGTCGGGGTGGTACTATGTCACATTCAACCCGCGGCTAAGGACGGAGCGAGGGGGATATATATTCAACGTCGGCGGGCGGCGGCGGCAGCCTTCGAATAACAAGCGCCCCCCTCGAGCCTCCGCGGGCGAAAGGGCGGCTGAGGGGTAGTGGGTGAGTTTCGTCCGGCCGGCTGCCGCGGCGCCGGCAGCAGCACACCTCGATCGATTGGGCTTGTCCAAAGGGGCGCTCCGCGGCGGACTAGTGTGTGCGTATACACGTCGGCGGCGGCGGACGGTTGCCATGGCGACCGCGCACCCTTCGCCGCGGCGCGGAGAGCCCCGCGCGGGAGGGAGGGAGGGAGGGAGGCCGGCGGCGCGGGGGTGAAACGCCATTGGCCGGCCGGCTGCTCGACCAATCCGACCGCGGTCCATCCCCGTGTTTTCCGAAGCGGGCATATATATATCTATAAGGCCAAACTCTCTCTCTCACGGCGACTCGACTTCCTTTCTTTTTGCGCTCTTCTCTGCGGATGTTTTTTTTTTTTTGCGTTTTGTGCCCATAGTCTGGGAGATCGGGAGACCTGCCTTCCCTCACGTACTCAACGGCACTTTTTACTTTCACTGGAATGAATAATAAATTATCGAGCAGAACCGGGTGTCTGCCTTCCACTGCGACTGCTTGTTTGTTTCGATTAAAATGTCGCTGCGAAATTCCTCGAGGTTTTGTTGATTATTTGTGCAATTATCGCTGGATGCATTCTTGTTGCATATTTTACTTTGAAAAATTTAAAGAATATGTATCTATTTGAATATCTCTATTTATAATAGATAATAATGATTCACGTAAGAATGAGTTTTTGTTTCTGATTCTATCGTGGCATAATCAGCTGTGGTAAAAGTAGGCCTTAAATGTGATGCTGACTACGATATTAATCTTTATTATTAATTTTTAATAATACTGTACTACATTAAAGTACTACCGTACCTAAACAAAAAGATGATTGCATGTTATTTTAATTATTTAATTTGATATCTATACATTTCTATAAATCTATCTATATATTTTTTTTCAATTTATCTATAAACAGTAGAGCGGTGCGTTAATATCTAATTGAACTTGACCATATACCGAATGTCGTGACTCTTGCACATCTACTCCAAAATGTTGATGAAAAATAATTGATTGATCAAAAGTATTATTACCGAAATCTTGGTTATCATGGCTTAAATCACAATATTTTTAATATAACAATAAGCAATTAGTAAGTAGTACTTTTTATTGAAATTTAAGTACTCTGTAATATTATCTAATTTTGTAGGTACTATTTATTTATTTATTAAAAATTAATTGACCAATTAAGGTCCTTAATACAATGATGAAGTATTAGATATTATTTATAGTACTTCATAGGATAAATTACATAATAATTCTTAATTCTAAAATTAGTTTAATATTCGCTACAATTTTCTAGGCATTTATTAATTAGATTGTAGTTAATTAGATTTAGAATATTTTATTTCATTTCAATAACATTTTTTATGACTCTATAAACCAATACATAAAAAAAAACAGGATACTGATTTTGTATCAATTTATGACATTTTCTCAAAACGACAAATAAAAGATTTATCTATCTATCTAATACGAAGAACAAATTTTTCAAGTATAATAATAAATAATCTCTATATAAGAGCGTTTTATTGTTGTAAATCTAAAGCTTGAAAGTCGCAGGCAATTGGAAATATCGACGTAAATCGTAACCGGAGCGTGTCGCAATGAGCGGCGCAGTAAACAGTCGTCATAATTAGTAGAATATCGTTACGGCGATTACGGCGAGTTACATATGTCACGCGGCATAAAATCCGTTCGCGCGCATCGTAAAAGACGCAGGCGCGCACGGCGCTCCTCCGTCGCGGGCGACGACGAGCGGCTTATGTAGAGCACAGCCGGTGGAATAAAGCCGACGCGGCGGGGCTCGTAAAATAATTTAACCCACTTTAAGAAGAAAATTAACGGAATGGCGAAAGTCTTTAAGAGATCCTCCGCCGCCGCCACCCTCCTCCTCCCTCGCGGAGGTGCAACAGCCCGCGCTCTGGCGTCTTTCTCTTATTCATTGAGCAGCGGAGCCCCACCACCGCCGCTACTTTCTTCATTGACTCTTTCTTTCCACTACGAGGCCGTCGTAGTAAGCGACGACGGCACACTCTTTCTCTCCTTCCCGCGCGCGCGGCTTCTTCGGCGCGCCGCACCGCCGGAGGAGTTTTCGCCCTCTCGCTTGTGTTTTTTTCTTTTTTTTTTCCTTTTTTTTTTGCTCTAATTATGAATGAAAACGACGTCTTGCCGGTGCGCGAGCGAGAAGGAGAGGGGAGGGGAGGTGTGGTTTTTTTTTTCTTGCCGGCTTTTTCATCTCCCGCGCGAAAGGGGAGAGTCAACTAGTAGTTTAAGTTTTCCCACTTTGCCGAGATAACTCTTTGCACTTGCCACTTTTTTTTCTCTTTGTTCCCCTTACTCCTTTTTTTTACGGGCGATTTCGCTTTCGGTGTTATTTCTTAACCTTTGCCCTCATTTTCCGCGCGACGATCGCCTACGTTTAAGATGTGCTTGCACTTTTTTCAAATTTTAGTGGCTGCTCTAATTGCACGGTGTGAATGTTCATGAGAAAATATTTTATTCGAGTTTTCTTATAGTTTGAGCTGTAAATTATCTAATCATTGTTAATTATTTAGTTTTCATTGTAATAATTTTATATTGATTGGCTATTTTTAACGAAAAATTTTCTTTCGCTACCAAAAAATGAAAAAAGTGATAAGTAATATAAGTTAATTAATTAATTATAGAAATAAAAACATTTATCATAGTACCAAAACAATTAAAATGTTTAAATATGATGAAGAGAGTATTAAGAATATGAGAAAGAACTCTATTATAATGTTGGATAAAATACTACAAATATTATTTTTGTTAACTGAACATAAATTAACATTTTAATTATCAAATACTTACATTTTTTTCTAATTTTGGTCAGCTTTAGTTTATTGTTAAGTTTTAGTTTCTAAATTACTTTAAACCAACCTACGTAAGCGTGACTTATTCACTCATTTAGACACGTTTTTCTTATTCAATTCATAAATCAATGTCAGTATCAACGATATTTTTTATACAAAAATATTTGCACAAACATGTTTACATTTGCAGTTAAAAGAAAATATCCAAATTGACTCTACTGCTTAAAAAAATAAATACGAAGTACTCCGAGCGGGCAAACCAATCGAAATGTATATTTGCCATAAACAGGGTGCGATTGAAAACGCGATTAGGAAGAGGTAGTGATTTCACGGTGCACGACGCCCCTACGTAATCTCCAACCCATCGATTTGCGTTAGAAGCTTCTGCTGTGCGAAAAAAAAGACGCCCATTCTTCTTATGGTATATAAAAAAAAAAGAGCATTGCAAGAAACGGGATTAGCCGCTTCGACGATCAAGCAACCGATGCCGAGCGCAATGAAAGAGGAAGGGTGGGAGTGGCGGGAGTGGAAAAATAAATATTTCAAGAGTGGCGTGCTTTTCGCAAGTAACGATTAGTGCCCGGTTTGCGCGCGGGCGAGTGACGCTATTTGAAACTTTCACGGTTCAAGTTTTACTGGGTCTTGGGGGGATCGCTCGGCGTCTTTCTCGAGTGAGCGGCTGATGGCGCGGTCCAGAGTTGCGCCTCTTAATGGGAGCCAACATTCGACTCTCCCGAAATCCCGCGGATGTGTGATTAAGCCGTGATTTTAATTGCTATTCCACGCCTGCACTCTTATTACGTCATTGCCATTTACGTTTCTGTAATACTTCCGTGTGACGGCTGATCTGCAGGTTTTAGCCGAATTATGTAATATATATGAGACGACGATTTGTAATTTATCGTAATGGTAGGATGAGTTGAATACTTTCAATCGCAAATAACTTTTTAATTAAATAGTAGTTTTCGATGCAAGTGCGAAAAAGTTGCGAGGGTGATTATCACGCACTCTTCCGAGAATCAATTTTCTCACGTGTATCGAACAATATTTTATGCAATGGTGTAGGAAAAGGACGTTTTTGCACGCGCAAGCGTGCGGAAAAGTTCTCCCTTTTACGCACAGAGTTGCATAAAGCATTTTAAATAAATGCACGATTTTATACATTTTCTTTTAAGAAAATTTTTTTTATTGATTTTGTCAAGCTTTGTTGAATTGTAATTGTTGTTGTTGTTGTTGTTGTTGTTATTTATTCCTATTATCACGGTATAAAATTGTTGATGATATGAATAATGGAGAAATATTCAATAAGCTCTTTACAAAAGAATTGATGATGAAGTATACTTTTCTGAAGCTCTGCACATCTCACGAACTTTGTATCGAAAGACAATAAAAGGAAAGAAAAAATACTCGGAACGTAATAGTTGTTTCCATAGCGAGATGTTCATAAAAGACACAAAATTTGGCAAACATCGAGCCAGGCAATGTTCGCGATACTCGTAGACAGCAAAAAGAACAAAAAAAAAAAGAAGAAGAAGAAAACCTCGAGGATAAAGAAAAGAAGCCCGGGCCACCCCCTGACGATTTAAAAACACTATAAAATCGCTAGGGAAGTGCTCCATCTCGCTCCCCGAAGGCGCGTCCTCCTCCTGCCGGGGACTAACGCGTGCTGCGAGGGGGTCGATGCCGGAAGGGGGTGTCGAGGGGGCGGCTGGCGTGTGCAGGCTTCGGCGGTTTTCAATTTTCGATGATTCCACCGAATTCGGTAACAGCGTCAGCCTCTCCCTCTCTCTCTCTCTCTCTCTCTCTTTCCCTCGACACAGAGGCGGCGGCAGCCTTCCGAGCCTCGGACCGAAAGTACGGCAGATAGAGCTCTCGGGGAAAGGCGGCGGGGGAAGGGGCGGCGGGTGGCCCAGAGGGAGAGGCGCTTGGCGGGGCAGAGGGGGGGGGGAGCTTGTGGAAAGAGCCAGCACTCCTGTCCCGTGGGCGAGAGCGAGCGGTTACACGCGCACCCGAGGGCGGGGGAGGGGGGTAGAGCGCCCAAGACAGCGTGTGTGGGAGTGGGCGTGGCCACGTGGGTGGCCGCTGGCCAATCAACTGCCGGGGCCGCCGGCCACCCCCAACCCGCCGCACCAGCGTCCACATCCCCCCCCGACATACATATTGATCTCGTGGTCCGACCGAGCCGCACACACGCAAGCGCGAGCAACCGTAGCTACGCAACCCCCAGGCTTTTCTTCTCTCGCGCGCGCGACCCTCCCCCTTCCCGACCGCGGCGCCCCTGCTTTTGGCCCACACCCCCTCCCTCAGCCCCCGTGCATGACCTGACCGCTCGATGCTGCTCCGTCTATGGTCTGCCATTTTATCACCTTCTCTCCCTCTTCTCTCTCTCTCTCTGTCTCTCTCTCTCTCTCTGTCTCTCTCTCTCTCTCTGTATATATGTATATTATATATCTATACGTATGCATGTATATGAACCTTCCCGATTTTTGCACTCGATCGGAGCATTCTAAGAGTGCTCGGAAGTGCTTCTGACTCTCGTCCCTAAAAACGAATTTCGCGAGAGCTGTTGTGCCCTTTTTAAGGCGGCGCGCTCTCAAGCCGCCTGCGATCTTCTTATGTAAATCGAATGAGAGAGGCGAATGTATAAAGGGGACTCGCTTATGCTTAAATATAAAGAAAAAAGAAAAAAGAAATAATAATATTCCCCATTTGCATGGACAAATATGTAGCCACAGAGCTATTATGTGCCGCATAGAATCAAAAGCTCCGCAAAAAAGAAATATTTACGCGAGAAACTGGGTATATTCTGCATTAAGCAGTAAAGAAAGAAGTATCCATAGAGAGAGAGAGCCAGAAAACAATGAACGCGACTCCCCGGGCGAGTATCGCGTTTCACGGCGGGTATATATAACAAACAACGAGCAAATTGGCGCGAGTCCGTGACGCCGAGCAAAAGGAGAGTCGCGCGCGGTCCGAAAGGGACGAATGGCGAATCCGAGAAACGACAAAGAGAGAGAAAGAGGCCGAAAACAATGGACGAAAAATCAAGACGAAGAGACAAAAGCCAGCCGTTCGAATCCGCGACTTTCTAACCGCCCTTTGTCCCGCGGCCTGCGTGCGCCTTCGGTCCGGCGGATAGAGTCTCATTTTTTTTTTATTATTTTTCAAACCGAACCCTTGTACCCCCCGCAACTCGCTTGAATCGAGCGTCTTCTCCGGACCTGATCCCCGGTTCTCCTTTTGTTCGTGCCTTTTTTTTTCATGCGCCAGCGACTCCAACCCCGAGACGCTCGAGGAGCAACGAAACGCCTTTATTACACGCTTCGACGTGCCGAAGTTTGCGGTGGGTCCCGATCGGGCAGGTGGAGCCTTAAATCAGTGTTCCTCTGGTGACATTTTATTGCGGAACAAAACTAAACTGATTAAAGAATTAATGACAGTGTAAAGAATAAAAATTAAAGTAAAATTTGAGATAAACAATTAAATAAAAATATTACTAAATTATAGAGTAATAGTAGAATATTAAATAAATTATAATTAATTCGTATATATTTAAGTTGACTTTATTTAATTTATCAAGAAGGATAATCTGCTTGAACAAATTGCAAGATAGACTGACCGAAAAGAGTAACGCCATAATAATGTAAAGAAGCTCATTCTATTTCACATCGCAGTTTGACCTTTTCTGATCCCGAGATCTATATAAACTGGACTGATATTAAATTTATTATTTATGAAATCGCTTAAAGCAGTATATTATTGTCTCTCAAGGAAATATTACTAAAAATTAATGTCTACCTATTATAATTGAAATCCAAAGAAAACCAAATCTGCAATCACTCTCACGTTACTTTTGTAATCTATTTTTTTTAGAACTGTCGATTGAGTTTTGACACTCTGAAAAACGCACTTACAAATCAGTGTAAGCCTCCCAACAAATATTCCATTTGTTACGGGGTCTCACTATAAGCGATCGCTCGGTGCGAAAAAGAAAAGGTACGCGACGCAATGGTACATAACAGGAGTAGTGAGAGAAACATTCGATTGATCAAGCGTAATGGGACTTGAAATCCGCAGGACTAAAAGGCGTCGATGAAGAACTGGAGATTGCAGGAGTCGTGAATTAATCCGCGTGAAGTAGATATGCAAATATTTTTCCGGTGCGTCTTGCTCGTTCCGTCTGCAGGGAGGAGGAGGAGGAGGAGGAGGAGGAGGCGGAGGAGGTGGAGGCAAGGGAAGGGGGTAGGAGTCGGGAGAAGGAGAGTCGACGTCGGCGAAAGAATGAACGGAGGGGCTCGGAAGTGCTTCGCGAGCACTCGGTAATTTATGAGATAACGAGCGACGGAGACCGACTCGCGGCAGGCAAGGGGTGAGTCGGGGAGAGACGGAGAGAGCTTGGAAAAGCTCGCTGGAAGGGGGGGGAGGAGCGACTGTATGCGTAAAATTCTTTGGAGAAACTTTGAACTCTTTTCTCATTTTCCGCGTACTTGAATTATTCAGGAGACTCTTCTCGCTTTTGTTTCTAGGCCAGGGTCACAACGTGCAATGAACTTTTTTACCCTCTCGCTCGCACCCCCTTACCCGGCTTGTTTTTCTCTCCTCCGTAGATTCATTTAGACGTCGTTAGAGGTCTTTGACCTAGACTTCATCGTTAGAGGGTTAAATCAATTTGCTTCTTTCAGACTTTGTAAGTATTATACCGGCGAAAACTTTTCTCGTGAATTAGTGCATCTCTGTGAGTGTGTTGTTTATGCACGTTGTTGCACATAAAAAGATGTTTCTTGCTGGTTTCAATGTTTAATTAGGTAAATCTAGCTAGGTACTGAAACAAATTTAATTATTATCAAATAAAATTAAATGTTGGTTTTTTTTTTTTGCTTTATAAGAGTGTTAATGTTATTTTTAACGTACATATTTTTGACCATTGTTATTATTAACAACCTTAAGACTCAAAAATGAAATTTATAATTGGACTTAAAAATAATTCAATTTGTTCTGATAGTTTAAATAATGATAGTTTTTTATATTATTTTTTTTATTTGTTAATCAAGTCATGGGTATTGGCCATTATACTCGTTAACGCCTTAAAATCTGCTTTAACTTGTTAATTAATTTGATACAAAGTTTCTTTAAAAAGTATAATTCTCTAATCGTTTTAACATAATTCTATGAAATATACATATTTTTCCATAAGACACGTCATTAAACGTTCGGAAATTAATTTATTTTTTTAACTTTCTTCTCACGTAGTCTAGATACCCAAAAATTTAAGTAACATCACTTTTTTAATAAAATCTACCTACACGTTAATTTTTAATAAATTCTGAACGGTAATTCTCATGCCTGCGTTATATATCTTAACAAAAATTAATATATACATATGTATGTATATATATATGTATGTATGTTAGTATGTACTAAATAGGCTATTTTTTGCATAGTTTGCGATGGAATTATTGTACTATTTGGTACAATATTTACTGGATTATATTTTTCATACTTATTCGTATCTTTTGTACATAATCAATATTGTTTTATTTATTGCAAATCACCGCTTGAACTTATATACACGCAAGATTTAAAAAAAAAGTTCTATTCTCGAAGTTCAATTATATTTTCTATAAAAATATAGCTCGCATTACCTTTTTGCCGAAGTAAATTTACAAAACATGTACTTTCCGCAAGCACACGAGCCGGAATAAGCAGGGAGCCCGGAAAGTAGCTCCCGCTCACGTACGAGACTATAAAAAATCTATTAGAAAACCCGGCACGCATAGAGAAGTATATAGCTATATATACATGTACCTGTCGTAAACTGTAGCATCCTCAGATTAATGACGAAGAGTGTAAAACTGCAGTTACTTTGGAAATCCGTGCGTTGTTGTGGGAAACGACAAGGAGACCTCGCCTCGCCAGTCTCTCCTCTAACCCCCTTTATAAACTGATTTATAGCGCGAGACTCGGGGGGCCCTATTGTATCGCGTCGCTCACGGGGCCTTGGCGGCTCTCTCAAGACGCAAATCCGAGCTGCTCGCGACGCATGTACCCCAGCATCACGCACATATGTATAATGAGTCCCCGGAATCGAGGACCGCCAAAGGGTTGCCCGGGCTTCCGCCTCGCTCATTTTTCTCCTTCCTCCTCGGGCGGCAACAAAAGAAGGCCTTATCTCGAATTTCGCCTGTCGCCCCTTTTCGGCCCTTTTTCCCGGCGCGATATTAGGAGGATACGTGCGCGGATCCCTTCCTTCGCTCCCATTAGCCAGGCTGACAGGTAGACTCACGTGGCTCTTTCATCCCTCCGGAGGTCTATCCGGCGAACGGATCGCTTTCCCGATCTAATCAATTCACCGTGGCAGCTCACCGCCGCTGGACCCGACGGGCTCCTTTTGTTGCTCGCCTCGCCTCGTATTAGGATTATGTGATTTATGTCTTATACGTGCGAGCTGCCTTCATAAATATTTTATTTCTCCCTCGCTACTGTGCCCGTGGAAAATATGTAAATTATTGTAATGTCTAATATTTTTACTAGGCACGTTTGTTGTCTTTTTATTTTATTATGATTCTTTTAATTTAAAGTTAATATAAGATTGTTATATAACGCATGAGATCTGCGCAAAGCAAGCTACTAAATAAATTAGGTTGCATAATTGAGGGAAATGTAATTTAACGGCCGTCTTTGTAATTATAATACCATTTTATTATTATTTATAGACTGAAATAAAATTGGAATGTGCGTGTTTGTGACATGGAAAGAAATTCTGTAGTATTTTTTATCATAGATCCACACCAATCTAATAAATTTTGCTGTGTAGTATTATAATTTTTCATATGAAACCTACAAATTTTTCTCAGTAACCTGCGAGTTTGTTTATAACAAAATTTCCAAAAATGCCGATATCAGCAGTCTGAGATAAAATTATAACGTTATCTTGTAAAATTTATTAGTGTTGTTTATTAGTATTATAGTGTTGTTTGTACCAGTTTAAAAAAGCCATTTCCGAAAGTTTATCAGTATTAGTGTTATTTGTTCCAGTTTATGAAAACCATTTCCGAAATTTTTCAGTTGCACAGAGAAGAGAATTTTAATATTCTGTTATCAATCGTCTTAAAAGTCCTTCCCTTGCGTTTTCAGTTAAAGTATTAATTCTATCTGTGCGTTCAAATCGTCTGTATAGGGTCTTCTTTTACTACTTTTCATATTAATTTTACGTTGATTTTCATTTAAAAATGTTGATACATGTTTTTATTTTAATTTTTGTTATCTATACTATACTTTAAATACAAGGACAATCAAATAAATTGGTCTTTCATTTCCTTCTAAAAATAATTTCTGCTTAACAATTTATAATTATCTTGATATAAGCTGTCTATTTAAAATATAGTTCATGTAAATGTAATTAAAACTTGATGTATGTGTCATACAAATTAACTTTACGTTACAAATACATTGATTTTAACGTAAATTACAAGAAATTTAGATTAACTTTAATTTAATTTTCTGTTGTGTGTACTGTAAATTTAGTGCAATTTTTTACAGTGTAACTGTCTATTTTTTATTACACATATCACCTCACGTTATTTTCTCATTTAATTTATATAGCATACAAAAAAATTCATTCCAAATTACCAAATAAATATAAATAAAAAAAAATTCAGTGACAGATAGTTATTTAAAGTATGTTTTCTGCTTAAAAAATTTCGTTTGATCGGCAAACAGTAAATCAACAAGGCTCGTTGGAATAATCAGCTATTCAAGCCGAGTCTGCGCCATTATGTTCGCCGCCGTGAAAGAAGGAGCTAGAAAGGCTATTGGAAAATTGTTTAGCGCGCGCGCGAGCGTCGGCAGCGGAAGTTCAATCGGAGGACTGCCGGCGGCGTCTCGGCCGGAATTCGAATATCAGTTATTGATGGCGGCTCCGCAAAGAGAATAGGCGGGCGCACCCCGAGAGGCTCGCCTCGGGGCATCGAAAGAACTGCGCGCCGCGCGAATAAAACGGATTTCGAGGCGAGAGAGAACTCGA
Organism: Sycophila texana; assembly: GCA_035582955.1. Taxonomy (NCBI): domain Eukaryota; kingdom Metazoa; phylum Arthropoda; class Insecta; order Hymenoptera; family Eurytomidae; genus Sycophila; species Sycophila texana. The sequence continues at coordinate 1,700,724 of JAWWEN010000002.1, forward strand.
GACGCGAGAGGGACGCGCGCATGGAGATTACGCACGCTTAATTGGAGTCCCGCGAAGACGACAGCTGTCTCCTCGCGTCTCCTCTCCCGTGTCCTCCCGTCCACCCCATCTTATCCCTGCGCTATTGACTTTCCGCCTTTCCGCCCTTCTTTTTCTCAGACACTGACTGCTCTGCTTCGAGCTGCTCGAAATACTTGACATTTTCTTCACCGGCGCTCTCGAGTTGCACCCCTATAAAGGAACTTCGACATTTAGTTACTTCAAAAAGCATGCGTGCAGGTAGCTAATACATTTTTATACGTAATGGTAGTGCATTTTTAACGATTTTATCTTGATGCGAGCTATGTATGCGTGAGTAATTTTTGGAAAAATGGTTTATCTTATGTTTTTAGAGAAGAAATTTGTAAATTGATGTAAAATAAAGTTACAGATGCTACAATCTTTATGTCTAGATTATATTTCAAAGGTTTAATCAGTCAAGAAAAGTTAAGAAAAATTAAACTGATTTTCATGTAAATATACTTTTATATTAATATTTATAAGAGTAAGACTAATTTAGTTACAGCTTTTTTTATTACCCATGGTGGTCTTTTTCCGAAAGAATCACATAGATTTTATAAACAATTAAATAAAATTATTCAATTATTACGATAATAAATAATTTTTTTATTTCAAATTTTATCAATTTAATCATTCGTAGTATCCACTTCACGCTTCGGGTATAATTCGAATCAATAGATTATAATACCGATGATAAGCATTATTATCTTGAAGAAAAAAAAATAAGTATAAAATTTTTCCATCAGTTTACTGGTTCAATGAATTTTTGTACCCCCGTTATTATAAATCATCAACTTCAACATAATATAAACGTATCTGTTGAGGCAGGAACAATCACATTTTGCTAATCAAAGTAATGGATCTATGGATAATCTATAAAGAAGATATGTAAAGAAAAATGTAAAAAATTTTTATAGATCTCTTAAACATGAATAAAAATATGAAACTCGTAGAAATAATAGAATTTTTTTGTTTGCAGAGCTTCAAGTGTATATACATATAACTCCTGCAATTCAAAGATTTCATATATAATATTTATACGCAAAATTTTTGCGAAACCGCAGTGGACAGGATCGTAGCACGATGATTGAAGGGTTTAAAGCATGAGAAAATGTTTTTTCCTCTCAATCGAAAGCGTTGGATTTCGTTGGAAAGTAATACATTCCACTCCCTTTGTAAAGTCTCCATCGAATCCACGATGGGAGTAGCGTTAAGCAGGAGCACAATGACGGGCTCGCATTCGCGCAGCGCATCAATCTTCGCCCTTGCAAAAAGAAAAAACGCATAACAACGAGCCAAAAAGCCGTGAATACGGCGGAAATACACATCGCATGACTCGTCGTGCCGGGGGTGGCTCGATAGTGAAAAAAAAAGAATCGCGCCGCGCGCGGGTCGAACAAATTGCGCGGCTCGCGCATATAAAAATCCTATATATATATATACATATATATATATATACACATATACCTCGTCCTCGGGCATATGGCGAGCGAGCGCGCGTATCTGCCTAGTTAGCGCGTGAATACATAAACGCTCGCGCGTGCATATGTTCGACACAAGTCACGGCGCTACGGGATAAAAAAAAGGAAGAAAGAAAGAGTGCCCGAGCGGCGAGAGAAAGGGAGGGACGGGATGAGACAGGTCGGTCCCAGCATCCCATTGAGCCGGCTGAATGGACCATCTCGCTTCGTTAACCAGTCTGTCGCATTTTTTCAGAGCGAGCCCATATCGCCGCGCGCCCGGGAAAAATCCCAACCCCTTCGCTCCTATGCCTCTTCTCTCCTTCTTTTTTTTTTTTTACTGCAATTTGAATACATTGTGCGGGGTCGCGCGCGACGAACGCGAGCACGCGGCATACATATGTATGTGCGTGAGCCGAGGCTCGGCGCCTTTCTATATACCTGGGGACGCGCGCGAGTCGCTCCCTTTTTCCGCGCCTCTCTCCTCTCCACCCTACTGCGCGCCCGCCGAGCATCCCGCAGGGCTCCGCACATTTTCGGCGCGGCCTCGTCTCGTTCTTTTTTTTTTTGTGTTTAGAGCCTGTGGCTTGACCGACTTTTTTCATTATCGCGCGGAGCCGAGTCGGCCTGCCAAGTATTATGTAGAGGTGTGCGTATACGAGCGAGTCGCTCTCGTTTTCGGTCGGCTGTATCGGATGTTTCGCCGCGCACAATGGGCCTGATTTTTGATTTATATACGATCGAGTCGGAGGCAGCAGACGGGATCCATGCAGCAGAGCTGCGCGTTGCGTGAAAATTATAAATTCATGATCGCGCGGGATTCTTGCGTAATGCGCGACGCGAGTGCGCGAAAAAAAAGGGACGATAGTCTCACCCTATCGGCTTGTCTTTTATTCGACTTTGATGTACGCTCGAACGAACTCTGTGCCTTGATTTGGGGTGGGGACTCGCGCATTCTACCGAATTATTGTTCGATCGAACCGTGTCTTTGAAAACATTTATTAAAAAATGTTGAGCATTCATATTTGAACAGTTATAGTCTTTCAATTTTTAATGAGTGAAAATACACTTATTTGAAGTAATTATTCACTTATTACTTAAATGAAAATTACTAAATAAATAATTATTGTTCTTGATAAAATTAGAAATTTACGAGTGAAAAAGAAACAGACAAATAAAAACATGATTTTAATATATATATATACTATTTTTTTTACTTAGCACGGATATAAAACATTTATTGATATTTTCAGTTCAATTAATAAATTTTAAATAGTCTAAATTAACATAAATCATAATGGTATCCGTTACACTCATTGGAAAAGATAATTTTCACTATTTAGTTACTATTTGGATAATTTTTTATTGTAAAGATTTAACTTTAAGATTTCTCTCATTGTGTTATAAATATTTTTGTAAAGTCTTTTGTTTGTTTATATGAGTAAATAAATATTGAAATCGCTTTCACAAGAATTGAATCCTTAACATTAGAACTCCGGCTATCGAAATTATTGCTATCTGCTTAATTGTCAAAGTAAATATTTTCACTTATTTATATTAAAAATTTATAAGAGAATTTTCCTCAATTTTACGTGATACCTACTCATTGTCAAATAAATTGAAAATTTCATTTACTCGAATTTAAAGTGGTACGTATTGCAATAACTGCAATAGTAAAACCTCTTTATTTTTTAATAGTAGCGCGAATTGTTTCTCTAAAATTCCATTAGTACTACGGAGGAATTTAATTCGAGCCAGAAATACCTGCAAAATACGCCTGGGAGGTAAAAGAAATTATTACGAATCTTGCGCGCTGAAAAAGACGCAAAAAAGAGAATCAAGCGAGAAAATAAAAAAAAAATACATTATATCCGCGCACCGCAACTCTTCAGAATGAGAGTTAAATCCAGAGATTGAGCGAAGAGAGAAAAGAAAACAGCGAAGTGCGCTCGCATTTAAATGCGACGAACTAGGTCAAATTTCGCGCTCAATGGGCCAGGAATTTATCCCTGATGGCGCTGGGCGCGGCACAAAAGTCGAATTTCCCGGCCAAAGCCGCTCGGATATGAATTTACATAATAAAATCGCGCGCGCCGCTGAAGATTTTCATGAATGACTTACCCACCCCCCCCCCCGCCGCCGTTGCCGCGTAACGACGCAGACGCGCTCGCGGCACAGTTTTTCCTTTTTATAAAAGGCGGGCGGCGGAAGTTCGCGGAGCCTTTTAAAAGAGGAACAAAAGAACGCGAGCACGCGCCGCGTCTTAAATGAACCCGCTACTTGTTGCTTAAGGGGGCGGCGAGGGTGAGGGGCGGGAGAAAGTTAAGGAGTCGACGAGAAAGAGAGAAGCGAAAAAAGAAGGAAGGACGACGAGCCCGGGAGAGGCGAGAAAACTGTTTCTCCTTTGTTTTCACGGCGAGTCTCTCGCAGGCGCGGCGCGCAAGGAAATCGCAATTAAAAATGTAGTTCAAGGCTGGCGCCTCGAGGGAGTCTCTTTCTCTCTCCTGCCCCCCCCCCCTCTCTCTCTCTCTTTCTCTCGCCTCGAGTTTACTTTTACTTTATGAAGCCGGCGAGAGCTGCGATGCTTTTTCTCGCGCCTTCTCTCCCTCTTCTTTCTCTTTCTCCTCTCGGCAAACTTCCGCCTCCTCTTACACTTCCTACGTCGCGATCCTGACCTAAATATTCTTATTGCGACCTTGGGAAGAAGTCTGCCGCAAGATTTCCGCGAGAACTTGTGCTCCCCCCCCCCCCTTCTTACTCTGCTACTTCCTTCTTTTTTAACTCGAGGAAAACTCGTGCCTCGTTGATTCAGCGGATTATGGGTGCATTGACTCCGACGAGTGCAGCTATATAGCCCTCATCCTGGAGCTTATATCCAAATCTCGCTACTTATTGGATTGCTTGCTCAATTGATGAACTTACTTTTTTTCAGTTACCGAGGATCTCGATGGTTTTTTTTTTCGCTTTTCTGGATATAAAGTTGTTTGAAAATTCTATTACTTGCTAATCGTTTGATCTACTTAATCAGGAGAGTGGCGTACTTTCGGATCATCGATTTGGTTGAAATTTTGAAAATAGTTTTTTTGGAGCTAATAAATTACCGTTACAAGGGATTTTAAGCGGCAATGCACATATTTATTCAGAAATAGAATATTGATGAATAATTTGATGTTTATGTACTTCATGTACACGTACGATGAATCACGTGATTCAAGTATGAATTTTTTATAAAACTTGATGTGATAAATTAGTGGTAACATGAAATTACTGATGATAAGAGACATACATTTTTCTGTGATTTGTATTATCTTAAATTGATTTTGTTTATTTTATTTATTTATTTTTTTGACAAGTTCAAAATAAAATCTATATCTCTCTACCTAATGAAACCAAGTTTAATTCATACATTTTAATCCCATGAACTTTTTTTTTGTTCAATATATATAACTAGAACCATATTAGCACTAATACAGACAATGCTAAAAGTATCATATACATGTAGATACACTTGCAATATTAACAAAAAAATAGTTGTATCTTCTAAATAAAATCACGTAGGATCAAACTAAAAAGTAAGTATGCTTTATTATTCGTTACTATAAAAAACCATTTCTAAAATTTCTTCTAAACCTGTAATCCGCGCAGGTATAATACTCTCTCGGTAAGTTTATCACAAATTAAACTGCAAACTATTTTGCATAACTCATTCTGAAAAAAAGGCATCAGCCTCTTCTTTTTCCTTTCTATATTTATCTTTCTGAAAATGATCGTTCCGGTTAGAAGAGAGCCGCGCATACCTGCTGCAGTGGATCTGTCACATCTCGTCTCGGTATCCGAATCAGTGGCTTCATCGGGGACGCGACTCGCAATCCGTCGGCAAGCACCGTGCGCACACTCGAGAATTGGCTTTCGCATTTTCGACCTGATCTCGGTGCCAGAGGCTGTCTCCCTCGCTCGTTCGCTCAGTCAGTTCACTTCAGGCGTCCCCCTCCGGCGCAGGTATATACGTAGTATTGGCTGCGTATTGACGTTTTCGAGGGAAGAGAGACTACCTGGCGCATCTCGCGCACCCCTTTTTTCAGCCGTGAGAGCGCGCGATTTTTTTTTTTTTTACCGAAAGTAGGAGGGGAGACCCCCTACCCGTGCTTTCTTTCTCTCTCTTTCTCACTCCAGGCTCTCACCTGTGCCCGCTTTCGGGGATTACGTTTGTACGCGGGGAAGAAGAAAAGGGAGCACAGATATCCGGGCTACAATGAGGAAAACAACATTATTGGCTTTTCAAAGTGGTATTTACCGAAAATAAGCAATCCGACGGGGGATAATGCTGTAGGAGTCCCGCTGACACTTATATGTTTGCAGCGATTTAAGGGAACGCTCATCTTTTTTTTCGAACTGCGGCAAATCTGCGGAGAGTGCACTCGTTAATTTTTTCGTTTTTTTTCTTTGGAATATAATATTTATTTAATATTCGCATCGTTATGTTTAATTTTAATATTGTTGTATAGATGTGTGAAGATTAAGTGTTATAAGGAATATTTTTAAAGCTCATAGTGAAGTTTAAATATTATTTGTAAACATGACCCTTATAGAAAATCAAACTGCGGACGTATTTGCTGTTATAACTATAACTCTGATAAAAGTTAAATATCTTTTGCGAATGGTGTTTTAATTATTGATCAAACATTAAACATTAATTGTTCAAAAATTTTCCCAGAATAAGTTTTCTAATCCGAAGTTTAATCAAGTTTATCAATCATCAAAATTTAATCAAATATATATTCTGATTATTAGTTTATGGTTAATATTTTTGTTGTATTTAATACTGTATCTATAGTCATTTTAAATTAACTTACTGTGATATCATGAAATTGCGACTTACTTTTTAGCGTTATTTATTTAAGAGACGACTGTGATATCACTAAAGTGCAATATTTTTAATTTAAACCTGTTTTTATATATTTATACACCATCTTCTTTATATAATTTAATTTATACACGATATTCAAATAATAATTTATTGTATTAAAATTTATAAAAAATTTTAACTCGTTTCTAGATCGTAATAGTATACCGGCCAACTTTTGGTTGCCAATAGCTTTGTCAATATCTTTTTCTAAACCTACTGGCATAACCACTAGAAACAAAAATTTAAGGGATATACAATTGACTCTACAAATACACTTAAATCATTGTCAAATTAAACGAGATTTTTATTACCTGCACTCTTAATTTACCGTGGAGTCTTACCACCCCTAAATTTCGCATAATAAAATTGGCTCTTTTGTTCGTTCAAGACTCGCAGAAGCTTTGAGGTCATAGGCTTGATTTTGAGCTTCCGCCTCGGCATTGCGCTTTTCCGCCTCGGTCGCCTCATATTTTCGAGGGGCTCTCCTTTGCCCGTCGCGTCTCCTTCCCCGGGCTGCGCCTTTGCTCTCCTCCGAGCGAGAAAAGAAAGAAATTGTGACAATCGGCGCCAGAGCATCCGAGGAATAAATTGAATCTCGCGCGTAGGTCTTTGCCTTCCCGCTTGCCTCCCTCCGCTCGCGGGAGAGGAAGGATCATCCCGGGAGCGCGCGAATCGTAAAAGAAAATGGGACGGAGAGGCTGAGGAGAAATGCGGAGGGTGTATCAGCCGAATGGAAAACAGAAGGACGAATCCCATCAGCCGGTCCATGAATTTTTCACTGTACGATATTTGTCGTTATCCCCGGCGCGTGAGTCTAAAAAACAATGGCGAGTGGCGTATCGTTGCAGCTCGCAACGATGCTTTTATTCCGGGCGACGAGTAAGACGCTTATACTCGCGCAAAAAAAACGGATTTCTGAAGCGCTATCCATCGATCTTTTATTTGCTTCGATTAATTTTATTTAACACCAGCAATCGTCACCCTCGGAGTAAAATCTCTTCTGGACAATTTTTCTTTTAATTATTATTCTAACTTCTAACTAACTTAAAGGAAAGTGTCAGACCTCCGGATTACGGATTTTTCTGCGTTAGGAAGTGTTTTGTTATTTGTTAAGTTGTTAATTCATTCTGGCGCTTAAACATCTTGACTTTCACACCATTACGAACATCCGAGACTTCTTTCATCACTTATTAATCAAATATGCGCTGAAAAAATTAATAGGGGAAAGTTTACAATAAATTTGGTAAGATAGGTACAGATCTTGCAAGCCAAGAAAATTACTATAAGTTTTGGAAAAATTGCTATAAGTTTTGGAAAAATTACAATTTTTATAGTAAAATTTGCTATAATTGTGGCAAATTTTACTATAAAAATTGTCATTTTTCCAAAGATTATAGTAATTTTCTTGGCTGACCAGGTCTATCCCCATCTTACTAAATGTATTTTAAACCTTCCTCTATTATTTTTCAATGTGAGCATGTATCAAGCGTTCGTAACGAAATACATTATAGTTTTTCATTGAATTGATACTTCTTAACGTGACAAAGGTAAAATAATAACTTTTCAATATTGAACTTTTTCATAATTTAATAGAGTTGAGCAAAAATACAAATATCAGCCAAACCAATCAGAAATACTAATCTCTGTCGTATAGTTGAAATTATCTACTCCTTTGTCTTACAGTTTCAAAACTATTGGGCCTTAGGGTCTAAAATTTTAGCTTCTTTGATTTTTACGCATTTTTAAATGTCTTCCACAGTTTCAGCCGAATCCCTGATCCTCAGGTCTGTCACTCACCAAGTAAAAATTTTTTGCGTCTGAGAATGTGCCCTGCCGTTATCAACGCACTTGGCGCAGTCAGATAGATAGATAGAGATACAGAGAGAAGGTATAATAAGTATAGGACTAATCGCGCTGGAATTTCAGGAGTCTCGGAATGTCGAAGCGGAATAATCAGCAGTTGGGCAAGGTGCAGCCTCGTTCGTTCGTTAAAGGCTGGATCCGGTGTATTAACGGTTCGGAAGGCTGACATTTCGCTGAGGAACCGAAGATGGAGTGCAGGAGGTGTACCTCGGCAGACTCTCGTCTCCGGGCGAGGTGCCGCTGCTCGGAGCGGGCTTGTGCTGATGCTGCACGGGCTCATACACGTAGAAGGAGAGCTCGAGTAGAGCAATAGTTTTACTCGAGTTTACCCCTCGGAACATCATCTCCTGCACCCCCTCCCCTCCCCTCTGCTCTCTCTCGCTCTTTCTTGTTTTCTCATCCCTCAAAAGTGCCTGCAGAGCAGCGCGGCGGTGATCCAGAAGAAAGAGGATGGCAAGCAAATGGAGCCCAGGACTAGGCACCGGAGGAAGGAAACAAGGAGGTGCAGAGGGAGCGAAGTTCGCGCAGCAAAGGCAAGTTCGTGGTTCGCGAGAGAGCCAGCCGGGGGGATGAGATCGGGGGCGAGCGAGCGAGAGAGAGAGAGGACGTGCCTTCATTTGTTTCAAAGAGTACGCGCGGCGGGTGGGTGGTTACGTCACGCGCTGGTCGCCATGGCAACCCCTCCCTCTGGCTTGCCAAGAGGGGATTTCCTATGTTGTCGGTTTAAGGACCAGAGGAGGACCCCGCGCGTGTCCTCCCTTCACTCCCTCCCCTTTCCGCGTCTTCGGTTTTCCTCTCTCGCGTTGTACGACTGGCTCGCTCGCTCGCTCGCTTGCCCCCGGAGCTTTCCTCGATGTGCCGCGAGGCGAGGCTCTCTCCTTGCTTATGGCTTTTGACTCTGCGCTGGATATGCAGGACAACGGTTCGACTGAGCGGAATTTATTAGTTCCTCCTCCTTTGATCCCCGCGACCCTTTCCCCCGGCAGCGAGACTCTTTCCTTTCCTCGAGCTCAGATGGATAAAGTGCTCGCTCGCTTCTGTGCGTGTGAGAATCGAATGACGATATTCATTTTCCGAAATTAAGCTTTTTATCTCATTTTTATTTTAACATACTACTTTCTTATGTACGTATCGAAGGGCTTTGAAAATCAATTTATATATTGTTGTATAACTAAAGACATTATAGGAATTAGAAATCTTAATTCTTAATTAAAGAAGTAGTATTTTAGTATCTATAAATTTGGTGTTTTGGACAATTCTTTTTCCAGTAGTATAAGTAGATTTTGCATCAGCCTTCATCGCAAACAAACAAACGTTAATTGATTAGTTCGAATGTGGCCTAAAGTTATCGACATCGTTATTTTAATAATTCTGTGTATAAAAAATTCGAATATAAAGCGCCTGGAACACTAAATTGAATCATGCAATTTGTTTCATTCAGACGGAGAATGTAAATGTTCTCACATATAACAAAATTTCGGCGTTTTGTTGTGGTATATA